>OY759214.1:23109111-23502765 GCA_963662175.1 Aradus depressus
CCCCCCCCCATGTGGAAACCCGTAGGGATGAGATAGACAACTGATTGACATCCATCACGTCAGTCACCATTCTGGACCTTAAGGCGGGCAGTTAAGTCTTAGGTAAAATGTTACTATGGGGGGGGGGGGGGGGGGGGGGGGGGGGGGGGGGGGGGGGATTCTTCCAAGCGGCACGACCAAATGAGGTTAGATTCTGATAGCACCACCAGAACCCAGTCCCTGTCAGATTCTGTTACTCGTACAAGAGCGAAGTAGTAGGTGTCCCAATTCCTCCTCTATTCCAAAGAACTAACTCCACACTAGACTAATTTCCACCCCAGTAGGATGCCCTATATATTTTTAGAAGGTTGGATTCTATCCTCGGCGGGATATGGGCAATAGCCTCAGTAACGCTAAGTGATTTGAAAAAAAAAAAAAAAAAAAAAAAAAAAAAAAAAAAAAAAAAAAAAAAAAAAAGTAGCACATTACAGTATACATTTTTTATTGTGCATCTTGCTCTGCCCTGAGCCAATTTTTTTTTCTCTCTTATTTGAAAACTAGCTGTGTTATCCGGCGTTGCTATGTCTTCTATTGAACCCATATTGAGCATATAATTTCCTTCCAGAACACAGATGAAACCCAGTCTGGAAAAGGCTAGGTGAGGCTTTCCATTTGAGAAGCAGCTGGATCTCAAATCAACGTCTACAATTTGGAGCGTTTGTTCTTACTTTTACTGCCCCCAGCTCCACCCGCCCCCAGCTCCATCCGCCTCCACTTCACTTTGGCTGATTGAAATTCTGTCCTCCAGGTTAATATAATCTGGATTAATTCAATAAATTTGCATAGCATCATTCTTTTAAAAATGTGTATAAAACATTGTTTGTTGTGTCTAAGCTTTCAAACTTTATTCCCCAGATATATGTAATATAGCAGTTTATGTTATCCATCATAAATTCGATGTTGAATTTTCAACGGAATTTCACGTTCTTCAGCGCTATCAAATAGGAAAAACAAAAAAAAAGTATGTTCATCTGAGCGTGTGTATGGACACAACTGTCAATAGAATGAATATATATAAAAAAAAATGCATAACTGGATTTGAACGAAAAGGGGATTTGAACATAGCTTAACTCTAAAACCACAATAACATGCAATAATAAATATAGTGTTACGAAATCGGATTGCGAAGTCGATAAGGAGGGCTTAACTTCAAAATCCCCAATAACTCTCCATGTAATAAAAATTTGAATACGGATAATAGTGACTAACATAGTGAATACTCTTACTATGTGTGCGCCTGGGAACACGATAACTCACGATAGCATGAATATATATCGACACGAAATTTTATATGTATACCTACCCCATAAGACATTTTTTTTGTTATTCTCTATTTTTATTATATTTCTTAAAAATCATATTTCCTAAATTATTCCATCATAATCAGTATTATTCCTTTTTTGTTCATTTTACACATTTATATATTTTTATCGTGCATTTATTTATTTTTTATTTTGGCTATTTTTATTTTTCTTCTCTCTCCTCCCACTTCTCTATCTAGCCCCTACTGTCTAAAATTAATTTTATTTCTTACCTTGTCTGGGCATCCTCCCTTCTCTTTTATAATCAACCATCATAGTATTATGCTCTGTCGATTTTTTATAATCTATTTTATATATTTTTTTATTTATATAGGTTTTTTTTTTTCATATTTTCTTTTTTTTATATAGATACTTTTATTTATTTATTTATTTCATATTTAAGCTGTTAATTTTATGTTAATCTTTTGTTTATCAATATTTATAATTGTCTAGTTTTCTCCAATGTAGCACTAATTTATTTATTTCTTTGTACGTCATACTGATACTATATTTCATGGTTTCCTTTTCTTTTTGACCCTATATGTATTTATTCTTAGGGGAACTCGGTCCCAGAATAATAAAATTTCTTTTCATTTCATTTTCATAAGGACGACACTTTTTAATTTTCAGCAAAGGAAAGGGGGGGATCAAAAGAGGGGGCTCAACTCAAAATCTCTTGTAACTGCCGATGTAATGAATGTATCATCACAAAATTTAGTATGAGAATTTAAAATTTCCTATGTAAATCAAATATTGATTTTTAGCCCGGTCGATTGGTTTTGATCGATATCACTTGTATGATCATGCACTTACATTTCTTTGAAAAGTTGACTTGTCTCGCGCAGGTTGGATGGCTCCAGGCGGAGCCTATTATAGGAACGCCATTGTTACACAGATCCTATCCAATAACGAAGGGCTTACTATTTGCTTGATTACATACACTACTAATTAATAATTTTAATTAATCTAATATAAACATTCTGTCAAAATGTTCCTGTAGAGAACACTGCATTTGTACTAATTAATATTGAAGTTAGTAATAAAAACTGCATAATATTTGTATAGACCGGGAGTGGAATCCAAATAGGAATTTCCAATTAACCGAACTACGGTTCCTCTGGAGGTTAAATGGAGGACCACACCAAAATATTGGAGAATAAAGTAAGGTGTAAATAATTATTTATTTATTTATTTTTACATAAAGAATGTTACATAGGCATCATGACGGCGAAAATAATACTGCCATTAATGATTTTTGCTGGTGAGATCACTGCACTGCAGAGGTGCGTGGCGTTTAGAAGCGCAGCCAGGTTACATCCCGAACAAGTCACGCTGCCATGTTCGTTTGAGTCGGCGAGTTGGGTTTGTGGGCAGGGTATTTGAAGATAGTGTTTGAATGAGAGGATTGGCGTGACTGGCGAGTTTGGTATGGAAGTTTGTGTATCTCTCAGTTACAACTGTGGAAACGAATGGCACTTGTAAGTCGTTATGAAGGGTGTTGTTAGTGACGTGCCGTAAGATGATGGACTGCACAGCTTGAATCCCCAGAGTCGTACGTTCATATCGGCTTGAGAAGCGAATTGTAAATGGTGAGTTTGTTAGTCAATGAGAGTGATGATCGTCGTCCAATTAATGATATGAGCGGTCCGAAGCGTCTTTTTATTTCTGTTCGTTTTAGTCTAATATGATCTTTCCACGTTAGTCGTCTTTCTAAGTGCAGCCCAAGGTAGCGGACTGGTGTAAATAATAAAATTGATTAAATTTGAAATGATAATAGAAAATATTTAATAAACAAAAGAAAACCTTGTAAGATGCAGTTGGCCAACTGGCAAGAAAACAAAACATAGGCTAAATGTAAAAAAAACTTAACTTAGTATTATGGGAAGAAAAAAAAAAAAAATAACAACTTTAAAATAAAAAAACAACATGTGTGAGTGACGCGGTACTCACGAGAATTGATAAGTGAACATCTGCTTTAGTTCCAAAACCTTGCTGTCGTCACCCAGACTCCCACAGGACATTTTAACTTAGATTTTAGTTTTATTTATCATTATTATTATTATTATTTTAATTATTATTTATTTATTTTTCTTTATTTTTGTATTTTTTTTTTTTGTCACTTTTGTGAAAGGGACTAGAATGCCGAACCAAATAAATTACTTTCTTTTCTTTCTGATTTTGATTAAAATTTGTTTCATAATGTTACAATAGAAAATTAGTATGAGAAATTAAACTTTCAAATTTATTGTTCTTCAATTTCTTTCATACATGAAATTGCAGGTTTGTGATAGCTGAAATAAGATATATACAACTGTGATTGTAGTGCCTCTGCGTCGATGGTAGTTTTCGAATTTGTTGTTGAAATGCTTCGATTCGTATTCATTTGTAGATTAAATTTGTCATTTAAGAACGAAATAAGCTGTTCGTTTCTCCCGAAATGGGTAGGTTAGGTTAGGTTTTATGACTCATGCCCGGGCTTTAACTACGAGGTCATATCGCCTACTACCAGAGCGCTCTTTCGTCACTCTGGTGGACATGAGCCCGACTCTACTGTGGGAGTCCTAAATTTTTATTCATCTAGGGTAGGGGTCTTTAACGAGTACCTGACATCGTACAGGCTCGGGACCATCGCTTAACGTCCCATCCGAAGGACGGCGTGCTTATGTTTATTTTACCTCCCAGATAAAATAAACTAAGGGCCTCGGTCGGGCTACGAACCCACGACCTTGAGCTCAGAAGTCAAGCACGCATACCACTGAGCTACCGGCGCCCTCCCTGAAATGGGTAAAAACATTATATTATTTGTTGTGACAATATGACAAAATTAATATATAATTTTTGAATGAAAATATTAAACATAAAGTAATGTCGACTTATAGGAGGATATCTGTGGAGGAACTCGACCCATTTTCACTATCCCAACTGTACTGTCGCATAAGTTGCCCTTATTTCATGTTACTCTCGAATCTCTTTGTTTTCCCCGGCTTATTCAGAAATTATCAGAATTCAAAAAGAATAGACTATCTTTCTACATTTGTCCCTTGGGAGAAAAATCTTATCAATAACTTATTGTCGCTTTTTTTTTTTGGGGTGCTCCTGACCCACTGAGGGGGTTCGGTCAAATCACCCTATCCAGCCCGGTAGCTCAGATGTAGTGTATTAGCTTTCTGAACTAAAATTCGCAGGTTCTTCGGATGGGACGTTAAGCGATGGTCCCGAGCCTATACGATGTCAGGTACTCGTTAAAGACCCACACCCTTCGGTAACTAAATCTGGGCAAGCAAAATTTATGACCCACTGTAGAGTGGGGCGACGAAAGAGCGCTCTGGTAGTAGGCGATATGACCACGAATTTAAAGAAAGAGATGCATTTTTGGATTCTGAGGATCGGGAAATATCGAACTTTTCACCGATTACTACATTGGAGGTAGATTCTAAAAGTAAAAATAAACTCTTTCTGGTTGGCAGTTTACCCAGAAATTGCCTTCCGTTTGTGCAAATAACGAAGTTGGTCCCCAGAGAAGTGTGGTGCAATGCGGCTCGAGTTTTCCCATCACACTTCTAACAACAAAGCACGGTGCACGGTAAACATTGCCAAAACACCAGCTGTTAGCTTATATAAAACTCAGAAAGCTAAAGATCGCAGGTTCGAGACCCGTCCAAGGCCCTTGAGTTCTTTATCTGGGTAATGAAAAAACCTTGAGCACGCCGTCCTTCGGATGAGACATTAGGCGATGGTACCCAACCTGTACAATGTTAGGTACTCGTTAAAGATGCCCTACCCTAGTGTAGGTGAATACAAAATTTAGTATAAGAATTCAGCATCTCTAGAACCCCTCTGTGCAGGAAATGTATGGAAAATGAGAACGTTTCATATTCTAAGCCCCGGAAAAGGTTCTACTGCTTCGGGTCTGTTATAACAAAACTGAATCAAGTAATGGAGGGAACCTGCAGCAGAATTCTGGACTTTATTAAAGATACTACTGATGGGCTACTGTATGGACCAACACACACAGGCCACAGAATAAACCTACTATGGCCGCTATCAGCCCTCAGAAAAATAAAATAATAAAAATGATTCACAAGTTACTAAGTAAACTAGAGATTTTTAGCCCGAACGGTGGATTGAAATGAAATAAAAAGAAATCTTATTATTCTGGGACCGAGGACCCCTAAGAATAAATACATACAGAGTCAAAAAGAAAAGAAAACAATTAAAAAAAAGTATCAGTACGATGTACAAAGAATAAATACAAAAGTAAATAAATTAGTGCTTCAGTGGAGAAAAACTAGTCAATTGATTACATAAAGATAAATAAATGATTAACACGAAAAAACATTAAATTAACAGCTTAATTGTGTAGCAAAAGAGAAAGTATCTATGTAAATAAAATAAAATACATTAATAAAAATATACAGCATAATACAATGATGGTTAAATATAAAAGAGAAGGAAGGATGCCCAGAGGTTTGAAATAAAATTAATTTTAGACAGTAGGAGCTAGGAAAGCAAAGTGTGAAGAGAGAGAAGAAAAATAAAAATATTTATATATTTTATCATTCATTCATTTAATTTTTTATTTTATCTTATTTTATTATTACTATTTTTATTTGTATTCTGTTCATTTTACATTTATATGTAAAATGAACAGAATAGGAATAATATTTATTATGATAGAATAATTTGGGAAATGTGGGAATATAAATTATAATAGAAATAAAGAATAAAAAAATGGGTTAAGGTAATTTTAATAATTGGAAAATTTATGTTGACGAATGGGAAAATACAGGGAAGAAAGATGAAGAACTAATTGAATTGGTTTTGGAGGGAGAGTGAAAACTTAGTTCATTAATTGGTTCTGCGGAAACTCAATGCTGGTGAGCTCAAGATCGTGGGTTCGAAACCCGGCCAAGGCCCTTAGTTTATTTTATCTGGGAGGTAAAATAAACTTAAGCACGCTGTCCTCCGATGGTCCCGAGCCTGTACGATGGTACTCGTTAAAGACCCCTGCCCTAGATGAATTAAAATTTAGGGTAGATAAAATTTAGGACTCCCACGGTAGAGTCGGGCTCATGTTCACCAGAATGACGAAAGAGCGCTCTGGTAGATGCGATATGACCTCGTAGGTCCGGGCATGAGTCATAATAACTAACTAATTATTTTGTCTTTCCCGATTTAATTGTATTCTCTCGTAAATAACTTTCATCTTGGAAGGATATACTCTACTCCAGTGGGCTTTGTGACGAACTGGAGCGCGAGACGATAATTGGTAATAATTTGGAGGGGGACCTCCTTTGTGGGGCCGGATGTCATCCCGTCTTAGTTTGAAGCCTAACGGATATAATCTCTATCAGTCTCTTATCGGCCCCTATTATGATATTATGATATCGAAGCAAAGTACAAAGAACAAATTTGTTATCCTAGATCAGAGCTTGAACTTTCTTTGTGCAAGGAAGCGGTCACTAAGTAATGGACGGATACAGGGACACTGAAGCCCAGGCTATGCGAGGGGGGGGGGGGGAGGGGGGGGGGGGGGGTGACAGTCGTAGGGTTGAGATTGAATGGAGGTATTCGGCGCTTCAATAGTCAATTCATTCACCAATTATTTTCCGTATTGTTCAAAAAGAAAAAAAAAAAAGCTAACCTTCATAAAAATTGTTAGTTATTGTGACTGCTGAAATTACGAAGTCATATCGCCTACTACCAGTGCGCTCTTTCGTCACTCTGGTGGGCAAGAGCCCGACTCTTTTATGGGAGTACTAAATTTTGTCCCCAACTTTTCCCGTCTCTCTGTCCAGAAGTCTGTCCTGATTCAGGAAGACTTTAAAAGAAGACCGGTGGAAAATGTGTTCTAGGGATGCACGGATAACCACTGTACAGGAACAACAGTCAAACTAGTGATCCAGAACACGATTTGGAAAGAAAAAGGACATCCCAGAACAAGAAACATGTAAATAAATTATTTTTTGTTTGTAAAATATAATTCTAGAGTATATCAATAAATAGTCACCATCAATTTTATAAGTACCCCCAATAAAGAAATGTTACAATTATATAGGTTAGGTTTTATGACTCATGCCCGGGCTTTAACTATGAGGTCACTAGAACGCTATTTCGTCACTCTGATGGACATGAGCCCGACTCTACTGTGGGAGTCCTAAATTTTGCCTACCCTAAATTTTAATTCACCTAGGGCAAGGGTCTTTAACGAGTACCTGACATCGTACAGGCTTGAGACCATCGCTTAACGTCCCATCCGAAGGACTAAGGGCCTCGGTCGGGTTTCGAACCCACGTTCTTGAGCTCAGAAGACAAGCACGCATACCACTGAGCTACCGGCGCCCTCTAATTTACTATATATAAGTAACCTACATCAGCAGTGACAATGATTAGTTACAAATTAGAGTAAATCAGTGACTAGGGAGTGTCACCACAGGGTGATTTCTCCCCTCTTGACATTTTGACATTGCCATTATCCCTCTATTAGCACATTTGCTTGTTTTATTTATTTTTATACAGTTGTAAAGAGATATTTGTAAATAAAACAAAATAAAAATATATGTATGTATTTTCGGATATTTCCCTCATTATCTTTTGATAGTATGAAATCTTGTAAACCACCCCACTGGTTCCACCAGGATCCCAACTTAAATTAGATGGGAATATGAAAATATTAGCTTTAGGGGTTGTTGGAGGGGAAAGATGATTTACAACTTGAGAGGTTTCTTTCAGTAAACTCCTTCTTAGGCATTTGTCCTGGTACACAATTAAGAAAAGCGTTTTCATAAAAAATTCAATTTTCTTTTTTTTTTTTTTCTTCACCAAATTATTAAATGTAATTTCATTGGTGGCACGTCAGTTCAAGCAAGGTGAGTCATAAATTATTCCCTCTGAGTCAAACACGATTATATCCGTCTCATTCTTGAAAATGAAACCGTTTAATTTAGTTTTTACTTCCAAATTTATATGAAGTATATGGGAGTTAGTTGTGTTTTTATTTTGCATATTTACAATCAACTATATAAGAAACCATAAGTCAATTTAATGTCTGTGCGATTGCAATGTAATATATATGTTACGCCGAATTGACGAAATTGCCTAGTTCGTGAACTAGGCAAAAAATTGCCGAATTCACGTAGTAGGCAAATGTACTGCCTAATACACGTAATCGGCAGTAATCATGTTGCCTAGTTCACGAATTAGGCAACTACATGCAGCGCATTGCGTTCATGCAAAAAAGACGTAAATCTTCACGATGTAAATGTTATAAGAGTGGCTTCGTTTGTAATTCAGCTTGTCATTCTGCAACATCCTGTAAAAACCATGATTTTTTTTTTTTTTTCATTGTTTTTATAAACATTTGCTAACGAATACTGTTCAATGTTGTTTAAAACCCAGTATTAAAGAAATTTTTTTTCATTATTTGTGTTTTATATAATTCAATAATTCCCTATCTATAATAATTGATATATAGATCCCAATAATTCCCTATTTAGGGAATTACTCAAAAAGTGGGGGTTGCCTATTTCGCGAAATAGGCAAAATGAAACCAACAAATTGCCTAATCCATGAATTCGGCAATTTTTCGTCAATTCGGCGTAACGTCTGTGCGATTGCAATGTAATATATATATCTTACTAATATATAAAGAGACAGCGTTTGTTTGATGTTCGGGCTTAAAGACTACTGGACCTATTTTCAATACTTTTTTTTTCTATAAAAAATTCCTGCTTTACATTTTTTTTTTCTTCTTTAAGGCATTTCGACCACGAGGGTCATGGATGCCTGATGGATGCAGGTCTCTGGAGATCCTAGCGGGCTAATTTGGATAGGCGCAGATTAATAATAATAAAGGAGATGTGTATGGAATAGAAAGGCTAAGTGATGAAGATAATTTTGTTTTATAATTTAGATAAGAGGTCAGAAATAAGACTGGTATTTAAAAAATAAAAACAACTTGTAAAAATTGACTGAATCTAAATCAAACTATTAAGTATTTAATTTTCTACTGAATTCACATCTTATTTTTAGCCTATAGTTCAGGGTTTCAATTCCATTATGGATTCAAATCCCTTTGAGTTCGTCCTTCCAAGAGTAAAACTTTGCACGTACTTACACAATTTTAAGTCATAATAAGTTTTAGAAGGATAAGTTGAGTAAGGAGAAAACAAGAAGAGCCCCTTAAAACGATACCATGTTTACAAATAACATATTTAGTTCATGTTAGAGCTCATTGTATGCCCCGAGAATACATTACCAACATGAACTTCCACTCTCCCACAACATGAATTAATACATAAAGTGGAAACTGCAATATGGAGGTCAACAGCCCGGAAAATCTGTCAAACTCTAATGAAAATTTGCCAATCAAGTAACAAGGAGAAAAGCATATCTTGAAGAAAAAAAATGAAAGATATTATTCAAATCTTCTGAATGAACAATCATGGCCAGTCATTAATCTTTTCAAATACATTTTTGCGATCAGTGTCGATATCTATATTTATAAAGCTGAAACGGGGTTTGTTTGTGGATTTGTTCCAGCATCACGCCCAAACGGCTGGACGGATTTTTATGAAATTTCACATGTGGCATTCTTTTGAGCCCGATTGTATGTGGCATCCCAAAATTTTGAACGAAAGGGGGGGTTTTAAGGGGGCCCAAGTATAAATATAGTACTAACTCATTAATGGTTGGTCGGATTGTCACGAAATTTCACATCTAGTATTCTTGAAATCCAAATTAAAAAATAGGCTATATGGCGAATACACATTGGCCCATTCTTCAGTAGGCCCCAGTAGGGGCCAATGTAAAGATGTCGGAAGAACAAATTGTTGTGTAACATTGCGGTGGTAAGTTGGTCAACTCAAAAACTCTAATAACTGCCGATGTAATGAATTTAACGACACAAAATTTAGTATGAGAATTTAGGAGCCCCTATATAAATAAAATATTGAATTTTAGCGCAGTCGACTGGTTTCGAAGGGGAAAAAAATTAATTGATTATTTTGTTCTGGGGAAGTACGTTGCAGGTGATTCACCGACGACTTTGTTTTATTATAACAAGAAGTATTGTAATCGTGCAATAATCCGAGATCGAGTTTTCAACGAAATTTCACGTTTTGACAATAATTGGCATTGAAAATTACTTTCATGTGTGTGATTGTGTGTTCGTGATTGGAAAATTGTGAGGGCTTAGAAACGATTCTAGCGACAAATTTGACATTCAGCATGCAAACCAAATATAAATGCAAGGAGACAAACGTCCTGATTAGGCAATATCCAACTGATCGGGGACTTACGGAATTATATCAATACAGGATATATTCAAATTTCAATATAGCGCCGGTAGCTCAGAGTTAGCGGGATTGCCTCCTGATCTCAAAATCACGGTTTCGAAATCCGGCCGAGATCCTTCGGTTTTTTATCTGGGAAGTGAAAAAACATAGTCTGTACGATGTCAGGTACTCGTTAATTACAGCATTTAGGCAACATTTAGGACTCCTACTGTAGAGTCGAACAAAAGAGCCCTCTGGTAGTAAGTGATATGACCTCGTAGTTAAAGCCCGGCATGGGTCACAATAACTAACTTAATAAGTATAATGTCTATTTGGTAAAGGTAATTTCATTATAAAAACCTATTTCCAATTGAGAAACTGAACCCTCTTTTGTGTTCAGATGAAATTAATCCTTGTACAGAACAAAGCGGCCCGATTCTCCAGCTATCAGCTGCTGATAGATCATCTGTCAGTCAGTTGTCATTTGACATTTTGTATTGTTTTGTCTCACTGATGAAAACAATAGTTTCTTTTTTTTTTTTAAATATCTTTTTGGCACGTTCATATAACAAAATATAATAATATGACACAATCGGGAATTTCACTCCTTTATAGAGAAAAACTGCTATATCAATGCTACTAATTTGCGAAAGAGCTTAACCACACTGTGTAGAGCCCAGAGGCGAATCTACCATGATGCTCTGAGGCCAAAGACAATGACGCCTCGCTTACAAACGGCTCTTCGACTGTATCTCTATTTCCATATATAAATATTTTTTTAATATATTATGAATACAAAAAGTCATCGGTGAATCACCGGCAATGTACTTCCCCAGAACGAATTAACCAATTAACGTTTCGCTCCCCTCTCCAAAACCATTCGACAGTTTGCGCAAATATTATATAGTTGACTTATAAAAGGGCTCCTAAATCGGAGAACGATGGGGCGTTAAGCGATGATCCCAATCCTGTATTATGTTAGGTACAAAGGCAACATTTAGAACACCTACAGTAGAGTCGAGCGACCAAAGGCGTATATATCGCCTATTACCTCGTAGATAGAGCCCGGGGATGAGTCATAATAACTCACTATTATACGTGAAAATTACCTTAAAGTAGAGAAGGGAGATATAGAATCATCTCAGGTTCTAGCTGGACTTGACTGATTGGGGACAAAGCAGATTTTCTCCCACTCTACAAAATAAAGTTCTAGAAGAGGGGGAGATATCGAATTGTGTTACCCAATTTAAACATAGGTCTCTTTTTGTTTTCAGCCATTTTTGAACCAGTAGAGTTTGAGGCGCCTTATCTACAAAATGTAAAAATTCGACATTTTTGACGCCCAGATAACTGTGACCTGTGGCTGTCAGGTGGTCCTTAAATTCCGAAACTCTACTGAAGCTGGGGAAATGTTCCCTTATTCTAGTAGACATTTTTCGTTCCGACTGGCCTACATAGGTCGCTCCGCACTCTGTCTTTCGGTCTTAAGAAGAGGATCCCTAAAGGATGGACAGTTTTGAAACCGACACAGAGAACTTAGCTAAAATAATATACATGTGCTTCGGTTACTAGACAAAGAGAATTGAACCTGTCAATTAATGTCAAGTGGTTTGTTTAAGGTCCACCTCCCTGAAGAAGAACACACAGAGAACAAATCGATCTGGGACCACAACAAAGGGACCTTAGCCCCTGTGAAAACCATCCTCTACTAATCTTTAAATAAATTATTTGCACTGGACTTGGCAAAATGGAGGAGGTAACCCTTGTTAAAACTCGGCCCTCCATGTCCCTGTTTGAACAAACAGCCCTCTCTGAGTATCCAGCCAATATTGTTTCATCTTTACTAATTCAGTTAAGATCAGAGTTGAACATTAAAAAGTATACATCAGATGAATTAGTTATGGAGTTCAAATGTCTGTTTATAAGCAGTGGTAGATCTACAGTTTTAGGGAACTTTTTTTTTTTTTTTGGAATGAGAAATTTGTTTTGGATGAGGGTAGGTGTGGTGGGGGAAGATATAAATAAATATTAAAAATTATGTATTGTTAGTTGTTGTGACTCATGCCCGGACTTCAACTATGAGGTCATATCATTGAAACATGATGAAGGGATGTAATGAAAAATACACTTCCAGAAAAGTACTCATATTTTCAAGTATTTATTATAAATCGTTATTTCATTTTATTGTTTAGTAGTATTGTTAATTTTAATCAATGTGTGAGACTCTAAGAGTTAATATCTGTTTAACTAAATTATAAGCTATCTTAATGTAAACATTCTTATGACGCATCCTATTACCATGTACTTTAACTCTTTGTAGCGGAACCCTCAGAGAAAAGGAGCCGAGAGCTCCTGAATATGAGCAGAATGGATCTAAGAGCTATGACAGGGCTGATTACAGGGCACTGTCATAAGAACAAACACCTACACAATATGGGCATCGATAGAAGCCCTCTGTGCAGGAAATGAGGCGAGAAAAATGAGACTCCGGTCCATATTCTAAGCCAGTGTGGGGCACTAGTCAGCAGAACATTTTACTGCTAGTCTACCATAACGGAACCGAAGCAGGTAATGAAAGGAACCTGCAGAAGAATCCTGGACTTTATGAAAGATAAAGGACTGCTTTAGAGACCAACACACACAGAACACACAATACGCCTTCTCTGGCAGCGATAACACAATCAGCCCTCGGAAAAAAAAAAAAATTCTTTATCAATGTGTGAGACTCTAAGAGTTAATATCTGTTTATATAAATTACAAGCTATCCTTATGTAAACATCCTTATGACGCATCCTATTACCATGTTATGTTTAAATGGAAATAAAATATTATTATTGTTATTATCGCCGACTACCAGAGCACAATTTCGTCATTCTGGTGGACATGAGCCGAACTCTATTGTGTGTCCTAAATTTGGCCTACCCAGGTTTAGTTAGAGGGTCTTTAACGAGTAGGTACTTGAAATCGCACAAGCTTCAGACCATCAATTAACGTCCTATCCGAAGGACGGCAAACTCAAAGTTTTTCACGTCGCATATAAAAAAAAACCTAAGAATCATCCTTTATCGTATTCCTCCCTATACTTATCGATGATTACTTTCCCAGCTATACGAAGTCTAGGGGAAGTTATATAGCTATAGGTCAAAAATTCGAAATTTTCCCCTGAATATATACATATATATGTGTTGGTGAACATGATAACTCCCGACAGAAACAGAAATAGTATATTGATACAACATTTCAAAGGAAAGAGAGAAGGCGAATTTAAAATAACAAACCAATAAATGCTGAAGGAATGAATGTTTTGACACGAAATATTATATATGAATCCAAAACTCAGTAGGGGATGATTCCTATCAATTTTCACCCATGTCGATCAAAGAGATCAGAGAAGATGTCCACAATCAAAAACCTGTAACGAATATATCAACACTAAAATTAATATGAGGGAGAGCAAAGCTTAACAGATTAATTCGCAATGGGGAAGTACATAGCCCTTAGGACATTCAACAACTTTCGTTTTAATTTTTTCTTGCATTTTTACTACATTTAACTCTTCTAGATCCCATAAATTTCAAAAAATTAGCTTAATTATTTTTTAATTTCCGATTTTTTTGTATTGACTTCGTATTTTTATTATTCTTTATTCAACAAATGGACTGCAATTTTGAAGTTTCAAGATATCAGGAAAAGGAAACAGTATTTTCTGAGAGGAGACAGCTGTGCTCTTTCATTTTTCTTTTATTTTGTTGAAAGATTGAATTTATGTATATACTCAATTTTATAGATGTGTTTTCTTGAAGTTTTTCTAAATTCAGCGCATATACAATTTAGCGTATTGAAATGTTCACTTGTTGTGGCCTTCCATTTCTATGGTTCTCTTGGTCGAAGAGCGTACCAGAAAGCCTATTAAACGAATGTTTGACGCTTGTCTATCTGTGCTTCCATGATTATTCTAGTCAATAGACATTCATTTGCGCAAAAACAATATCCCTGAGGGAGTCAATAGCTCGGAGGTACCATGCATACTGAGTTCAAGATCGCGGATTCGAAACCCTTAGTCTTTATTATCTGAAAGATGAAAAAACATTGATCACGATGTCCTTCGGATGGTGTCGAGCCTGTACCTAGTCAGATACTCCTTAAAGGCCCTCTCCTAGGTAAACAAATCTGTGTAGGCAAAACTTAGGACTCCCACAGTAGAGTCGGGCTCATGTCCACCAAAGCAACAAAAAAGCGCTCCGGTAGTAGGCGATATGACCTCAAAGACGGGAATTACAATAGACAGACTGATACCGATTAAGCAAGTGCCTGACCCGTGGCGATGTTGACTAACGCGTGGTTGGCTCTAGACGCTGGCTGAGTCCATAGTCTTATTCCGAATTAATATTTATATTGATCCCAGATTTATAAGAGACGTTGAATTTTAACAGATAAAGTTATTTTCGACTGCAGATGGACAACATATCATAATAATATGTAATAATAATAATTTTTATTACCGTTAAACCAATAAAGTTAAAAGAATTTATACGTTAAGATAGCTTACAAAGTAGATTCATAACTACTTGAATCTAACACACGTATGATTAGTAGTAATAACAAAACTATTAAAAAAAGGCGTGGGTAGGTGTTTTAAGAATTCCAAAAGGACACCTAAAGACATGTTTCAAATAATTTTTATGTTCAATTATAAATACATTTTTTGTTCAATTGCTAATATATTAGTTAATTATATTATTATAGATATACATATATTGTTCTTAGAGCTTTTGTAAAAGGTAATATGCAAAGGTTGAAGTAATAACTAAATTAAATTTTCGTGATTTCACAACTAAAGAATTCTTATTGAAGTTTTGTTTTATTATTCATTCAGACTTTGTGTGTTGAACAGGATAGGAAACCATAAAATCGTCCAATTTACATGACTCAATGGTGTAAGCAGAAAGTATATTTCACGGAAAATCTGAAAACTTAGAAACAAATGACTGGTATAAGAAGCGATATAATATCTCGGTTGGTATAACAACTGTAGGGGGTTTAACTCACAGATTAAAGATAATAAAAATTTTATTAACAAATTCACAACTCAAGTTCACCACACCATTAACACTACTATAACCTCCTTCCACCGGTGCCTATATCAACTACATTTATTTTTCTTTATAAACAAAAGCAAAACCTTTTGACTGGTTATAATCAAAACATACATAATATTTTAAGATTTCAAATGTCAACCTTAATTTCACTGAATAAGCTATCGAAAAGTAACTCAAAATAAACAGTTCCAGAACTGTTTCATTTATCAACTCAAATGAATTACTAATCGAATAAATTTAAATCACTTCTAAAATGGGAATCAAATACCTGCATTAATTGATCATACTCTCTGTTAGATATTTGTGTTCTGATGTCTCATTTGCAATGTCCTGTACATGTAAAATTGATTCCGGAAACGAAAGATACAAATCTTGAACTGGCAAACCTCCATAATTAAGCAACTTATTCTTTATTTTGGAATAATCTGTAAGCCCCTGAATCCAGAATATAAATTTCAAAAGCTCTTTTCCAACGTGGCCAATCCACACCACTCTGATCTTCCGTGACTTTGAGATTTCCAACCTGAAAATCTGCCATTTTTCCAAATTACGTTTTTTTTTGTTTTACCTCGTTGCCAATTTGTTTAACTCACAGATTAAAGATAATAAAGACTTTAACAAATTCACAACTCATGTTCACCACACCATTAACACTACTATAACCTCCTTCCACCGCTGCCTATATCAACCACTACAACCAAAAGCGCTCACCCTAATATATTGTGTGGGAAAGGAATATATTTTTTTGTTCCTAATCCCCTATATTTCGTATAGTTGGGGAAGTAATATGAGATGAGGATAACAGGACATTCTTATACCAATCACTATTTTATGGATCGCTCTCCCTCTCAACTAGCATTACTGGATATACGAGTATGAGAGTATTGTGATGGCATCAGCTGTTTCCTTTGGTTCATTGTAATTCTAAGAGTGACTTCATGTACCTTTTTTTTTTTGTGAGAATCAATAATGATTCATCAGAGGGCGCCGGTAGCTCAGTGGTATGCGTGCTTGCCTTCTGAGCACAAGATCGTGGGTTCGAAACCCGACCGAGGCCCTTAGTTTAGTTTATCTGGGAGGTAAAATAAACTTAAGCACGCCGTCCTTCGGATGAGACGTTAAGCGATGGTCCCGAGCCTGTATGGTGTCAGGTACTCGTTAAAGATCCCTAGACCCTAGGTGAATAAAAATTTAGGGTTAGCAAAATTTTAATTTATTATTATTAAATAAATAAAATTATTTTAATTATTTAATTCCCACAGTAGAGACGGGCTCATTTCCTCCAGAGTGACGAAAGAGATCTCTAATAGTAGGCGATATGATCTCATAGTTAAAGCCCAGACATGAGTCATAATAACTAACTAATAATGCTTCATTGGTAGTGCAAGCATAGGTTGGAGGATTTGACTCCAGATAACAGTAAGTGATCCCAGTATCAGTTTTTAGTGACAGAAGTTGGTAACAGGTCTAGTAAAAGATATTGGTAACAGTTACTAGTAACAAGCGCCGGTTAAAACGTAACGAATACAATTTCTAAATTGTACTATGACTAGCGATCATTCCGCCCCGGCACCCCTCACGACCATGACGCATTCCCATCGTTTATTTTACAGTTAGTTATGACTCATGCCCGGGCTTTAACAAGAGGTTATAAAACTACTAACAGAGCGCTCTTTTGGCCCAACTCTACATTAGGAGTCCTAAACTTTGCCTACCTAGGCTTAGTTACTTAGGTTAGGGGACTTTAATGATTAACTGACATCTCACAGGCTCGGGACCATCTCTTAAAGTCCCCTCCGGAGGACGGCGTGCTCAAGGTTTTTCTAACTTCCATATAAGAGGAAAACTCTGGAAAAAGCTCCCCGATATACGAGAAATTAACGATGAAAACCTCTTAAACATATTTCCATGGCAGAGAACATTATCTTTTTGTAATATTCTCCCTTAGTACAAACATGAGAGGAGAGGAGAGAAGGAGATTAATGGCAGAACTCACTTTTTCGTTCTAATTTTTCAAGATGACAAATATGAAATTTTCATTTTCTATAACCATTTATAATATTTGTTTAAGGGTTACTTAAAGTGACACCTAAATATATTTTACATTGTCAAATCAACTCTGAGAAAAAAAAGATGTATTACAAAAAAATGTGATCAGGTCACACTGAAGGGATACATAATAATAATAATTTTATTTACGTTAAACCAATACATGGTAATAGGATACGTCAAAATAACTTATACATTAAGATAGCTTATACATTAGACTTATAACTACCTGAGTCTAACACACGTAAGAATTGTAGTAATAAAACATTATTTAAAAAAAGTAAAATGAAATGGATAAATAAATACTTAAAAATTAATGAGTACAAAAAAAAAATATTAATATATAGATCCATTTATAATAAGTGAATACATTTTTCAATTCATAAAAATTAAGATAACTATTTTGTAAAATTATCCGGAAGTGTCTTTATCACAACGAAGTTTCGGGACGTTCTTACGTCCCTTCATCAGGACCCAATGTGCGAGATATTGAAAATAAAAATAAAACAATGTAACTATAACAATACATCTATATATATAAAATCTAATGTCTGTAAGATTGTGTTTCATAGACTCCTAAATTTCGATCCAATTTTGTTCTTATATTCAGCAATTATGTTCGTCAAGTCACCGAGAAGGTTTAGAACATAGTTAGTGTCGTCCTTAGAGTGTACTCGATACACATATAAAATTTCATGTCGATATATTCACTCTATCGTCGTGATCAAAGACGTACACACAAGCAGAATTTTTTTTTTTCATATTTGAAATCTGAAGATTTTTGTGTTTCTAGCCGATTACATAACTTCCCGTATACTTAAATTTTTGTGGAGCCCCCCCAAATCGACCAATCTCCCAAAGGGTAGACTGATTTTGAAGAGGGAGGAATAAGTTAATTAATCCAGTGATAGTAAGATCGCGAGACGATACTTGGAGTTAATTTAGAGGGGACCTCCTTTGTGTGGTATTTGAATAATGACTAACCCATGAAAATGACAATAATGTATTTCAGCGTCATGAATGAAGAAGCCTAGAAATGTAACGAAAGATAGTGATTTTCCCGTGCAACACTGAATACAGATAGTTCTCTTCTCTTCTAGTTCCTACTAAAGCCTATTTAATCGAATGGAACTCCAGGATGGGAGGCTGGAGCTAGGACATGGCTGTACACTTGAGGGAGGATCTTTATTATCCTTGCTCTCTCTCAAGTGTCTAATATCACTATCCTCTGGGAGTCAGGAGTCTTGAGTTCCGACCTCCCCTTACTTCACTCCAGATTTACTGTCCTCACAACGGGGTAAATATAAGGTTACTTCAACATAAACCAGCTCAGTCTTTAGTAAAAAAAAAATTGTTTCAGGTGTTTTATTATCTTATATCTTTATTATTGATCATTTTTCGGGTGCACCTTGCGATTGTGCAACATCACCCGTCTCTGTTTGTCGAGGGAGCTCGGGATCTGGTTAGTGCCTAAAGAGAGGCGGGCCGGCGATTTTTTTTATAAATAAATAAAACTATAAATTTATAGTCAGATTATGATTGAACAGCGTGCGGTGGCGTCGAGACTGCGGAGCACGTTGGGCCTAGGGCAGCATTGATAGCTCGACCGGATCGTACCTGGGACTGACCCTGCAGCAGCTGGTGGCCGTCAAGTTACCCGCCATTCACCCAATTTTTAGTGGAATGGAGGAGGCGAAAAAACGCCTCCTTACCTCGAGCATTGGCGGACCCCCGGTGACAATAATACTCGGCGGTCCTAACCCGGCATGAACTTTCCAAGTTTCAGCGCACTGCAGAAACTACAGCTATGGTTCCTCCGTAGGGACGAAGAGGGTGTTATGGTCCCACACCAGGGACGAACGCACCCAAGAGCTCAGGGGAATGGGTCCACACGGTTAGGAATGCACGTGAATCCCTTCGTTGAAAGTATTCCCATCTTGATTTGGCTGAAAATCCACATTCCATCGTGTTCACAGACACACACAGCCCGACGTGATTTTTTTTTTTTTTTTTGGAATCAGGGGTTGGATAAATCATGAAATTCTTGTGAAACTAAACATTATATTTGTGGTGTAAATGTATCATATATCTATGGGGATGTAAATGTATCATATATGTATGGGGATGTAAATGTATCATATATGTATGGGGATGTAAAACTAATTTTGCGTTTTTCTGAATTTGAATATTTACCTATCTTCCATGAAATTCATTCTGATTTTATGATTTGTGTGTGTGAAACCAAAAATTATGTACAAATTTAGTTCACTATCCATCATATTCTACTTGCATTTCAATAACGCTCTGTTTGTATACTTTATAAAATTAATATAATAAAAAATACAGGTCATAATATATTTTGTTTATTTCTTATAGAGGGTACAACAATCTAAAACATACATACGAAGTGTAGATACTTTGGTATACAAGTCTTAGGTATAGTAGTACAGTATACAAGTGCAATTTAAATTTGTGAATGATTGAAGTTATTGCATTAAATATTGAATTCCAATCTCCTCCAGCCGGTTTTTGCATATCTAGTGTAATGTAAATATAAGGTCACCATGGCAACTAATGAATAAAGGAAGTTAATTAGAAACTAATAGAAACTCATTTAGAGAAACAAAGTTACATAAATATTCATATAAAGGACCAATAAAAATAGTAATTTCCACATTAGAAAAGTAAAAATAACAAAAACAAGTTTTGGAAATTTTAAACTGTCATAGAAGTGATTAAATTTAATCTAAAAGAGCTTATCAGTAAAAAGTTTCAACACTGAATAAAACCCAAATCAATAAAACATTGTGAAAAGTAAAATTGGCATCCATTCTTTTTTTTATTGATACATGTAACATAGCATCATTTTCTGTCCAGAGTTTATTTATAACAATTTTTCTAGGAGCCTAACTTAATATGTTTATTAATTTTTTTTATTATTTATTAAATATTTTTTTAGATTACCTATTACCGCCATCTTAGCTGCTGCTGACCTTCACATACACGCCTCATTTACACTACAACACCATCTCACACAAATTGAAAACTTAATACAGAAAAATCACAGCACATCACATTTACACTTCGACGAGAAACATGCCCCCCCGTTTTCATCAACGACAAGCCCCTCCCTCAAACTAATACTGTACGATACCTAGGACTGACATTGGACCGAAGACTGACATGGAACCCTCACACACGTCTCACACGAAACACGCTGAACCGTCGACTCAAAATACTCTACGGACTTCTAAATAGACGATCAAAATTAGACATGACACAAAAACGGAACAGTTATACTTACTTACTTAGACCATTATGGACATACGGATCACAAATATACGGTTCAGCAAAAACATCCAATATCAAACGAATTCAGGCGTTTCAGTCAAAAAACCCTCAGACTGAAAACACAGTGCCCCCATACATAAACATCAGAACACTTCATAACGATCTTATGATACATATGATACACACAGTACCCGACACAATTCAAACTACTTACATAAGGTTTTTTAGAAAACTTTACACACATACAAACCCAGAAATACGTACTTTATCACAACACTTACCACAAAACCTCCCACGAAGGTTGAAGAGAAGATGGAACCGCGACTTACTGCCACCTTGAATCATATTCGTTCTTAAATTTTTTAATTTTTTTTTACATCATTTCCCTTTGCTTTTATCATCTCTCTTACCCATCCATCAAAATTGTCTTTTAATTCCTTTTTATTTATTTATTTTATTTTATTTATTTACTTTTTTATTTTTCTGTTCTTGTTCTAATAATTAAGATAAATTTTTGTCCCGAGGACCTACCACTGGGTGGCCTTCCTCTCACATGCCCTTCACGCCAACATATCAATACCACCATAGATGCTGGTTGTTGCACCCTAGCAACAGTTGTATCTTTATAAATAAAAGACAAAAAAAAAAAAACAATTATTAGATTCAGTAAATTTATTAAGTACAATTAAATTACATTTAAATTGAATTTATAACTTTATTAACAATTTGGCGAGTCCTTTGTGGGAATAAGTAAATTTAAGTTCATTTTATTTTTAATTAATTTTAATTTTTATTAACTATAAACCTTATTAGTTTTATTATACTATTGATCACTTTTTTTATGTCAATTGGAATATGTCTATGGATGTGCATAAGGGCAAGACCGAGGACGCGGCTCTCATGCTTGCTTCATCTTAACACGTTGAGCGCCATATGTATAGATATGATACATTTCGTGCCTACAACCTGGGGCCATATGTATAAATATAATGCAAACCGAATAGTCGCTGTCAGGTCACATGTATCAATTTGATACAAATAGTCTATTTGTAATAGAGATGGATGGTTTAGGGTTCTAGTATAGATCTAATACAAGGTTTTCAGGCAGTTCAAATGGAGAGTTGACCTTGGATGGCCTCTCCCCACCACAAACAATAATCAGCATTCAAAATTCCCGCGAAAAACAAGTATAACCTCTTTCAATGTTATATCCATCTTCTTGGCTGCGGTCATCGACAGATTTCCTCAATTTAAGTGTATAAATTTTATTATTGTATAAATTTAGGTTGTTTTTTAGTTCTGGAGAATTGTTTTTTGTTTTATAAATAAAATAATTATAAAATACGGTTTATTTAGCTATTTATGTGTAAAATGTATACAAGTGGCCTCTAGCTGTAAAAATTCGAAAATTTACACCAGGCCACATGTATAAATTTGATACATACGCCATTTTGTTTATGGGGAGCGCTAAAACTTGCATGAAAATGGTAGAAAACATTTATTATGTGGTAATGTATATGAATAAAAAAAAAAACAGACCTGGCCTGGAGTGAACTAGGTCCAATCGGCTTGGCCTGGCAGCGTTGCTGTTGAAACAGCGCTGGCAGTCAACGTGTTAAATATGTTTTAAGGCACCGCAATGACGAGAATGATCCTAGCAGATGCCGTCACCGGAAGCGTTGCAAGGAATAGTAGAAATTCATTTATTACAGGAAATGCATCCTCATCGCATCTAGTCATTACGTCTTTACGGGTCTTTCCGCGTGCAATCGGTTTAATTAGGGGTAATTTTATAACGATTCTTGAAAACAGTAAGAAGTTCGGTCGAGGCTCGGAGGGGGGGGGGGGGGCAATTGCACCCATTGCCCCTCCCTTGTACCTGCGCCTGGTAGCAACATACGAAAGAAATTATGAGAAAAAAAAAACATAAAGGCGTAGTCAAGGTACACGCCGTAGATTTCCCGTGAAGACGTCGGGATAAAATCATAACAAGTGTTTCGTATAAATATGTAATTTAATTATCAATCGCTTTAATACAATGGTTATACAGAGTTTGTAGTGCTCAATGTTCTCAATACAGATGGGTCACCTAAGTTATTGCTTTGTGCGGTTTTTTCATTTTCTTTTCGATGCTGCCGTAGCTCTTGCATTTGCTCTGCACTAGACTTTTTAGGTTCTCGATGGAACGGCCGCTGATTTGGCTGACGCTATCATCCACCTGAGACCGGCCTTCGGCCAAACTCAGGTGGCGCGCGTCAGGCTGGGGCGGGTCCGTGCTCAAAAACTGTTGGAGGTCGGGAAGATCAAGATTGGCTGGGTGTCCTGCAGAATCAGGACATCAGAACGGCCTCAGAAGTGTTTCAGATGCTGGGAGACAGGACACATCGCCCCGCACTGCAAAAGCAAGAGGGACCGGTCGAAGGACTGTAGGAAGTGTGGTCAGACCGGTCACATGGCACGGGACTGTAAGCCCCGCGGGGAAGGCTCTCAGCAGCCACAAGATCGAAAGCCGGAGGAATCCCCGGAGGGCATTATGGAAGTAGAGCAGGGAGGAGCTGCATCCTCGCTCAGAGTATGAAGGGGATTCAGCTTAATCTCAATAGATGCGGGGTGGCGCAAGATCTCCTTGCGCAGGAAATTCGTGAAGCAGGTAAGGACGTAGCCCTTATCTGTGAACAAAACCGCGACCTGAGGGATGACAGCCGGTGGAGATCGGATCCCACCGGCAAGGCAGCGCTATGGGCTTGCGGGACTATGTCATTCGGGGCGACACCCTGCAGGCGTGGCAAGGGCTACGTCCACGGAGAGATAGCCGGAGTACACTTCTTCAGCTGCTACTTCTCACCAAATGAGCCCCTAGACCTCTTTGAGGCGGGACTCTTGGAACTGGTGAGGGAGGCGCGCACGCTCAAGCCCCTAGTTATAGCAGGCGATTTCAATGCCTGGGCGGTCGAGTGGGGCAGCAGGGGCACCAACCCAAGAGGGAAGGCTCTCTTGGAGGCTTTCGCCTTATTGGACTTGGTGCTGCTGAATGTGGGAAATGTCCCGACGTTCACGGGGATAGGTACGGGGTCCATCGTGGACCTTACCTTCGTCTCCCCTACCCTGTACAAGGGAGGTGGGGGCTGGAGAGTGGGTCAGGGGTACACCGCCAGCGACCATCAGGCGATCCTGTTCGAGGTGTACCCTGTCAAGAGACTCACTCGAAGAGGAGACAGAGGGTTAGGCTCACCCCACTGGAACGTTAGGGACTTCCAGATGGACACCTTCAATCAGGCACTGGAGCTATGGCCGCCTGAGACTAACAGCGCCGGCGCAGGGAGTGCCACCGAGCAGGTAGATTCCGTCATGCTCTGGCTCTCCCGTGCGTGCGACGTCACCATGCGAGTCAGCAAGGGTTGCATCAGGGGCCCACCGGCATATTGGTGGAATGACACCATCGCAGCTCTACGCAATGAATGCCACTCCGTCAGGCGCCAATACCAAAGGGCAAGGAAAAGGAATGGGGGTAGCGCGGAAGTGCTCCGGCAAAAGTTCGCCGAGGCCAGGCGAAACCTGCGCAAGGAGATTCAGAAGAGCAAGAGAACCTGCTGGACGGAGCTGTGTGCCGAGTTGAACGCAGACCCATGGGGTAGGGCTTACAAGATCGTGACCAAGAAGCTCCACAAGAGCCAGCCAAAGATGGAGCCAGGGGAGGTCCAGAACATCGTGGAATGCCTCTTCCCCTGCAGCGGCGTGGCAACATTAGAGATGGATGAAGGCGGGCCAAACGACATCCCCCCTGTCACAAGAGAGGAAATTGAAAGAGCCTGTCGACACGTCGGTGCCAACAAGGCACCCGGGCTGGATAAAATCCCAAACCGAGCCCTGAAAGCAGCAATGAAGGCCAGGCCAATGGTCTTCGCTGACGTGTACGATAAGTGTTTGAGAGCGGGGGTTTTTCCTGGTCGATGGAAAAGGCAACGTCTTGTCCTGATCCCGAAGCCGGGAAAGCCCCCAGGTGATCCTTCGGCATACAGACCCCTCTGCCTCCTTGATACAGCGGGGAAGGTGCTGGAAGGCATCATCCACGAGAGGTTGCGCGAGCATGTGGAGGCTGGCCTAACCGACAATCAGTATGGGTTTCGACCAGGGAGGTCAACAACAGATGCAGTGGAAGAGGTGAAGAATCTGGTGTGTGCAGCAATAACCGGGACGCTAAGGAGCCGGAAGCACTGCCTTATGGTCACGTTGGACATCAGCAATGCGTTCAACTCGGCTCGGTGGGACAAGATCTGGGAGAGCCTCTTACGGGACTTCAAGATCCCCAGGTATCTGATGAAGATCATCAGGAACTACCTAAGCGAGAGGATGCTGTTCGCGGACACCACTGACGGAACCAGGGAATTCAAGGTCACTACAGGAGTTCCACAAGGGTCAGTCCTTGGCCCCACACTGTGGAACATCCTGTACAATGGCTTGCTGAGCCTGCCAATGCCAGAAGACCTTACCTTGGTGGCGTATGCTGACGATGTAGGGATCGTCATAGTGGCTGATGATCTGGAAAACCTGGAACGCAAATTCCAGGCTGCCATGGAGCGGATACACCATTGGATGAGCTCTGTGGGTCTTTCCCTGGCCATCCACAAGACGGATGCAGTACTCTTCACCGGGAGGAAGGCCAGAACCAACATGTCACTGACCTTCCAGGGTTATACTATCGAGACCCAACCGGCAATCAGGTACCTGGGAGTAATGCTGGATCAGAGGCTCACTTTTAGGGAGCACCTCAAATACGTGGGAGCGAAGGCCGCCAGGACATCGGCGGCGATTTCGAGAATTCTGCCCAACGTCGGTGGCCCTAGGCAGAGCAGGAGAAGACTGCTGGCAGGAGTCAGCACATCCATCCTTCTGCACGGGGCCCCGACATGGGCAGATGCAACGAGGATTCCCTCATACCTGAGGCTGATCGCCCCCGCTCACAGGCGAAGCGCACTGAGAGTCGCATGCGCCTACCGAACAGTTTCTGGCGACGCTGCCTATGTAATTGCTGGGCTGCCCCCCATTGACCTCTTGGCACGGGAACGTACGCGACACTTCAAAAGGAAACAAGACCCGGTTCAGGTGGAAGAGGTGGTGCAGCGCTTCGACCACAGGGGAAACCGGGTCTTCTATCAGGACGCGGGGGCCAGCCCTGGTCCAGCAGAGCCAGAGAGGGCCAGGACAATTAGGGAGTGGCAGGAAGAATGGGACAAGTCCACAAAGGGACGGTGGACCCATCGGCTCATCCCTCGAGTCGAGCCTTGGCTCACCAGAAAGCATGGGGAGGTGAATTACCACCTCACCCAGGTACTCACGGGACACGGTGGGTTCCGGGGGTACCTCCACAAAATCGGGGCAGCAACAACACCAGACTGCCCCGCGTGCCTTGGTGAGACGGAGTCGGCGGAGCATGTCCTCCTCAAATGCCCCAGATTTGAGGAGGGAAGGAAAAATCTGGAGTGCAGCATGGGCGCCCCGCTGACTGCTACCAGTTACGTGGACGCTATGCTGCGCTCCCAGGAGTCGTGGGATGAAGGCTGCGATTTTGCAGCGTTCATCATGGGCGGGTTGGCCCTTCAGGAGAGGGCTGACAAGGAACAGTAACGGTAATAAAACAGAAGAAGGGGCGTTACCAGCCACCCTTCCTCCCTTCCGCGAAGTAATGACAGACCGTCAGTTCCGCGGAAGGGAATCAGGATCGGCAAGGAGGGGGTTTTAGTGGGTATGGTGATGGTGAACCGTCTCGAGTCCCACACTATCCAGGGCTACCTTCCCTGGATGTGCGTCACAGCATTTCCCCCTCCAATGAAAAAAAAAAAAAAAAAAAAAAAAAAAAAAAAAAAAAAAAAAAAAAAAAAAAAAAAAAAAAAAAAAACTTTTTAGGTTTTTCAAATTCCTTTTGATGCGAGCTTTCCTCTGATTTGCGTTTTCTATAATTTCAATTTAATACCGATTTTTACATATATTTCGGCGAAGATTTTTATTGTTTCACTTTGAGTCCTAGTAGTGCTCCTCAAGCTATTTATAATGACACCCGAATCAACGTTCTATTCAAACGCGTTATCACGCTACACTAATTTCTAATTTTACACAAAGCTAATTTGCAACAATCATCCGCCGACGCCCACATCGGGCTAGTAACGTCACAGGCAAAACTAACACTGCACAACAAACACGTACAGACATGCTCTTTCCATTGTGACCTCAACCGTTGTTATCGCATTATTAGTCTCGTAGTTATTATCGATTGAAATCTGACGGTATTTTGTAACACAAGAAAGTTTGACCGGCTATCACTGTGCTTTACTAGTGCAACGGCGGGTACTATTGCCAGTATTTTCAAAAATTCCCTGAATAGTTATAACTCCATCTGTAGTAATCGGAATAGTTATTGGGTCTAAGTAGCTAGGTGTGTACATATATTTTCAGGAATTGTGGTAGAGTGGTTAGCTAACGGGACTGGCAGACACTGGGTCGGAAGGAAGCAGGAATCTCTCTTCCTGGCAGGAACTTCCTAGCTACCAGATCATATCCCATTCCCCTTCCTTCCTATCCCTTTTTCCCGCTCTGATCCTCCTATCTTTACCGGGAATAAAAAAAAAAAAAAAAAAAGTTAGCCAAGTAATTGCACAAAGCATCCTCGCATGTAAACCTACCCCTAAACCATTCCAGCCCACCCCCAGAATCCTCTGGCGAAAACCCTTCTTTTTTTTGTATTTTATTTTTACTTACCCAAGTATAGGGGAAGTTATGTAATCTGTCAGAAATCCTATGTTGTTTTCACCGGAATTTTCCCGGATCCCAAAAATGAAAAAAAAAAAAGTCAAAAATCACTTGCAACGTACTTCCCCAGAGCGAATTGACCAGTTACTAGAGGTTTTTTTTTGTAATTTTTTACTGCATTTTGGTTTTGATTTTTAACTTTTTAACCCCCACGTAAAAGGAGGGGTGTTATAAGTTTGAACCCTTAGCCTGTGTGTGTGTGTTTCTGTCTGTGGCATCGTAGCTCCAAGACGGCTGAACCGATTTTAAAGCGGTTTTTTCGTTTCAAAAGCTGGTATTTGCGAGATGGTTTTTAGCCATGTTTGATGGAAATCGGGTATGCTGTTTCCAAGATCTTCAGGTTTTATCAGAGCCTGTGTAGGGATCTCGGTTTCTATTACAGCTAGAGACGAAGTTTGAGCTCAAATGTTTATAAGACCAAGCCTCCTCCCTTACCCTTCAAGCCCCCCCCCCCCCCCCCCCCCAAAAAAAAAAGCTCTCTCCAAGAAGGTTTCAGTAAAAAGAAATGAACAAAAAATTGTTTTTATTGTCGGGTTTTTTGAAAAATTTTAATATGTTTTATATTTCTTAATAAATTATTTTATTATTTCATAATTGCAACAATGGTAACTAATAGTTGAACAAAAACTTGGAACTTTGAAGAATAAAGAAGAGTTCAATTTTTATAGTATACTTCAAACGGAATGAGAGTTAGAAATGATTTCAGGTACATTCTGTGTTTCTAGAGGGACACATTTGAACATCCCCTCCGTCCTCCAATTATCTGACAAAGAATAAGGGTATATTTATTTATTTTTTAATTGAGAAAGTTGAGTTATTTTATAAAAAATAAAATGTATCTTCTTACTTTTATTATCTCTCTTATTCATGCATCAAAATTGTCTTTCAATTCTTTTTTATTTTATTTTTTTTTATTGTGACATGCTCACATTTCCAGTGTTCTAATAATTCAGATCAATTTTCGATCCAAGGACCTACCACTCTAAATTATCTTCAGATCTAAATAAATAAATAGATCTATAAAATAATAATACAAATAAGAAATAAACAAAAAAATTATATATTTTTTAAAAAATATTTAATACATATATTCTTTCTGAATATAATAACAAATTTTAAAAATAGATGAAATAATAAAAACACCTAAAATAATATACCAAGAGAAATAAAATAAATTAGTATTTATATATTAGCTAGTATATGCCTCTGCATAGTGTGCTCCACTTACGCCCGTAAGATGGAGGTTCTTGTTAAAACCCCTTCTATGTTACGGTAGACTAGCCCTACATCCAGGCCTCCATTGGCAACTCCATTCCGGAGCTAAGTATTGCCTTCCTTGAAGCAGTAGGCCACCCATTACATCCCCAGCCAGACGAAGTATGGGGGAAGTTATGTAATTCGTCAGAAATTCTGACTTCCCCATGGAATTTCATGTTGTTTGACCTCCTGATTCCAAAAATTAAAAAAAAAAAGTTTGTGTGTATTTATTTGTTTGTGGACATAACTCCCGATAGAATGAATGTTTCAACACGAAATTTAATACGTGAATCTAAAACCCATTAGGGATGATAACTCCTGAGCCTCTCAGCCATGTCGACAAAAGTGAAACAAGAATGTTAAAAATAATAAATGCAATGAACTTTTAACATTTATATTGCCCGGGCATGAGTCACAATAATTTATATATAAAATATAAGGTAAATAAAACACTGGTGATAAACGTTGACGAAATACTAATTCTTAGATTAGATCTATCTATCTATCTCTCTGGCGCTACAACCCTAGTGGGTCCTGGCCTCCTCAATGAGCCTCCGCCATTCGGCTCTGTCCTGTGCAGCTGCTTTCCAATTTCGCTGTCCAAGAAGCTCTCTCGCGTCAGCTGCCACACCATCCACCCATCTTAGCCTCGGTCTGCCTGCTCTTCTTGATCGGTACAAAGGCTCCTCAAGGACTGTTCTTGGCACTTCGCCCTCTTCCGTTCGGGCTACATGGCCTGCCCAACTCAACCTTCCCAACTTCACCACCCTCACTACATCAGCCTCACCAAACAGCTCATAGATTTCCCTATTCTTGCGAATTCTCCAAACCAGTCCGTCCTTCACAGGGCCGAAAACCCTTCGAAGAATTTTCCTTTCAAATATCAACAGGTCCTTCTCGTCAGACTTGGATAGGGTCCATGTTTGACTGGCGTAGATAAGGACTGGACGGATCAGGGTCTTATAGAGCCGGAGTTTGGTATGCCTGCTCAGTAGAGAGCTTCGCATATGCCTCAGCAATCCAAAATAGCATCGATTCGCTGCCGTAAGTCTTTTCTTAATTTCGGCTGATGTCTCGTTCCTGGTGGTGATTTGAGAGCCCAAGTACGTAAATTCTTTGACCCTTTCGAAGGAATATGGGCCAATCGATATGCTTCGGCTATGGGGGTTCGCGTCTACACCTGTGTACATATATTTAGTCTTGGACTCATTTATTCGTAGGCCCATTGCGGCTGCCGCTTCCTGCAATCCCAGAAAGGCACTCTCAAGAGCTGGGTAAGACCGTGCAACAATATCCAAGTCATCGGCGTAGCCGAGCAGTTGGACTGATTTTGAAAATATTGTGCCCCTTATTCGAATACCGGAATCCCTCACTACTTTCTCTAGGGCTAAGTTAAACAGTAAGCAAGCTAGGGCATCACCTTGCCTCAATCCCTTGCTAGAGGGAAACTCTGAAGAGTAGTCCGACTGAATGCGTACTTTACACTGCACGTCTTGCATCGTCATTCTGACCAAGCGAATCAGCTTCGAGGGGATATTCATTTCCTCCATAGCTTTATAAAGTTTGGGCCTTCTTACGGTGTCATATGCGCTTTTGAAATCGATGAAGAGATGATGAGTGGTCATTTTAAATTCATGGCTTCTTTCCAGGATCATACGAAGAGTGAAGATTTGATCAATAGTTGATCTCCCCTTCCTAAAACCACTTTGGTACTTACCAGTTTCCCGTTCGGCAAAAGGAACAAGCCTGTTATAGAGGACATTAGAGAGAATCTTAGATTAGATAATAATAATAAATTTATTTCCGTTAATCCAATGCATGGTAATAGGATACGTCAAAAGAATTTATACATTTTTTTTTTTTTTTGCATTGGAGGGGGAAATGCTGTGACGCACATCCAGGGAAGGTAGCCCTGGATAGTGTGGGACTCGAGACAATTCACCATCACCATACCCACTAAAACCCCCTCCTTGCCGATCCTGATTCCCTTCCCCGGAACTGACGGTCTGTCATTACTTCGCGGAAGGGAGGAAGGGTGGCTGGTAACGCCCCTTCTTCTGTTTTATTACCGCTACTGTTCCTTGTCAGCCCTCTCCTGAAGGGCCAACCCGCCCATGATGAGCGCTGCAAAATCGCAGCCTTCATCCCACGACTCCTGGGAGCGCAGCATAGCGTCCACGTAACTGGTAGCAGTCAGCGGGGCGCCCATGCTGCACTCCAGATTTTTCCTTCCCTCCTCAAATCTGGGGCATTTGAGGAGGACATGCTCCGCCGACTCCGTCTCACCAAGGCACGCGGGGCAGTCTGGTGTTGTTGCTGCCCCGATTTTGTGGAGGTACCCCCGGAACCCACCGTGTCCCGTGAGTACCTGGGTGAGGTGGTAATTCACCTCCCCATGCTTTCTGGTGAGCCAAGGCCCGACTCGAGGGATGAGCCGATGGGTCCACCGTCCCTTTGTGGACTTGTCCCATTCTTCCTGCCACTCCCTAATTGTCCTGGCCCTCTCTGGCTCTGCTGGACCAGGGCTGGCCCCCGCGTCCTGATAGAAGACTCGGTTTCCCCTGTGGTCGAAGCGCTGCACCACCTCTTCCACCTGAACCGGGTCTTGTTTCCTTTTGAAGTGTCGCGTACGTTCCCGTGCCAAGAGGTCAGTGGGGGGCAGCCCAGCAATTACATAGGCAGCGTCGCCAGAAACTGTTCGGTAGGCGCATGCGACTCTCAGTGCGCTTCGCCTGTGAGCGGGGGCGATCAGCCTCAGGTATGAGGGAATCCTCGTTGCATCTGCCCATGTCGGGGCCCCGTGCAGAAGGATGGATGTGCTGACTCCTGCCAGCAGTCTTCTCCTGCTCTGCCTAGGGCCACCGACGTTGGGCAGAATTCTCGAAATCGCCGCCGATGTCCTGGCGGCCTTCGCTCCCACGTATTTGAGGTGCTCCCTAAAAGTGAGCCTCTGATCCAGCATTACTCCCAGGTACCTGATTGCCGGTTGGGTCTCGATAGTATAACCCTGGAAGGTCAGTGACATGTTGGTTCTGGCCTTCCTCCCGGTGAAGAGTACTGCATCCGTCTTGTGGATGGCCAGGGAAAGGCCCACAGAGCTCATCCAATGGTGTATCCGCTCCATGGCAGCCTGGAATTTGCGTTCCAGGTTTTCCAGATCATCAGCCACTATGACGATCCCTACATCGTCAGCATACGCCACCAAGGTAAGGTCTTCTGGCATTGGCAGGCTCAGCAAGCCATTGTACAGGATGTTCCACAGTGTGGGGCCAAGGACTGACCCTTGTGGAACTCCTGTAGTGACCTTGAATTCCCTGGTTCCGTCAGTGGTGTCCGCGAACAGCATCCTCTCGCTTAGGTAGTTCCTGATGATCTTCATCAGATACCTGGGGATCTTGAAGTCCCGTAAGAGGCTCTCCCAGATCTTGTCCCACCGAGCCGAGTTGAACGCATTGCTGATGTCCAACGTGACCATACATTACATAGCTTATAAATACATTAAGATAGCTTATAAATTAGATTTATAACTAATTGAGTATAACACACGTATGATTAGTAGTAATAACAAAACTATTAAAAAAAGTAAAATAAAATTAATAAAAACTGCATAAATAAATACTTTAAAATATATGAGTGTAAAAAAAATAAATAAATAAATCAGATACATTTATAATAAGTAGACACATTTTTCAATTTTTATAAAAATTGAGATAAATATTTCCAAAAAACTCTTCGGAAGTGTCTTTATCCCAACGATGTTTCGGGACGTTCTTACATCCCTTCAACTATAACAATATATAAAAAAAATAAAATAAATATATATATATATATATATTATTAAACTACAAATGAATAAATAAAAAAGTCTAAATAAATAATTAAAAAATTATAAATGAATAAATAAAACAATAACGTACATTTGACTGACATTTAAGGTGTGAAGGAACTCAAAAAATTAAAATTAAATCTTTGTATCAAATAATGTTTTTGGATATGAAACACAATTCTTTATTGTGATTATATTATTCTTTTTGAACAGTGAGAATAAAATTCTGTTTCTGTGTAAAGGGTTTCCTCTAACATGAACATTTTTAGTTGGTTTAATTTATTTTTTTGTGTGTGTCTTTTGATTCCAAGAAGTGTGGAAGGGCATTAAAAAAATTAATTCCTTTATGATAATACTCTTTTCAAAAAGAGAACAGCAATGTTAAGTTATTCGAAAGTCTACTTTAGTTATAGTTCACAGACACAAATACACATAGACAGACATTTCTTTTTTGGAATTAGGAGATGGAAATTAGAAGCATCGAATTACAACCAACTACATAACTTTCCCTATACTTCACATAGCTGGCTAAGTAATATATAAAAATAAAGTTGATGTAAAAAGAGTAGTTCAGACTTTGAGATTGAGGCGGGAGGGTGATGGAAGTCCCGGCGATGAGTGAAATGAGCTAAGACCTTTTATGTGTTAATATTCAATCAAAAAGTTTAAAAGGGGATTTTACTTAAAAAAATAATAATAAAAAACCTTCCCCTAGCCTTTACCTTTTCCACAAAACAACCAATAGACCTTAAAAAAAAGTGTGGTTTTTTAATTAAATCGGTCGACTTGATTTTCAGCCATTTTCTACCTCTCTTGTATTTTTCGGCAATGTCCTCCGATTAATAGATATTGTTCATCACATTGTCTGGACATTTTTATTGGATATATATCCAGTCTTTGAATTCCAGGAAAAAAACTTCCAATCAATCAAAATTGAGTGAATGCCCTAATAACTAGTAATTTATAATAGTAACCAATACATGGAAATAGGATACGTCAAATGAATTTATACATTAAGATAGCTATAAAAAATAAAAAGTCTAAATAAATAAAAAATTATAAATCAATAAATAAAACAATAACGTACATTTGACTGACATTTAAGTGGAGGAACTCTGTCCAAAATATAAAAATGAAAGCTTTATATCAAATAATGATTTTGGATATGAAACACGATTCTTTATTGTGATTATATTATTCTTTTTGAACAGTGAGAATAAAATTCCGTTTCCGTGTAAAGGGTTTCCTCTAACATGATCATTTTTAGTTGACATTTAAATTTTTTTTATTGTATCTATTGACTTCAAGAAGTGGGGAAGGGCATTAAATAAATTAATTCCTTTATGAGTTATAATTTTTTCAAAAAGAAAAGAGCAATGTTTAGTTATTCGAAAGTCTTCTTTCTTCCTGGTATCGTAATCGTGACTAGTACTGTTGCGAGGGAAAATATTTATATATTTATATTTTCCCTAATAACCATTAATGTTTTAAATATAAACAGCGACGACAAGGGCAGGATTTCAAGTTGTTTAAGTATTTCTCAGCGATCCTCAATGTATTAAACCATAACTGATTTTGGAGGGAAATAGGCATAATAGAGAGTAGTTAACGTTTCCTTTGGCACGATCTTTTTAAGATTTCGAAGTAAGAAGCAAACGGAACTCAGTTTCTTACCGATAATAGCCGTATGTTCAGCCCATGTAAGTTTCGTATCAATATGGAGACCTAGGAGAGAGACCTATTAGATAACAGAGGACGCCGGGAGCTCAGTGGTATGCGTGCTTGACTTCTGAGCTCAAGAACGTGGGTTCGAAACCCGGCCGAGGCCCTTCGTTTATTTTATCTGGGAGGTAAAATAAAATTGAGCACGCCATCCTTCGGATGGGACGTTAAGCGATGGTCCCGAGCCTGTGCGATGTCAGGTACTCGTTAAAGACCACTGCCCTAGATTAATTAAAAATTAGGGTAGGCAAAATTTAGGACTCCCACAGTAGAGTCGGGCCCATGTCCACCAGAGTGACGAAAAGAGTGCTCTGGTAGTAGGCGATATGACCTCGTAGTTAAAGCCCGGGCGTGAGTCATAAAACCTAACCTAAGTTATACTATAGCAACTAATGTAATCAATGGTAATAATGCAAGAAAAGTACACGAATATTATTTCCAATCCCGTCAGTCTGATCTTCACCCCTCTTCCCACAGGACAACCTGCCACAACTCCTTCCTTATCCAGACTAACTCCCTCTGGAACTCCCTCCCTCTCCAGATTCGCCATCCTCCTACCCTTAATTCATTTAAATCCCTACTTTTCCTTTACCTCCTAACTCAATAAACCTTCTGATTCCTAAGGATAACAACCTTACAGTGGAGAGTTCTTGCCTTCCTATATGTCCGTCTCTCACTCTAAAACTGAACAGATTGTTACTCTAGTTTCATAAGCCCTACTGGAAAATAAGTTCCAGAATCCAGGGATTAAAACGTTGTGATTCCGATATCCCAGTACTGATAAATACGGTATTTCGGAACCCCGGGATTGATAAAGTTGTCCGGGATCGCAAACCCTAGTGGGCCGAGAATTGGTATGAGGTGGATGTGGTCCGGGCGGATCTGAAGATTTGTTCCACTCGATTCTCTTCCATTCCAATCCCGTCCACCAGCCCCCGGCATACTGATAAAAACATCTCTATCCCCTAACCCTTCCAACAATCCTATATATCATCACTTCTCCCTCTTCATGCCCATATTTTTTGATATCCCAATAAATGTGTGAACTTATTGGTGTACCGTTCAATTATTCTAACTAGTGAACCCTTTTTCGTAATGTAGAGGAGGTGAGATGACGCACTGCTCATACTTTACGAAGATGTGTGATCAATGCACACCTAAAGCACAGCTCATGCGTTATGAAGGGGTGAGATCATTGGACACATAACACAATGCTCATACGCTATGAAGAGTTGAGATCAATGGACACATGAGTCAAAAATCAATTCTGAGCGCAATTTTTCTAGGCGACATTGGCCCCAGTGTATCACTGATTTATTTATCTATTTAATTATTTTTTTGTACGACATACTGATACTATATTTCATTGTTTCCTGTTATTTACTCTATATGTATTTATTATTAGGGGACCTCGGTCCCAGAATAATAACATTTCTTTTCTTTTCATTGGCTTGAGTTCCTCTTCTTCGCAGTAAATTTCTTCGTGACTAAAAATCCATTGTCACCATACGAATCAAATTTTGAGATAGATAAGTAATAAACCAACCAACGTCCTTAACTTCACACGTAATAACTTGTACCATGAAAAATGTTCCTACATTTTTGAGAATAGGTCTGTCGAGTGTAAATGAAACTCACACTATTTTAATTTCCCATGGGCAACATACGTCTGACCGCTCGTTGACCTCCAATGTAATGCTGAAATGGAGCCCATAACGTCATAAATTATCATTAAAGAAGAGTATTCGAATATAGGAAAAGTATATTAAGGCCCCACAGTGGGGCCAATGATCTTAAACCCTGGCCAAAATACGAAAAATTCCAATCCAGATATCGAGTATGCATTAACACAGGTTTGTTTAAAGTACTTTTCATAGTACCACAATGTAAAAAAAAAAGTTGCACAAACTTGCATCTTTTGCGAAAAATCGTATTTCACGTTCTAATGTCGAGTTCACAGTTTCCCGTTCCAGTTCCCCTTCTGATTTTATCGGCCCGCTAATTTCTTCCCTTCGGAAATTACCTAAAAAATTGTTAAAAGTTTTCCACCGGAAGTTCTCGAATTGCTAGAGCAACCAAATATTTCACCTCAAGCTGAAAGTGATTCTGATTTTCACTAGTTCGGACGATGAAAATTAAGTTTTTTTTTTTTTAATTAAATATTATAATACTATTAAAAAAATGTTATCCACTCAGTTAGAAAAGTTTTTTTTTTTTTCCTTAACTAACCATATTCCATTATAGGAACAAAAACAGGTTTTTGTTCATAAGATTCAAACAATTCTACGAAATTTGGAAATAACTGCTTAAGTTGTGTTTGTAGAATTTTTTTAATATTTGTTTCGGATTCAGCACCCCACAAAACATTATAATGGTAAGTTTCAGAATTTTGGCAAGATATGTTTTTTTGGCCCCACTATGTGGTAGTGAACTTTATCATATCATGGCTCACAGATACACACACAAAGAATGATAGAAATGTTTTTTTTAATTATTGGATTCAACTCCAATTTTTTGGACGATTACATAACTTCCCCTATACTTTGTATAGCTGGGGAAGTAAAATGAATAAACTAAATTTAAACTAATCCAAAATGGCGACACTTCTGCTTTTATTTTCTCAAGTTCATCAGTTAAAATAGAGGTAACAATATTGTGTTAGTTGTTAAATAAATACCAACAATATCCCAGACAGCCAAGTTGTCATCCATTTGACTTATTATTAGTTTGGGTACAACTTTGTTTATAAGCCCATAACTTTAACATGACAGTGCATAGATAACATATCCAATATGGCGGTCTAGAATACACATATTCATAACATTACCCCATAATATAGATATATAAACTTTTTCGCGTAAATCGAACAAACAAATCAAATTTCAAAACGACATCTTAGGACTGTTTTCATTATGTATCTCGCAAACCGAGCGACCTTCAAAAAAGAATATTCCCGAAAAAAGGTGCTACTAAAAGTAGTTATTGTAACACATGTCAGGGCTCTAACTATGAACTCGTATCGAGTACTACAAGAACGCTCTTTCGTTGCTCTGGTGTATATGAGCCCGACTCTACAGAGAGAGTTCTAAACTTTCCCTACTCAGGTTTCGTTACCTAAGGTAAGGGATCTTTAAGGAGTATCTAACATCGCTTAGCGTTCAATCTAAAGGACGGCGTCCTCAAGGTTTTTTTTCACTTTCCATAAAAAAAAAAACGCAAGTAAAAGTTGGTTTTACTGCGTGAAATTCTGATACATTCTCAATTTTATTTTATTCTAAAACTATGCGAGGGGGGGGGGGGGGGGGGGGGATTCTTGTAAAATGTAGGTAATGGTTTGGAGCAAATGGCTCGAATATATAAATGTACTCTCTTCTAGAACCTGCGGAGGTAAATGTGAGGCCCGGGGTAGAGGGCGAGGCTCATAGGCGAGAGTGGCTGAAGGCCCTAGGGGTGGAGCTCAAATTTAAGATATGATATGTGAAAATCGCAAATAAATTAATCATTGTTATGTTTTAAGCCATTAGTCATGATAACGTAGCGCCCTTCAACCTCAGACTGGGATAGGCAAAAACATGACCCGCCCCATCAAGACAGACTAAATTAATTTGGCTATTGTTTACTGTTGACAGAGCTGAATTCTTGATAAATATTGAATAATTTGATCATTTTCAACCAAGAAGTTGTACTATACTTAAATCGTTCGAATAAAAAAAAAATTAGTTCATTAAAAAGAAACAAAAAAAGCATTAAGGCGTAGTCAAGGTCCACGCCGTAGATTTACGGTGAAAACGTCGGTATAAAATCATTTTTCATTTTCTTTTCGATGCTGCCGTAGCTCTTGTATTTGCTCGGCACTAGACTTTTTAGGGTTTTTTTCAAATTCCTTTTGATGCGAACTTTCCTCTGATTTGCGTTTTCTATAATTCCGCTCATATTTACGATTCATATGAGACGTCTTTAATTTTTTTTATAATTTCTAATTAAATAGACAATATGACTCATTTTTAAAGACGTGGAATAACATCATGAAATTTATTATTAATAAATAATATGAAAAAACAATCAAAGACGGAAGAAAATGGAGAAAAGGCAAACGTGAATATAGAAGCAAAACAAAAAGCAGTATTAAGTCATCAGCGTATAGAAACCCCGGTGGTGGGGGGAAAATTTGACGAGAGCAATCACGTTTCGGACCGTGCTGGGAACGATGCAAGTATTATATCTCTCCAAGAGGGACAATATTACACACATGCACAGACAGACATCATCGCGAAAATGGTCAAAACGTACTCAGGGGACCATGAAATGTGAAAATCCGTTGAAACTTCCATTTCAGATTTTTACACGATTACAATACTTTCTTATACTATAGTTGTAAGAAAGTAAAAAATATCAAAAAGCTCCATACTTATAGAAAGCACTATAGTTTTTCCATAGCAGTAGTCTTCCCTTGAAATAGACCCAATTGGACCAAGTATGAGCAGAAATAGATATACGATATGAATTGTTGGGGAGGCCCTTCCAATATTTCACTAGGCACAAAGGCATTCGGTTTGAATCTGATTCTAAGCCGACCTTATAAATATAAGGCTTTCCCCTCCAATCTTATTTACGAAGCCATTTTTCCCAGGGAATATGCACTGAATGAAAAATGACTCCCTCTTCTTCAGAACATGAAAAGCATAAATGATTTATTATTGAACCAATCCTAATGGGTTCTTTACTTAAACAGGATTTGGAAAGGACTGACCATAATATATATGAAAATATTATTCAAAACCCAAGAAAACTGAACAGGCTCAGATCACAGATTGAAGAGGATTTGGTACCGGTCATGGGACTGGGTGCTCTAATTTTCATGTGTTCTAAATAATAATTATAACAAAATACATACATGGACAAAGCTTTTTTCACCTCCTAGTTAAAATACCTTGAGCACGCCGTCCTTCGGATGGGACGTTGAGCGATGGTCCCGATGATATCAGGTACTCATTAAAGAACCCTACCCTAGGTGAAAAAACCTAGGTAAGCAAAATTTAAGATTACTACAGTAGAGTCGGGCTCATGTCCACCAGAGTTACGAAAGAGCGCTTTGGTAGTAGGCGATATGGCCTAGTAGTTAAAGGCCTTGAATGAGTCGTAATAACTAACATAGCCAGCAGCATCGGCGCCCTTGTCAAACATACATATATTCACACATACATTACATCATAACATGATAATTGAATACATTATACAATCACAAAAATAGCATATCTATACCTACTTATATATGAAGAGAGAAATTTTGTTTGTGTATTTCAGATGAAAAGATTATTTGGTATCTTCAGATACAGAAGAAAATTCGCAAAGGAAAGGAGAAAACCCAGTGCTTCCAGGGTAGGGATGAGAGTATTGGATGCTTAGGTTCCTAGGTGCGCGCACCAATCATATATAAATATAAATAAACTAGCAGGTTACCGGCTTCACCCGGAGTAACTTAAAGCAGATTTCTACCATTATCTGCCCGTTAACTACAATACAACAGTGTTTCAAGGTTTTTCAGTGTTTCCAATGACGGATAAGAGTATTGGATGCTTAGGTTGCTAGGTGCATGCACCAGACTATAACCTAGCAGGTTACCCGGCTTCGCCCGTAGTAACTTTAAGCAAATTTCTAACATTATCTGCCCGTTAACTACAATACAACAAGGTAAGAAGGAAACTCAGCGCTTCCAAGGACGCTTCCAAGTATATAAACTAGCAGGTTACCAGGCTTCGCCTGGAGTGTACGTCATTTTGATATATCTTCAACGATTTAGTTAGACGGCCGTTTCTCCTCCAACTTGCTTCACTTTTACCATCTCTGCTTAGCTCCTATTTTATGAAGCGTGGAGATGTATAGCCTATGTCTACCAGTGAAAGAATTATCCAAATTGGTTAAGTAGTTTTGAGATTACCTCAAATACACAAACTTTCTCTCTTTATGTATTAATAGAGACTTGAAACCGTTGCTTAGCGCATATAGAAGTGCACTCTCCCCTTTTTAATCAATAGCCGGCCCAAGAAGTACAATGATTACCATGCTCCGAGGACAAAAGACAGGACAGGTCCTCATCTTGGAGGAGGGCTTGCAATTAAAAAAATGTCAACCCCCCCCCCCCCCCCCCTCACTATCCACTCTCTCCTCTCCTCTATTTTCGTCTAGCTAGCTAGTCTCATGTATATCCGCATACATTTTTGCCATTTGTATCGATATAGTGGAAAAACTAATAAACATTATGCGATGATACTAAAACAGAAGTTTCTTATACCAATCACGTTTTTACAGATCACTCTCTCTCTCCGTCCCTATAATATGTTTTATAATCGTTGGTTCTCGGTCTGCCACCACTGCTGGTCAGAAGCTCACATAGGAAGAATTTCAGAAAAAGTGTATTCAATTTATTCTTATCTTACCTTAGATAGTTAGCTGATATTTCATGGGCACTATAGCTGCAGTCAAATTTAGATCCAGTTCACCTGAAAATTTAAATATGATTAATATAGTGCTTAAAAGAGAGGAAGTTTGTTTGTTTGTTTATTTGTGATAATGAATAACTTTATTGCTCATAAGAATTATCTTATTGCAAGGGGTTCGACACATAATCATAAATACTATTTCTAAATAATAATGACAACACTAAAATAATACAAAGCAGATATAACATTAATTAGGAAAAGAGAGCGCCGGATTGAAAAGCGGATTTGGGAGTGAAAAAATCTTGAGCACGTCGTCCATCGGATGGGACGTTAAGCCATGGTCCCGAGCCTGAAGACCCCCTATTCTACGTGAATAAGAATTTAGAGCAGGCAAAATTCAGAATTCCCATAGTTTGTCCACCAGAACGACGGAAGAGCGCTCTGGTAGTAGGCGATATGCTCTCGTAGTCATAATAACTAGCGCTCTGGTAGTACCCGAACATCAAAAAAACGCTGTCTCTTTACATAATAAAGTATTACAAAAAAATTAGGGCGCCCGTATCTCAGTGGTATGCGTGCTTGCTTATTAAGCTAAAGAGAGCAGGTTCGTAACCCGGCCGAGGCCCTTAGTTTATTTTATCTGGGAGGTAAAATAAACTTAAGCACGCCGTCCTTCTGATGGGACGTTAAGCGATGGTTCCGAGCCTGTACGATGTCAGGTACTCGTTAATTATCCCTACCGTAGGTGAATAAAAATGTAGGGTAAACAAAATTTAGGACTCCCGTAAAAGAGTCGAGCTCATGTCCTCCAGAGTGGCGAAAGAGCGTTTAATAATAATTAACAAAATATTTAAAAAAAAAAAATTGTGTTTTTATAAATATTATTCATTCCACTAAATATAAAACATATAGGAGTACTTATCCAAGTTCAAAAAATGTTTTGGCTTTAGACATGATGGCTAAGTTTCCTCTATCGGTTATGCGAGGGCGCTTCTTAACACTCTATCTCGAGTGGTGAATGACCCGCTACTAGAGAAGTGCCTGGCTGTCACTTATTTAAACCCAAGAGCTCTCATCTACTTACTCATGCTAATTTACTAAATGTACTCAGTATTGACTTTTGGATCCATACCTCGCCTCTTTTGTCAATACACTTATAGTCTACTACTGAATAAAAAACTTAGAACGAGTCAAAAAATGCCACTTTATTTATATGAAAAACACAATATATTTCGCTCGTTAGAGCATTCTCAAGTGTACAGGATACAGACTTATGACTGGTGGTAATAAGTCTGTATCCTGTACACTTGAGAATGCTCTAACGAGCGAAATATATTGTGTTTTTTATATAAATATAGTGGCATTTTTTGACTCGTTCTAAGTTTTTTATTCAGTAGTATTCACAATGAACTTCCACAAAATCTCTGGCGAGTACATCTCTAACTTATAGTCTAAAAGAGGGCGCTGTAAGCTCAGTGGTATGCGTGCTTGCCTACTGACCTCAACATCGAGAGTTCGGATCGCAGCCGAGGCCGTTAGGTTTTTTATCTGGGAGGTGAGAAAACGTTGAGCTCACTGTCCTTCGGATGGGACGTTAAGCGATGTGCGATATCAGGTACTCGTTAAAGACTCCTTACACTAAGCAACAAAACCTGAGTTTGTGGTTAAGGCGAAGTTGAGATAGTTTGTCTAATTGTCGAACTGAATTTAAAAAAATATATTTTCAATAAAAAGAGTAAAATGAAAGTAAGTTTTGTTAGTAACGAAATATTGCAACAATGTTGGCATAAGAGATCAATATTAAATAATAAAGTTGAGAAAAGTGTACTATACTATAAATACGGTGAATTTATACAAATAATAATTGAAATATAAATAATAGATACAAATATACTAAGTTAATTTAAACTAAAAGTAAAAATATAAAATTAATTATATGAGACTGACAGAAATAAAGTCACAATTTTTCTACTGACTTCGATTTCGTTTTCATAAAAATCCCCGGTGCTTCTGAATAATAGAACCTGGATGTTAGAAGCTGAGGTCGGCCGAGTCCTGATCGATTACAGACTCCCCAAATGTCTCCTGATCGACCATTGATTAGGTAGCCCTTCTTTTTCTGATTTTTTTTTTTTTTCGGCCTCCTCAAATTCAGTTTCCGAATATTTAGTGCTCCCATTATTGAAAAATTGTAATAAAAGTATATAGAAAATATTAATTAATATAAAGTTATATAAATGTGTGCAACATGGAATATAGGCAATTATGATGAATGTTGATACATTCAGTACATGGGTAGTATTTAGGGTTTTTGAATTGAGGCCCCTCTGGCATTTTACGAGGTACCGCATATGTAATTGGTCAACAATTTGATGCGGAGTTTTATGTTTTCCGACCTCTAGATTCCAAATGTGAAAAAAATATTCTGTGCTTCTGTGAACACGATAGAATGAATGTATCGACACGAAATTTTGTATGTGAACCCAGAGCCCTCTAACGACGACACCTATTGTTTTTCAGGCAAATGGGTTGAAGAGGGGAGAGGCTTAACTCACTCTAATAACTGCCTGTTGTAATGAATGTATCGACGCAAAATTTCATATGTGAATTCAAAATCTCATAAGGACGACATTTAGAAATTTTAGAGGAGGATCGGAGGAGAGGCTCAACTTAGATAGATAGAAAAACTTTTATGGCACAAAAGAATTTTTTTTTACAAAATAAATATTCTTATAGTTAAGTAAATAAAATAAAATAAAAGAAAAAATATATATATAAAGAATTGTAAATAATAAGCAATATAATAACTAAATAAAAAGATACCAATAATAATGAAATGTAAAAATGGACATGCTCTTTAATATGAATAGTGCAAGCAACCAGGATAAAAGAAACAATTCAAAAGTTATATAAAGCAAGATATGACATGAACGTGAATAAATAAAAATAAAAAATAATAAAAAATATATATATCCATGTTACATGCAACAAATTAAATTATGTTATTCTTTATTTTCAAAGCAACTGTAAAAAATTAAAATAAATTGTTAATTTTTCTAACTTCTAAATTATTTAAAATATGCACAAATGTTTCTGAGTAATATTCTGTATTATTGGTGAGATAATTGTGGAGAAATGTTTGCCTGGGGATACACAAAGAGGGACAATGGAACAAAAAGTGTATGAGGTCGTCCTTTTCGTCTAAGAGTCTCAACTTAAAAACCCCAATAACTGCTGATGTAATGAGTGTATCGAACTGAAATTTCATATTTAAAGTCAGAACCCAATGAGGACATAGTCTGTCAAATTTAACCGTAATAATTGGAGAATATGTAATGAATTTATCTACCCAAAATTTAGTATGAGGATTTAGGAGCTCCTAGATAAATTAACTCTTGAATATTAGTGCAAGCGGTCGACTGGTTTTGGAGGGGGGAGAAAAGAAAATTTATTAATTCCTTCTGGGGAAGTACATTGCCGGTGATTCACCGGCGACATTTTTAGTACTTGAGTACTAAAAATTGAATTACCCGCGAGAGATTCAAAGTAGAGGGAACTTTTCATGATCGTAAAATGAAACATTTAAACAAGAATGAACGAGCAACGTCGAACATAAAATTCAAATTCTCACATATTTTGTCTCGTGGCAAACCCCGTTAAATCCACTTATTGTCAACACTTTTACTTATTGTTTTTGCATACATTGTAGAATAAATACATTTGAAAAATTGAATTGAATTTTACTGTTTGAATAAATATAATTAAATAAATGAATATGGGAAAGCGGGAGTAGCCATTTTGGATATATCTATAATAATATTTAGATAAATCTCTCTCTCTGTCCGTATTAATGTTATAATGGCAGTAGGCATTATGGTAGACAGTCGGTCAGTTACAATAATACCGTTCAATAAGCTACCTCTAATGGAACGAGTTTATATTGGCTCGTTTTACATTCCCTGTAATATGAAGTATAGAGGAACTCAGAAACAGTTGTAGATATGAATTTGAAATTTGAAATAAAGGTGACATGTGCTAGCTTAGATCTCATTGGATTTACATAGTTATTAAAACTCATGTCTGGGCTTTAACTATAAGGTCATATCGTTTACTACCAAGAGCTTTTTCGTCGCTCTGGTGGCCATAATTTTGCCTACCCAGGTTTCTACGAGTACCTAACATCTGGCTCCGTCGCTTAACGTCCCATCCAAAGGACAGCATGCTCAAGGTTTTTTTCACCTCCCAAATAATTTAATATTTATTAATTTATTACTACATTGAAGCCTATTAAGGCTTATTGTAGAGAGTTGGGGTACAATTTGAATATACATCCGATATAATAATGAAGTAAGAATATTACAGCTTAATAAATTCCTAAATATCTAAATATTATAACAAATGCGCACATTTACTTGTATACATACAGCCAAAAGGAATGCAAAACAAAAAATATATATACTTTCACATACATACATACACATATACATATTATAATGACTTAAAACCAAAGTAATAAACATTAAGTCAAACCACTTTGTACTTAAACTGTAAGTATCTTAAATACTTAATATGAAAATCTCAACTTTAATTCATTTTTCATTGTCTTTATTAATTTTTTGTCCTCTATTCTTAATTTTAATTTCATTTTTTTTTTTTTTTAATTTTTACTGTTGGATTTTTTAATGTTTGCTTTTTTAAATTAATATAATATAGAATATAGTAATAGACATCATTAATTTGCTCTATAGAGACAATCTCTAATATTCTAATAATATTACTTTCATCTTCATCAGAGTTTTTAATATATTTAGATAAATATCTTCCTCTAATATTATTATACAAAGGACAGTTTAATAAAAAATTAACAATATCTTCTTTGAGTTATCTAGAACAACATCTACATTGATCCTTTTCAAAAAAAATTTTTCTTTATTTATATATAAACTGATATGGTGTTTAGAAGCCAAACGTAACTGGTTGGTTGGTTTGGTTTTATGACTCATGCCCGGGCTTTAACTACGAGGTCATATCGCCTACTACCAGAGCGCTCTTTCGTCACTCTGGTGAACATGAGCCTGACTCTACTGCGGTAGTCCTAAATTTTGCCTACCCTAAATTTTTATTCACCTAGGGTAGGGGTCTTTAACGAGTACCTGACATCGTACAGGCTCGGGACCATCGCTTAACGTCCCATCCGAAGGACGGCGTGCTTAAGTTTATTTTACCTCCCAGATAAAATAAACTAAGGGCCTCGATCGGGTTACGAACCCACGTTCTTGAGCTCAGAAGTCAAGCACGCATACCACTGAGCTACCGGCGCCCTCACCAAACGTAACTGACCTACTGCTCTAATTTTATTGATATGTCAATTAAATAACATTTGGCAACTCATAGAACCAAAAGAGCACATATTTCTACAATATAAGTTATACTTGGAGTTGATGATTTTTTCAACATCTTTACTGATGAGATTATTTTGTAATGAAGTGATTAAATTATTAAATAATTTAATAATAAATAATGATTTCGAATCCGCGAACTTGAGCTCAGTAGACTAACACTCTACCTCTGAGCTAGCAGCTCTCACTGGTTGAATTTAAATCGGACGAAATTGAAAACCTTTTATTCAGGGCCTAAGTACATTTTACAACATGACGCTTATTTATATTTAAGACCTAATCAAAACGCTCTTCAAATAAATTTAGAGAAAACTGAAGGACACAATTTATATGAATTAGGATTTTTCACAGGTCGTCTGGTTTGCGAGATACATCAACTTCAGTGTCCAACTGGTCCCTGATATGTTTCCAGTTCTACCCCTTCTCTAATAAGATTCACCATCTGAAGATGTCAGTTTGACGAAACTAGTCGTGGGTAAAAATAAACTATGTTGAACTGATACATCTGTATTACTTATTTAAACTATGTTGGACTGATACATCTGTATTACTTATTTAAACTATGTTGGACTGATACATCTGTATTACTTATTTAAACTATGTTGGACTGATACATCTGTATTACTTATTTAAACTATGTTGGACTGATACATCTGTATTACTTATTTAAACTATGTTGGACTGATACATCTGTATTACTTATTTAAACTATGTTGGACTGATACATCTGTATTACTTATTTAAACTATGTTGGACTGATACATCTGTATTACTTATTTAAACTATGTTGGACTGATACATCTGTATTACTTATTTAAACTATGTTGGACTGATACATCTGTATTACTTATTTAAACTATGTTGGACTGATACATCTGTATTACTTATTTAAACTATGTTGGACTGATACATCTGTATTACTTATTTAAACTATGTTGGACTGATACATCTGTATTACTTATTTAAACTATGTTGGACTGATACATCTGTATTACTTATTTAAACTATGTTGGACTGATACATCTGTATTACTTATTTAAACTATGTTGGACTGATACATCTGTATTACTTATTTAAACTATGTTGGACTGATACATCTGTATTACTTATTTAAACTATGTTGGACTGATACATCTGTATTACTTATTTAAACTATGTTGGACTGATACATCTGTATTACTTATTTAAACTATGTTGGACTGATACATCTGTATTACTTATTTAAACTATGCTGGACTGATACATCTGTATTACTTATTTTTAAATGTTTCTTATTAAATTGCCAATCTACCCAAAGTGCATGGCGGTCCTACAACAGCTGAATCTGCTTCACCTCCGACGTTCTCCTTCGTTGTCTTCTCAACTACGACGACCGGTGTTCCATCTTGCGCATCCCCTCCTTCTGATGGGGATTCTCACAACCACTCTACGCCCAATCATGATCCGCCAAGCACGCTTTCCTTGGCTCATTGACAACCGCTGCGTTGAGCACTTTTTGGCTGCACTATTTAAATATTTACTTTAATATTTTATATATATTCTGTGTCATCATGCCTCGCTTTGTTGTGAGTAGAATAAAAGCTTTTAACGATATTTTATCCTCTATAATAATTGTTTATGCTTTATGCAGTGAATTCACTAGACTCGTTTATTATTAAACTTCTTCCGCACATTAAGCAATTTTATATCTCTTCTCAGTTTTATTTTTTTATCAGATTTTTTTTAATGATTCTGAAGTCGGGAGATTCATTTTTTTTTTTTTTTTTTTTTTTTTTTTTTTTTTTTTTCATTTGAAAGAAGAAAATAAAAATGTTTGTACATTATTACGAGAGCATTCTTTGCAATAATTACAGTTCCTTGAGGAAGAAAATGAAGATCTGGATGAGACTAAAAGAAAAAGTCAACTGCTCTGTAATTAATTGGCAGGGGGCCATCCTGAATTTTTTAAAGTGCCTTACCATTCTGTCTCCCAGACCTCATTTTCTATTAATTATTATTTTTTTATGTAAGGGTTACCCGAATCGATTAAAAAATACATTAATAATAAACCCCATCTTGCACAAAATTATAAGAATAGTTTGTTAAAGTCTTGGCTCTAATTTGGGATATGGCGTTGTATATTTATTTATTATGTATTTGGCTGCTTTTTCCAGAGGTGTCCTTTCTTTTTTGATAATATTCCAGAACACTTTCACAAAATGTTCATTGTGACCCGTAGAATGAACGTGGAAATGTCCAAAAATTGTATTTAAAAAAAATGACACCTCTGGAAAAAAAATGCCGGAAAAAACATGTACTATTTTATTATTATTATTATTATTTATTTTTTGGAATTTTCGTCCTCTGTAAGAAGATTGTAAATTTATAATAATATGTATTTTCCATAGCTTTATTCTTCTCTCAATTTATTTCTTCATATATCTTCAAATTAAACAGACGGGATTATCTCATACCATCAGTATGTATAATTGATTTACTTATCTTTATTGAAAACAATTTTTGCTTTATACTGTACATAATTTTATCTACTGAATTCATATTTATTAATGCCTTAAAGAGCATTACTATTCATAACGTTCCCCCCCCCCCCCCCCCCCCCTACTCGTATAGTTTTAGTATCAAATAAAATTTAGAGTATAACAGAATTTAAAACTCTGGAAAAAAAACACGTTCCTTTCTGACATTCTTCGAGGTTCAAAGACCCTAATCCTAGGTAATAAAACCTGGATGTTCAAAATTTAGGACTCCCGTAGTTAAAGCCCGGGCATGAGTGACAATAACTACCTCAAGGAAAATTCTGTAATAGCCATATCACATTTTTTTTTAAATTTGATTTTGTCTCCTTTTTAATAAAAAAATACCAATAATAAAACCATATTTTAGAAGAAGAAGAAGAGTTTATTATAACAGTCGCATTTACAGAGATACAATTATACAATAAGGTTCCTTAACCTTTACCCTTATACACTAAATACAAATTTAAAAACATCAGTTAAATTAAAAACAACGCTACTGCTTAAGAGTAAAAACATACAAAGTAACTGAAATTAATAGAAAATAAATTAATAAACATTCAAAAACAGAGATTAGGTATAATTTTAAACCGTGAACGAATATTTTTGTGTTTCCCTACCTGAGTTTTCCCTATTTCCTATACCGAAAGTTTTGATTTGTGTCACACTTAAGTAAAACATTTTTACTGAAATTTATTATGTAGTCCAGAAGGAGCTCAACATTTAGGTCTTCATGGATTTGGAGGATGGAGGTGCCCCTCGAGTAGCTACCAACCAATCTAAGGCATTTGTTTTGGGCCACTTGAAGAGTTCTCAAGTTGGTATTGCTTGCAAGACCGGCCCACACTGGGCATGCTTCAGTTCAATTTTCTACTTTCTGGTGTAATGCGGGCGTCTTTTTGTAAACAAGATAGCTTCAATTTTTCCTTCATTAATTTTAAGATTCCATTTATGGAAAAACCGTTTCATTTGTCTATAAGCGTCCGTTAGTCTATGATTGCGTCTGTCCTCCAGGAGTGTGAAACGGTAGCTGTGTCGTTAGCGTAAAGGTAAAGGTAAAGATAACCTATTTTAAAATTCGTTGCTATGCTTTGCAATTTATGCTAAACACCAGCAATGGGGCTCGCGACTCTGTACACCAAAAGGAAGGAGTCTCAATACTACAATTAACAATGACAACTTACAAACCACTTCACCGAATACACCAACATACTGGCCAACTTCAAGACGCAAATTACCAGACCTACTTGACTTTTTTGTACACAAAGGTTTAAGAGGTATGCCATCATCTGCCAGCACCACGACCGACCTCTCTTCGGATCATTCACCGGTGGTTTTAAACGTCTGGGCGGAGCCCTCTCAAAAGGAGAATAAACCGACGCTAACTCCAGGACTGATGGACTGGGAGTTATTCAGGGAAACCTTAAACGCTAGGCTCTCTGTACCATATTCCCTAAAGACAGAGGAGGAGCTAGAGCAGGCAGTGGAGTTCTTCACATGTTGTGTTCAGGAAGCCGCATGGACTTCATCATTTCCCTCAAAGCTGGCTTCCAGGCAAGATCTACCGGCTTACCCAGAGTACATTCGCAGATTGATCAGGGAGAAGCGGAGAGCGCGGCAGATATGGCAATCCTCCAGACTACCGACTGACAAACAGATATACAATCGACTGAATAACAAACTGAAGACGGAAATTAAATTATTTCGAAAAGCTAAATTTGATACTTACTTCTCCAACTTGAATGCTGAAAATGGCAGTCTCTGGCGAAAAACTCGTCGGGTGCTGCGTCAACCAGCAACGTCAGTACCTCTGCGATATGACAATGACTCATGGGCCATAACAGTCGAGGAGAAAGCAGAGCGCTTCGCCTTCCATCTCACACAAACCTTCACACCTCATCCAGACATGCATGATTTAACACATGAAACACATGTCTCACAAACACTACATATCCCACTACCTCTTTCACTCCCTCCCAAATCATTCACACCTTCTGAAGTCGCATTTGAAATTCAACACCTCCCCAAAAAGAAGTCCCCGGGATACGACCTCATTACGGCTGAAGTTCTCAAGGAATTACCTCGGAAAGTTGTCGTGTTCCTGACAACCCTGTTTAACTGTATACTACGCACAACACGCTTTCCAATTCAATGGAAACTCTCACACATTCTTATGATACTAAAATCAAAGAAGCCAGAGCACTCTCCTTCCTCCTACCGACCTATCAGTCTTCTTCCTCTTTGTTCTAAACTCTTCGAAAAATTACTATACAAAAGGCTCATAACTATTCTTTCCAGTCAGCAAACACTTCCTCATCATCAGTTTGGCTTCCGCTCAGAACACTCCACAATACACCAGTTACACAGGGTTGTGGATTACGTGGCGTCTGCCCTAGAAAGAAAGTTCTACGCAACGGGGGCGTTCCTTGATGTAAGTCAGGCTTTTGACCGAGTTTGGCACGCGGGACTTCTTTATAAATTGAGACCGTTGCTTCCTCACACATATTACTTAATCATTCATTCATATCTAACAAACAGATACTTCGCCGTCCGTCAGGGCTCTGCTGTCTCCTCAATAAGACCCATATTGGCGGGTGTACCGCAGGGTTCTGTCTTAGCTCCTTTATTCTATACAATATACACATCTGATATGCCCACCTCCATCCACACAATGACAGCTGCATACGCCGATGACACCGCCATCTTAGCTGCTGCTCAACTTCACATACACGCCTCATTTACACTACAACACCATCTCACACAAATTGAAAACTGGTGCAACACATGGAAAATAAAACTTAATACAGAAAAATCACAGCACATCACATTTACACTTCGACGAGAAACATGCCCCCCCGTTTTCATCTACGACAAGCCCCTCCCTCAAACTAATACTGTACGATACCTAGGACTGACATTGGATCGAAGACTGACATGGAATCCTCACACACATCTCACACGAAACACGCTGAACCGTCGACTCAAAATACTCTACGGACTTTTGAATAGACGATCAAAATTAGACATGACACAAAAACGGAACTGTTATGCTTACTTACTTAGACCATTATGGACATACGGATCACAGATTCACGGTTCAGCAAAAACATCCAACATCAAACGAATTCAGGCATTTCAGTCAAAAACCCTCAGACTGATAACACAGTGCCCCCCATACATAAACAACAGAACACTTCATAACGATCTTATGATACACACAGTACCCGACACAATACAAACTACTTACATACGTTTTTTTAGAAAACTTTACACACATACAAACCCAGAAATACGTACTTTATCTTCACAACACTTACCACAAAACCCCCCACGAAGGTTGAAGAGGAGGTGGAACCGCGACTTACTGCCACCTTAATTCCTATTCGTTCTTAATATTTTTATTTTTTTTACATTATTTTCCTTTACTTTTATCATCTCTCTTACCCATTCGATCAACGTTGTCCTTCAACTCCTTTTTATTTATTATTTATTTATTTTTTTAATTTATTTATTTATTTTTTTAAATTTTATTTCTTCCCTTATTTTATTTCTTCCCGAGGACCTACCACTGGGTGGCCTTCCTCTCACATGCCATTCACGCCAACGTCTCCATACCTACCAACATAGATGCTGGTTGTTGCACCGTAGCAACAGTTGCTTCTTTATAAATAAAAGACAAAAAAAAAAAAAAAAAATGCTTTGCAATTTAAAGGAATTATCTAAAATATTATCTCAACAATGAAAAAAAAAATACGCGAGCGTTACTCAATTAATTTTCGCTCTCCCTTCAAAATCATTGTGATCTAAAAATCCAGTCCATGTGATCTAAAAATCCAGTCCATGTGATCTAAAAATCAAAAATTATACTCAATTTTTGTCGTTACATTCATATATCGACAGTTACTAGAGCTATTGTATTGAGCCTCCCTCCAATCCCCCCTTCCCTTCTCTTGATTTGACTGAAAATCGATAGGTGTCGGCCTTAGCAGTTTTTGAATTCCCAAAATAAAATGTCTTCTCCATACAATCATTCTATGAGAAGTTATCGTGATCGCAGACACACACACTCATAGACAACCAGATATTTTGTTATCAATTTTGGAACCTAGGGGTCGGAAAATATGACATTCTGGTGTTAACTCAAAATGGAATTTTGGACCGATTACTTAACTTCTAATAGGAGACTTTCACAAACGTTGTGTTAAATGTTTGGCAAGCTCCCGGACAGAATCTTGCAGTTTTTGGTGGAGATCCAAAGAAACCATTGTCATATTTCATATTTTGACCTGCTTTACCCGTTAAGATGGTTAGTTCTAAAAGCTGACCTATATTTTGATAGATGTTTCAGCTTTCTTATTTATTTATTTACTCAAATCATAAACCTCAATAACTGCGGAAGTAATGAATGTATCGACATGAAATTTGATATTCGAAGTCAAAACTCAATGAGGACATAATCTGTCAAACTTCTGCGATATCGGCTGAAGAGAAGAGGGGTTCAATACAAAAATCCTAATAACTGCCGATGTAATAATTTAACGACACAAGATTATGTAAGTCAATTGTTGGATATTAGCGCAAACGGTCGACTGGTTTTGGAGAGGAAGCAAAAAGTTAATTAATTCCTTCTGGGGAAGTAGATTGCCGGTGATACTCCGACGACATTTTTTTTGGAGGATGTTGTGGGTTGTATTTAATAAGACAACATTAAGTTGTTGTCCACCTACAAGTTTATTTAGCAGAGCCTACTTTCAGACCCATGGACCATCCTCCTGGCTAACAATTTAATAAAAGCAGAGAGTTGTAACAGTCTCTCCTGGGTTGGACAACTCTCTGTTCTGTTATTAAGTCCTCTGAATGTGTAATGACCATTTTCGCCATAATGTAATTTTGTGAGCCAACTCTTTATGACAATCAAAAAATCTCTTCAAATAAAAGTTGTAGAAAATACTAAGAGACACTTATATTATAAAATTAATTTTTTCGGTCAACCGGTTTGCGCAATAATTGCCGAAAACCGTCCGAAAAGACGTCTTGAAACCCATGTTTTTAAATCTTTGCTAGATTTACTCAAAAAACTGCTAATCCTATCAAAAGATTTTGATTGTTTCATTTTACACCGTAATTCTGAGAATGACTTTCCTATACCCAGTTTGAAATGAATTTGAAGCGTTGTTTTTATTTCTTTATTTTGTAAAATATACTTACGCTCCGAAGTAAAGTTGACTCAATCTTGATCCGATTTCGGCCAAAATTTAATCAGATCAGATAGCACATTTGACATCTTCATCCTAAATTTGAAGATCATACAAACAATCGTTTGAAGATAAACATCATCGCGAAAATTGTCAAAAGGTGTTCAGGGGAATCTAAAACGAGATATTCCATTGAAAACCCAATTTCAGATTTTTTGTACGATTTCAGTACTTCCTTTTAACTTTTGAAAAAATCATTTATCATCTCTGTTTTATGGAATATTATTTAAAATTAATATTTTTAAAATTCAATGCTTTTGAAACACTTTTAAAGAAATGTTTACAAGATGTGTCTTCTAGCGAAATGAAAAAGGTGGGTTTTTGTGTTGTAAACACTTCCATAATCACGAGAAGTATTTAAGGTTACTGCCAAGCTCTTTACTTCTCAAAACAATGGATATTGGACTTCTAAAAAATGATTGAACATCCCAAACTCCCTGGAAGCATTTTAATCAGTCGAAAAAAAAAATGTACCCCGCTTCAATTTTTCAACCTCCGTGAGTACAATCACAGGAGTATGTTTTTGTTCAACCCTTAAAACACATATGTAAATATCTCATAAAAATACAAGTGATGTCTTTCTACTTTTATTTCTGACCAGGCTGATCTATTAGTCTGAAATTCAATAGGTGTTTTCCTTAGAGGGTTTTGGATACACATATAAAAAATCGTGTCGATGCATGTATTCTATCGGGAGTTATCGTATTCACAAACCCATACACGTGTCTAGGTTATTTTTACCTGGAAACTATACCGATTTCCATAAATTTTTATTTATCTGATGCGATATCTTTCTGGGTAGATTTATAGCTATCAAGTATCATAAGTTGTCAGGGAGCTGTGTCATAACAGGATAAAATGTGTATACGCAGCGCGTTCTGTACATCAGGATGCATTGCTCACTGTTGTCCGGTCCATAGTAGCTGAGATGCCCATTACCTGTACAACCATCAGTTGAACAGTGATCAGCTAAATATTAATTAGCCAAATGCTTTCCAGGATATGAAAGTGGCTGGGGTTCCATATCTTTAAAATTATTCAACCTAGGCTATGTGCATCAGACATTATTAATAAAAATATAAAGAAAAACGAACGTTTTTAAAAAATATTGTCAATTTTACAAGATATATAAAATATATGAGTGTACATTCGGTATTGCTACTCTGACGTTATTCTGACATACAACCCTGACCATTGTCAAGAATTGTATACTCGATATTAGAATGTTTGTAAGTGCATATAAATAAAGTATATATTAATTAATTCCATCTTAAATGTTATGTCGGTATTGCTACCATCTGAAATGTTAAGTATAATTTTTATTAATGCCGATAAGTTTATTATTATGACTCATGCCCGGGCTTTAACTACGAGGTCATATCGCTACTATCAGAACGCTCTTTCGCCACTCTGGTGGACATGAGCCCGACTATACTATGGTAGTCCTAAATTCTGTCTACCCTAAATTTTGGTTCACCTAGAGGGGTCTTTACGAGTACACAACAGCATATAACGTGACTAACCTGCTTAAAGTTACTAAAGTCGAGTAACCTGCTAATAAACAATAAGTTTCCATAGTTAGAAAAGAACAATATGAAAAGTAGTAAAATATATTATTGTTCACTCGGCGTTACCTGGGAGTAATTTTGGTTACTGTAGCAGTCAGTTATTCAAAAGGGTGAGGGTTCCAAGCAGCAGTAACCAATGATCAACTAAGGCCTTCTCTCAGTAGTAGCCAGCAACATTAACCACTCAACAAGAGCCAACTTCGCCCCTTCTCAGGCTCGAAAGCAATTATTCAAACCACTAATCCATCAAAGACCTCTCACCACAAAATAAAAGAAGAAAACAAACAGCCAAAATCAGGCAAAAAGAATGAAACTTTACTGGGAGAGTGTAATAATTCGAATAGTTCGAATAATTCGAACTGGGGAGTTACGAGCACATTACCGGTCGTTCATTGGTGACATTTTCACTTGTTGTGGGGACATGTCACATTCATGGGTTATCCATTGCCACGTCTCTGTGATGTCCTTCCGAGGTCCATTCCTTGGGACATCATACCCTCTTCGCTAATTAATCTCTGGAATGCGTTTGAGCTCTTCATACCGGAGGAAATGCTTCTGCCTCACCCGTCTTTTGACCCGTATTTCTGGAAAATTATAATTATTGTAACTCATGCCCGGGCTTTAACTATGAGACATATCGCCTACTACCAGAGCGTTCTTTCGTCACATTGGTAGACATGAGCACGACTCTACTGTGGGCGTCCTAAATGTTGCCTATCCACGGTGGGTCTTTAACGAGTACCTGGCATCGAACATGCTCTCGACCATCGCTTAGCGTCCAAGACCGTTCCTTGACTAACAGGTGGAAGCAGAGCCATTGCGGGTCTCCGCCATCTAATTTAGTGGGAGTTCTGGGGGAGTTGGTATTCTGGGCTACAGACCGGCCAATGGATAGTTATTAGTAGGTATGGGGGCTAAAGGATCCCGGTATTTGTTGAGATCGATGAAAGGAGCTGAGCGGGAATTCTCGAGAAAATTCAAAGGCATATTATGAAAAATAATTATTCGCAAGTCGCTGGGTTCGCGAGATACATACGGAGAGGAGAGTGAGCTGTAGAAAGCGGTTAGTATTCGTATAAGAAAGTCCAGATATGGCCGCATCACATATATTTTTTTTGCGTGGATTTGCCTAGTGAGTACTCAGGATTATTGAAGTTGGAGGAGGTGGTTGGGTCTCCCCTTGAAGTGTGGCAGGGACCAAATCATTCACTAGCAGAGAGCAGAGAGCAGAGAGGTGAAGAGGAGCAGAGGAGAGCTCTTTATCTCCCCTCTGTCATGCTCCAAGGGTTCTTTTGTGTCCTCTCTATCTGAAACATCCCTCAAAGTATGAAGTAGGTCTGTCTAAAGGAGGGCCTAACATCGTCTACATACTGTCATATATGTGGTTGGTTGAGTGGAGCAAGGGTCCTTCCTGCTTCCGGCCGTCTGTGAGGCTCCTAAGGCTACTCGTCTACTATAACCGTACTTTTCCAAGGAAAAAGTTGGAATATATATATATATAAAAGCGCCGAGAGCGCTTTGGCGTGAGGGGAGGGGGGAGAGAGAGCCGGTCTAGCTGGAGCGGTGTACGGAGGCCTGTCGCCCTGCCCCTAGCGGTCGCCGTTTGTCGACAAGTCATGGTGATCTGTTCATGTCTGTGCCAGTTCGGATTGCTTTCCCCAATTGTGTCCTGCGATATATTCAACCTGATCCAAGGAGAAGCAAGGAAGAAATAGATCAAGAGAACGTCCTAACAGCTAGTAGGCACGTGTTTCGCAGGAGGATTTGGAAAGGAAAAAAGAGGACAGCCCAATAACAAGTAAAATATTTTCCTATTGTTTAAAAAAAAATGTAGTATATAAAAACAATTTGCGTTATTACTACCAATTTTCCAAGTACCCCTAATGTATTCAATGTTTACCAACCAATGTTTTCAATGTTTACCAATCAATGTTTTCAATGTTTACCAACCAATGTTTACAATCTTTACCAACCAAAGTTTTCAATGTTTACCAACCAATGTTTTCAATGTTTACCAACCAATGTTTTCAATGTTTACAGATCACCCCTCCCCCAATCTAATATTAATGTCATACTGCCATTACTGGCTACATGAAAGTAGGTGTACATTTTGGTGTTACACATATATTATTAAGGCTACGTCTGCGGGCATCTACCTGTCAAAGTTTAGCTTTCTAGGTTGAATGGTTCAAAAGTTTTTAAGATGTGATACAGCTGTAAGAGTTTTTTTTATAAGGGTTCAGTTAATTAATTAGTTATTATAATTCATGGCTTAACTACGAGGCCATATCGCCTACAACCCGAGCGCTCAAAATAAATCTAAATAAGCAAAATTTCGGATTCCCAGATTTATTTTTTATTATTTATATTTACCTATGGGCATGTTCGGAGGCTGAGGCGGCAAAAAAAAAAAAAAAAAAAAAAAAAAAAAACTCCTCACCATGAAACAAATAAATAACTCGTCATTCATTCGGACACAAAAGTAACATTTGGAGTCAAGACATAAACAAAAAATCTCGCGCAAGCCCATACCAGACTATCGCAACTCTACCCCCTCATCAACAGAAGATCGCCACTTAAGAAGATTTGCAGCATCCTCCTCTACACTTCACTACTCTAACCACTATTCACATAAGCAGCACCCATCTGACTGGGAACAAACAAAACGTACATAAAGAAACTTCGAAAATTTGAAAACAAGGTTCCCTGTTTGGCAGTAACCGCACCCTGGTTCGTCCGGAACACCCAAATTCGTCGTGAAACCGGCCTACCAGACAACGCAGACTTCCTGCAGAACATCACCACGTCCCACCACGAAGGTCTCTAGTTGTGAATTTTATCAATTGGGCCAACCAACCCAAAACAGGAGGCTAAAACATCGCCTTTCCCCGAATATTTTATATTGATCTTATTTATTTATTTTTATTAAAACTAACCTCTTTTGAGAGAGTGGAATAAGACAAAACGAATTCTCTAACAATGAACAGAAAAATGAGACTTTCATTAGGATAAAAGTACCATAACAACGGTGTTGGAAAAATAACTTTTGTGGATCTGTAACTTTTCAATTTTCCTTTCACTTCGTATTTTTGTCAGTAACATTTTTTTTTTATCATGACAGGGTAAACTCCAGAAAAATAAAAAATGAAAAGCTCTTTCTTTCATTTGATAAAAATTGTCGATGAATCACCAACAATATTCCTCCCCTCTCCATCCAAGGATCCCTCTTCCCTTTCACTGAAAGTTAATATATGTTGTCCTTATGGACTTATTGAATTTAAATATAACATTTTCTATTGATAAATTGATTCTAACGGGAGTTATCGTATTTACAAACACACACTGACATCAAATTTTTTTTTTTTGGAATCAAGAGAATCGATTAACATGAAATGCACGTGAAAACTCAACATCGAATTTCAGAACGATTGCTATTGAAGTATGTTACTTGCCTACTGAGCTCAAGGTCGTGGGTTCGAAACACGGCCGGAGGCTCTTAGTTGATTTTATTTGGGAGGTAAAATAAACTCAAATACCCCATTAACTACCGATGTCCCCCACCGGGGGCCCCCACCGCACATATTTTATTTATTTGTTTTATTATTTGGAATTCTTAATTAATTAATAATCGATATCATTTATTTCTCAGTAATTTAAAAAACATATGTTAAAAAAAAGGACAATCAGTGTGTACACATGTTGTTAGTAAGTAGCTTCTCGTGAATAAAAAATATTTAAAAAAATCAAGTTTATTAGCTTTCGTAACCGCTAAATTTGTGACCCCGACGTGATGACAAGACGTAAGCGGCAGGAACCAGAAGCCAGCCTGACGGAGGAGAGCCAACCAATAAGAGGGGTAAAGTTACCACCAACCTTTCGGTTAACAGCTGTCTACATGGGGAGATGACAGCAGAAGCTCCAGCTGATCGAGAGCTGATTCCAGAGCATGAATATGTCGCACATCTTCGCCAGACAATGATAAAGATGCGACCAGTACTGGTCAGCCACCACTGTAGTCTTCGTCAGACCTACATTCCGAAGGATCTGCAGAACTGCACGCACGTATTCGTCCGATTCGATGCCGTGAAAGCACCGCTCCAGGCCCCTTATGACGGTCCCTTCGAGGTGCTTCACCATCGCTGATGCTGGAGGGGGAGTGGTGTGCCCCCCCCCCCCCCCCTTCCCCCCTTTCCCCATTGATTTTATTTATTTGTTTTATTATTTGTAATTCTTAATTAATTAATAATTGATATAATTTATTTCTCAGTAATTTAAAATTTAAAAAACGACTACTGTTGTTAGTGAGTAGCTTCTCGTGAATAAAAAATATTTTAAAAAATCTGGTTTATTAGCTTTCGTAACCGCTAAAAATGCATCGACACAACATTTAGTATGAGGACTGAGAAGCAACTATGTAAGTCGAATATTGAGTTTTAGCACAAACGGTCGAATGGCTTTGTAGAGGAGCAATTGATTCACAGACGACTTTTTTATCATATTTTGTGATGCCATAAATTTCACTAATGGTACGTTTGGTTGTGTTTATCAGCATACAAATAGATAGCTTATATAAAATGCTGTTTGAACAGAATTGTATTTTGTATGAGAGGGAAGAAGGGACAAATGATAGGATGGCAGCCTCACTGCTATCCCATTGAATTCATTAGAGCTAATCCCTCTCTCTACATACAGTAGCTGCATTTCCACTTCACTCCGGGCGGCTCATCTGCACCATCTATTAATCTTCTGGGCTACATCGTCTCTCTACCCTGGAATATAGGACATGGATTAATGAACGTTGTTCTAAGCGAAGGAGTAATGTACCCACGCCTTATCCCCTGCATTCAAGCAAAAAAATCACAAAGTCTAAGGAAGTATGAAAAAATTAGTTTCCCTGAGATTAGTAGAAAAAATAATGTGTTGAGCCGATCCATGTCCCACCAAAGATCAAAGTCAAAATATCTAATCAAAAATAACAAACGACAAAATTCCTAACTACGAAATAAATAAACGTCGAATAATTGTTATAACTGGCTAATTTATAATGAATAAATAAAATAAAGAATAATGATTAATAGAGTCGATAGTATCTTTTCAATGTAGAAGGAATTCGAGGTTCTGTCGTGTAAATGAAAAAGTCAAAATTTGGCCAACGTTTCGAAAACTATTTATTTACTTCTTCAGGGCCTAATAATGACTTGAGTGGATGTGTGTGGTGACGCTGTTGTGAGTTTGTGTAACACCTTCACCACACACATCCACTCAAGTCATTATAAGGCCCTGAAGAAGAAAATATAGTTTTCGAAACGTTGGCCAAATTTTGAATTTTCTTTTACACGACAGTACCTCGAATTCCTTCTACATCAAAATAAAGAATATTACACAATACATTATTATAATTTAATATTAGCACGATCCTAGGGTACAATTGCATAGTAAAATGCTACATAAAATTTCAACCCAATAACAAAAAATATGTAATATGTATTGCCTTGTAAGTTAATCCAATAACACGGTTAATAAGGCGCAGAAGGAAATTTCAGAACACTCGGTAAAAAATTTGAATGCCCAGTAAAAAAAAATTAAAGACTAAGATTTAAAATGCACGGTACAAAATTGCAGTTTACTGAGTAAATCCAGTTGATGTAACCGAAGAAATTAAATGATGACCCTCCCATCGGGTCCTTTTAGTGAAACAGTCCAGGTTCTCAAAACACACTTTGAATGCAGAAATAAATTTTTGTTCAAAGTCCTTGGCTTCAGATCAGGCTCCAACTCTTTTAATTTCTTCAAACGAGATAATTTGTTAGGAGCTAAAACATATACGACGGGCAAAACTTTACCATTACGCACGCCATGAAGTGAATATAATTGTAAAGAGAAGCACAAGTCTTACGTAATAAACTAGGCATAAACATTCCATTTCCAACTAAGTGAGTCATGATAATTATTTTGACGACCGATATTATTAAATCGATATTACAGAATATATTTAAATTTTAGATATTATAGGTTAGGTTAGGTTTTATGACTCATGCCCGGGCTTTAACTACGAGGTCATATCACCTGCTACAAGAGCGCTCTTTCGTTACTCTGGTGGACATGAACCGACTCTACTGTGGGAGTCCTAAATTTTGCCTACCCTAAATTTTCATTCACTTAGGGTAGGGGTCTTTAACGAGTACCTGACATCGTACAGGCTCGGGACCATCGCTTAACGTCCCATCCGAAGGACGGCGTGCTTAAGTTTATTTTACCTCCTAGATAAAATAAACTAAGGGCCTCGGTCGAGTTACGAACCCACGTTCTTGAGCTCAGAAGTCAAGCACGCATACCACTGAGCTACCGGCGCCCTCTATAAGATATTATAGAAAATGATATTTTGGCTAAGATATTTTGTCGTTTGATATTTTGGATTAGATATTTAGACGTGATACCGTTGGAATCATCCTGACTTGCTTATACCCAGTAATGCCAGTTTGAGATTGATTTTAAGAGGGGGAGGGGAGAGGGAAAGTGATCTGTGCAAAGGTTGGTATAAGAAAGTCTTGTTATGGCCAAATCACATATTTTATTTTTATTACTTCCCCAGCTATGCGAAGCATAGGTGAAGTTATGTAATCGGTCAAAAATTCGAAGGGGAGTTTTCAACGGAATTTTATCTTTTCCAGAAATAAAAAAAAAAAAATCTGTATGTCTGTGTGTCTGTGAACACGATAACTCCTGATAGAATGAATGTATCAACACGAAATTTTATACGATGACACCTACTAATTTTCAGCCAAATCCACCAAATAAAAAGGGAAGATTAGGGAGAGGCTTGACACAAAAACGTTAATAACTGCAGATAGAATGAATGTATCAACACGAAATTTTATACGATGACACCTACTAATTTTCAGCCAAATCCACCAAATAAAAAGGGAAGATTAGGGAGAGGCTTGACACAAAAACGTTAATAACTGCAGATAGAATGAATGTATCAACACGAAATTTTATACGATGACACCTACTAATTTTCAGCCAAATCCACCAAATAAAAAGGGAAGATTAGGGAGAGGCTTGACACAAAAACGTTAATAACTGCAGATAGAATGAATGTATCAACACGAAATTTTATACGATGACACCTACTAATTTTCAGCCAAATCCACCAAATAAAAAGGGAAGATTAGGGAGAGGCTTGACACAAAAACGTTAATAACTGCAGATAGAATGAATGTATCAACACGAAATTTTATACGATGACACCTACTAATTTTCAGCCAAATCCACCAAATAAAAAGGGAAGATTAGGGAGAGGCTTGACACAAAAACGTTAATAACTGCAGATAGAATGAATGTGTCGACACTAAATTGTATATGAGTGACTAAAACCCCATGAGGACATCACCTATTGGTTTTCAGCCAAATCGGCCAAAGGAAAGGGTAGATCAGGGGTGAGAACTCAAAAAACTCTAATAACTGAATGAATGAACACAAAATTTTATGTGTGAATTCTAAACTCAATAAGGACGACACATTTATTTTAAGCGGAATCGACAGAAGGGAAGGGGTGGATAAGAGGGGGCTCAACTCAAAAACTCCTAATAACTGCCGATGTAATGAATGTATCGATATAAAATTTAATATTTAAAGTTAAAATCCAATGAGGACATACGTTTCAAATTTCAGCAATATCGCTAAAGCGAATAAGGGGCTCAATTCAAATACCCTAATAACTCCAAATGTAATGAATTTATCGACACAAAATTTAGTAAGAACCTAATTTTTGTACAGAACAGAGCTTATTGCCTTATTTACATACTTAATGCTTTGTTGGGAATTTTCAGATCTAAATCTGCCTTACTTTGAAAAGGATTAGAAACTCCAAAATAAAGCCCTTTCATATCGCTATATTAAAAGTCTACATTGAGCTTTATAAAATGAAACGAGTCATGACATACTAATAAACATTCAAGAAGTTTCCAGGAAACTTGAATGGCGTCAGCCGCCATTTTTATTTGGAACTTGTTCATTAAGTAATTACAGTTACGAGGTTCCTGGAAACAGTTATTGAACTTTTAGACCTGTTATTTTATTGAATCATTGGTTCATTGGTTCTCAGAACTGGAAATAACTAAAATACATTAGGGAAGTAATTACAGGATATTATGAAATGAAACTTGACAGAGACTTCTTATATACCTATTATATCAAATATTTTATTATTTATTGTAATTTATTGCCCGTTCATATTATAACTATGTTATCAATTATTTATTACTTATGGCTTCATCCATATGATCCTTTTCACTTTGATACTTACTAACCCTTTCCCTAAAAATTATATTTCTTCCAAATATCCTGTTTACCATAAAATTAACCAAAACGTATAGACTTTTTTATTTGCCCAGCTGTACGAAGTATAGGGGAAGTTATGTGATCGGTCAAAAATTTGATGCGGAGTTTTCAACGAAATTTCATGTTCTCCGACCTCTAGGATTCAAATATGAAAAAAAAAAAATGTGTGTCCATTTGTGTGTCTTTGAACCCGATAACTGCCGAAAAAATGAATATATCAACACGAAATTTTATATATGAATTCAGAACCTTTTAGCGACAACAGATATTTTTTTTCAGTCAAATGGACCAAAGGAAAGGGGGGGGGGATTAGGGGGGAAGCTTAACATAAAAGCTCTAATAACTGCCGATAGAATGAGTGTATCGACACAAACTTTTATATGTGTGACGAAACAACAACAACAACAATATTTATTTGGACCAGCAAGATGCTTTACACAAATATATAAAATAAAGGATTTGAAATAGGAAGTCCTGGTACAGTCTTCGTTTGAGTCGCCTCCCAGGAGTAGGCGCTCCTAGACTGTAGTGTACAGCCCCGGAACAATTCACAAGGCTTTCGTGGTGATTTTTCACTAGTTTCTCGATGTGAGCTGCAAATTGAGGAACTCCCAGTTCTTCGTGGATTTTGTGATTCCTAACAAACCAGGTTGCTATTCGGAGTACTTTGTTTTGAAATGTTTGTAGTCGTTTCATGTTAGTACTAATAAAGTTAGTACAACCAAAAGTACTCCAGGATAGCGCACACCCTGATCCTTAGGATTCCAGAGAATCGGGAGGTCATCAATTTGCAGCTGGATTTGTTCTTCTATGGAGAATCTGCGGAGAGTGAAGATTTTGGCTTCGGTCTTCCCTACGTTCAGTTGAGCCTCCATTTTGAAAACCAGTGAGAAACGTCTGTTAGGGCTTTCTGGAGCTGTTCAATCGCGACGGAGAGGGCACTATTCTGACAGGCGATCATAGTATCATGGGCATAGGTGGCTAACGTCGGAGTGAAGCTTCGGGGATGTCTTGCATGAACAAATTGAAAAGCAGAGGGCCCAGAATATCACACCTTGAGGGACCCCAGCTGTTATTAAGTTTATGTGTGACCAAAAGCCCATAAGGACAACACATTGTGGCCTCTGAATCATCATACTAAACTTACTACATTAATTGGACTTGAAAAAATAAAATAAAACTTGTTTATTTAAGATATTGTCTAATTTCACAAACTATATATACTTATAGGTTAGGTTAGGTTAGGTTAGGTTTTATGACTCATGCCCGGGCTTTAACTACGAGGTCATATCGCCTACTACCAGAGCGCTCTTTCGTCACTCTGGTGAACATGAGCCTGACTCTACTGCGGTAGTCCTAAATTTTGCCTACCCTAAATTTTTATTCACCTAGGGTAGGGGTCTTTAACGAGTACCTGACATCGTACAGGCTCGGGACCATCGCTTAACGTCCCATCCGAAGGACGGCATGCTTAAGTTTATTTTACCTCCCAGATAAAATAAACTAAGGGCCTCGGTCGGGCTACGAACCCACGACCTTGAGCTCAGAAGTCAAGCACGCATACCACTGAGCTACCGGCGCCCTCTATATACTTATATATATACTATATATACTTATACTTTTGGCTGAGGATGGTAGAAATACCGAAAGTACTCCCATGTATTTATAGTTAGTGAAATTAGACAATATCTTAAATAAACAAGTTTTATTTTATTTTTCAAGTCCATTTGAATTATTTCACAATATCTCTGCAATAATGTCAGTTTTCATTACTACATTAAAATAGTATAAATAACTAAGGAGTTTTTTTTTTTTCATTTGTGGATAAAAGAGTCTGACAGGAAATTCCGTTGAAAAAGCAGCATCGAATTTCTGGCCGATTACATAACTTCCCCACAATACTTGGTATAGTCGGAGAAGTAAACAGGAACTAATATGCTCCCAGGTTATACGCCAAGTTAGGAATAATTTGTCTTTTATTCCTTTAGATCCAGTCACATACACACATAGACAGACATTATGAGAAAATGGTCATAACGGATTCAGGGGATCTTAAAACGTATAATTCCGTTGAAAACTCGATCTCGGATTTTTTGCACGATTACAATATTTCCTTATACAGTATATATTTTATATAGGTATAAAAAAGGAACAGAGAAGATGCAACAAATGTGTTACAGTACTATTTAAGAAATAACCCTCATTTTTATATTTTACTTTTTGCTTTTGTTTTGTTTTATCTTGTTTTATTTTTATTTTATTTTTAATCAAGAAGTAACAGTTTTACTTAAGAAATAATTTAATTTAATTTAGGAACAATCGTTAAATTCTTTTCTGATTTCTTCTGTTGAAAGAGCAGTAGATTCAAAACCTCCTAAAGAAAGAGGCTTTTGTTCTAAAAGAATGTCAATAAAGCTATTTTATTTTTTTATTTTACTTTATTTTATAAAAAAGTAGAAATAACATTGTTCCCTTACAAATAACATTTTTAAATAATCAAGGTTTGGCAGTCATTATTCTATTGAAGGTGCGATATACACGAAGTTTTATATATGGGTTCAAAAGTCCTTAAATAAGATATCTACTCTTTTTAAGTTAAATGAGGCAAAGGTTTGTATATAGTGACAATCAAAAATCTGAGGACACCCAGACGTTTGGAAATTTAATAAGAAACATTTTTGGTAAGAACCAATTTTTCGATAGGACTAACCGTTTTCGCGTAAATCACGCAAGTGTCTAAAAAAATGAGTTTAAAATCGACATTTTAGGACGGTTTTCGACATGTACCTCGCAAACCTGGCTACTTTTGAAAAATTAAATTATTTAATTTTCTCTCCCCAAACCACATCAGAGAAAGAGCGCATGCTTACCTAATTACAAATGAAAATAGATTTTCATTGATACTATAAAAAAGATTAAGATGATTTAACGATGGTCTTACTATTATTATCTGGGGCAATGCAATTAGGTTTTTGTAACATTGTGCTTAGTAAGTACTCTAAGTTGGACTTACGTTCATTGCATTAAAGCACGGACTGATTAGAAGTCCTCTCAAGTACTTCGTTGGAGGGGGTCCCACCCTCCTCCTCCGTACTTCACTTTGCATTCTACTTCATAAGTCGTCCAATCAGCATTCTCTAAATGAATTCAACACCACTTCAAACCCTCCCCTTCCTATTTCTAGCCTCCCTATTTTCGTTTGACTGAATATACTAAATGGGGTCTTTTGATTAAACAAGAATATGAAATAATCAAAGCGAGGGTATTTTATTAATGGGAACAGAACTAGGAAATGCATTTATTATTTTTAATTAAGCATATGTTAGTTATATTAATTAGATTCTTATATTTCTTGGTCGGTAGGCGGATGTTGTGGACTTACTTGTTAAATAAGCAACAATATATTTATATATGCCACATCTAGTTTTGGCCTTATGTACGGTGCATATTAGCTGTGTATCTATAATGGTTTTATCAAGTTATTTACAACATCCATGGCCCTGGGAGGAAGTTTCATCAACGAAATAAAACTCATTCCTGGGCGGGATTCGAATCCGAGACCATGCGACCAAAGCCCTACGCTCTAGCCGGCACGGCCACCATGGCCCGGGAGAAGAGGTTAAAGAAATTATAGATGCATCTCAGAGTATAGCTGAATGTTGACTGATTGGGAGCAAAGCAGAATTGCCTCCCACTCCTCGAAACAAAATTGAAAAAGAATGGGTATCAAATTGTGTTACCCTATTCAAAAAACATAGGTCTCTTTTTGATACTAAATGTAAACATTCATCATTTTTGTCGGCCAGAAACTGTTACCTGCGACTATCAGATGGTCCTGAAGTTCAGTAACTCTAATAGAGGTGGGCAAATGTTCCCCAATTCTAGTAGACATTTTTCGCACTGACTGGCCTATATAGGTCTCCCCGCATGCGCAGATAATTCGGTAGACCCCATTCCTGTTTGGAAACTCGACTTTGTTTTTCGGTCTCGAAATGAGGGCTTATAAGGGGTGGACAGTTTTGAATTCGACACAGAGCCCTTCCATCTTCAAAATGGTGGCTACTCTAAAGGATTCCTCTCCTATATGGAAGGGAGCAGAAGACCTTCATCTCCAGCTCTGATATCCAGGTACTACACCCTTCCATGACTACAGCAGCCTTCCTTTCATTTTTTTATAAGTGACTCAACTCATGAGGGATGATTTAATTTAAATTATATCACATGATCACCACTATATCATATGATACACTTTTAGATTTATTCAGTTTGATTCTCGTTTCAATATGCCAATTAAAGCCTTCGTTCAGAAAAGGTTTTTCATTTTAACCTACGTTAGTGAAATAGTGTCTCGAACTTCGTTACTTCTGAGACTACTTGATAATAAATAAACCTCACTACAGGAAGAGTCGAACTTAAAACGTGAGGAGAAAACTATCTTTATATAGTCAATTAAGATAAAGTAAGATACATATGTTAAAAATCTATAAAAGAAACAACAATAGTTACATTTAAAAAATCAAATAAATACTATTCAACAGTAGACTAGAGGGCGCCGATAGCTCAGTGGTATGCATGTTTGTTTACTGAGCTCAAGATCGTGGGTTCGAAACCCTGCCGAGATTTACCTCCCAGTTAAAATAAACTAAAGCACGTCGTCCTTCGAATGGGACGTAAAGCGATGGTTCCGAGCCTGTACGATGTCAGGTACTCGTTAAAGAACCCTAAACTAGGTGAAAAAAATTTAGGACTCCCATAATAGAGTCTGGCTCATGTCCACCAGACCAATAAACGCTTTTTCATCTCTCTGGTAGTAGGCGATATGACCTCGTAGTTAAAGCATGAGCATGAGTCACAGTAACTAAATAACATATACTGAATGTATCAACACGAAATTTAGGATGAGGATTCCGAAGTCCCGGAGTAAGGCAATTGATTTCCAACCAAATCCATAAATTGTTTTCAGGGGGAGGGCAATAACTGGATTGGTTTGTGCAAGAGAAGCCTAACTTTTTAAAAATATTTTTATTTTTTATTTTTGGAGTAATACAAAAAAAATAAATAAAACTTCTCTAAAACAAAGTCGACTTTTAGATAGGTAATTCAAGAACTTTTGATAGAACGCCACTTCAAGGTAAACAGATTTTCCTTCTAAAAGAAGAATCTAAAAGAGCTGCAGTCTACCTCACCTCTTGGCTCCCTCCATTTGTCGATTCGGCTGTGCATCGTCCTGTAGCCTTTGTAGTCGATCCGTTATTAACAAAAACAATAATAATAATAACTACAGAAGATCATTTAGTAGAATGAGATGGAAATTTCTAATGTTCGAATACAGGTTTGCGATCTGTCTAGATAAAATAGAAAAACATATAAACTAGCTGTGTCCTTAACTGCAAATAAAAATTGTTACTGAAATATTATATAATTAAAAAAAATTCCTGAATTAAATTATTTCCTACCTGGACCAATGTTAATAAAAATAGTTTAAATATTATTTTTATTATTATTATTTCTAATTATATTTGCAATCTATATGCAATATATACATAATAAGCAAATATGTGGTCAAAAAGAAAAACATAACGTCACTTGATGGCAGAAGCCAGCCACCGTGACACTCCCTCGAAAGTTAATTGTCATTATTCACTATCCTCCGAGAGAAGATCGCGAGACCATCTCCTGTTCAAGCGACGGGGTGGATTGTCAGGATGGGAAGGAGAGGAAAGGTCTTGTACGAGAGGATTTTAATGGGAAGAAAGGTTTTTGATTAATTAATTGACAGTGGAAATACTGAGATCTCTGTGTAGGACTTTTGTTGGTGACATAGAAAGGAGCGTTGACAATTCGTCGGAGGAGTTTGAACTGGAATGCTTGGATCCGATTGATGTTGGATTGTTTCGCTGTACCCCAAAGTTCGAGTCCGTATGTCCAAATTGTCTTGTAAATCGTAAGTTTGTCGTCTGTTTCGATTTTGGTCCAAGTAGTCGACGTAATAGTCTGTATCTTCGATTAAGTCCTTGTCGTTTAAGTCGTGTATGTGGGTTCCATGTAAGTCTAATGTCTAGGTAAAAAAAAAAAAAAATTGTTGAAATAAAAGTATAGTCTATTAGCACAAAGAGAAACTGAAAATAGAAGAGTTAGGTACGGAAGTTAAACTTCAAACGAGTGTACTAACTGCACACACACTAAACCCCATTCATAAGGGAATGCGACCACGGAGGTCATAGATTCAGGGATTCTAGCTGGCTAATGTTGATAGGCGCATTAGACAGCGTCCAATATGTCTCTAGAGCTAATCTTTCTGTAATCCTCTCTTTGACAACATAATTCAGGCGACCTCCCCAGGGCCTCTTCAACAGCTGCCAGATAGACTTTCCCTCTAAGATAGCTTACACCAAAGTGACTTTAGGTAATAACTCTAAGGGTTGCCGGTGAAATGGTCTAAAACAAATTCATCTAACAGAAAATACGTCTAACGTTGAAATGGTCTAATAAAAAATTTGTCTATCGGTAAATAAAATCGGAAAAGACATTCATCAATATGAAAAAAGTATACAGCTTGATTCTCTGGAACACATGAGCCCAACTCTTCTAGGGGACTCCTAAATGTTGCCTTCCTAGGTTTATTCATCTAGGGTAAGGGTCTTAAATGAGTACCTGACATTGTACAGGCTCGGGACCATCACTTAACGTCCCTTCCGAAAGAACGGAGTTCTCAAGGTTTTTTATCTACTAAATTAAAAAAAAACTATAGGCCTCGACGGGATTTCGAACCTCAGAGCTATCGGCGCTCTCTCAGAACATCCCCCAATAATCGAAATCCCACTTTTCAAACCCCCATCCTTAGTTACTTCACTGAACTTACCCCGTCTCTTCCAATAGCAGATATACAGTAGTTATTTGCTGAAATTATCTTTTGAAAGTGGTTAGTACAACCATTACTGGTCTTGTATGAAATATTTATTTTCATATTACGCCAAGGCATATATATATACAATAATACATACATATCCTAATACATTTTTGGTTTTTTTTCGATATAGTGGAAAACTAATAATACCAAAAAGTCGTCTGCGAATCATCGCAATGAACGAATTAATCAATTAACTTTTCGCTCCCTCTCCAAGACCAATCGACCTTTTGCGCTAATATTCAAAAGTTGACTTACAGAAGGCTCCTAAATCCTCATACTAAATTATGTCGATAAATTTATTACATCGGCAGTTATTGGGGTTTTTGAATTTAACCCCTCCCCTGTCTGTTCCCCCCCTTCCTTCAGCCGATATCACTGAAATTTGACAGGTTGTGTCCATAAATGGTTTTTGGTCACACAGTAAAATTTCGTGTCGTTACATTTATTTCTATCGGGAGCTATTGTGTTCTAATATACACACACAAAGACAGACAGAATATTTTTTTTTCCATATTCGGAAACTAAAGGTAGGAAAACAATAAATTCCGTTGGAAACTCAGCATCAAATTTTTGAACAATTACATAACTTCCTCAGTACTTCGTTATTAAAGTTCTTGAATTGAGCCCCCTGAACCCCACTTCCCTTCAGCCGATATCCCTGAAATTTAACAACTTATGCCACCATTGGATTCAAATATAAAATTTCAAGTAAATACATTCATTTTATCGGGAGTTATCGTGTTCTCAGGCAACATACACAGACAGACATTTTTTTTTTTTGAGTCTAGAGCTCGGATTACATAACTTTTCTAATACCCCATATAGCTCGGGGAGGAATGCGCCGAAAGTAATTTTGTAGATAGATTTGCCCTAAAGAGAATTTTTACGTATGTTCAATAGAATCTTCGGCATCTTTTGCAGAAAATTAAACAATGAAAAAGGTAGAATTCCCTGAACCGGGATTTAGGACCCCACTCCACCCAGCCCCTGTTGTACGTAGGATTAACATAAAGTTCTTACTTATTATAATTTCTAATGTGACTTTTTTCCATTTTTTTTTTTTTTTTTTTTTTTATTGAAGAACTTTTTCATCCAAAGTTGTTCATTGAATACATAATGTATTAATGAGGACTCAAAAACTTTTTAGAGACTGGAAACGTGTATTACCTTAATTTAAATAAATAAAAAAAAGTTATTGAACTTGGAAGGTAAATATTTAACATGTAAACTGGGAAAAATATTAAGTCTCGTTATCTTTTTACTGAGTAACATATCCCCGGGGGGCTTCGAACTCGGCATTAAAAAGAGATAGAAAAAACAGTGTAAAACACTATTTTCCAATGGTCAATTGGCATGAGCTTCAGCTTATAATAATAATAATAATAAAGTAAAGGGAGCCAGTAGCTGAGTGGTATATGTGCTTGCTTACTGAGCTGAAGATCGTGGGTTTCATAACCCGGCCGTCCGTCGAATGGGACGTTAAGCGATGTTCCCGGGCCTAAGCGATGTCAGGTAGTCGTTAAAGACCCATGATGAATTATCCTAGGTAGGCAAAATTTAGGGTAAGTAGAGTCCGGGCTCATTTCCACCAGAGCGAAGAAACGGTAGTAGGCAATATGACCTCGTAGTTAAAGCTCGGGCATGAATCATAATAACTAACAAATAACAATAATAATAGCAAATATAATATTTATTTCCTTTAAACCATAACCTTGCACATCGGAAACGTCATCGAATATCAAAATAGCTTATAAATTATATACCTACATCAACTCATAGTAAATCTTAGTATAAAAACAGGTACGAATTAAATAATATTAAATATTGAAAAAAAAAAGAGTTAGTTATTGTGACCCATGGGCTTTAACTTCAAGGTCATATCGCCTACTACCAGAATGCTCTTTTGTCACTCTGACGGACATGAGCCCAACTATACTATGGGAGTCCTAAATGTTGCCTACCCTAAATTTTTATTCACCTAGGGTAGGGGTCTTTAACGAGTACCTAACATCGTACAAGCTCGGAGTCATCGCTTCCGAAAGACGACGTGCTCAAGTTCATTTTACCTCTCAGATAAAATATACTAAGGGCCATAGAAGGTCTCGAACCAGCGGTCTTGAGCCCAGTAAACAAGCACGCAATTTTTTATATATTATATTTGAATGTCTATTCCAGATGTCATAACATTTTTTTTAAACACTAGGGAAAACATTATAATATATTGTATTATATCTCTGGTGTTTGGGCCAAAGGGCTTAAGTCAGAATAAGTCTTGTGATCCAAAGGCTTTAGTGCATTTAAATATTTTTACCAAATATAACTGATTGTTGGAATATTTTACTTTGTTTATATTTAATACTTTTATTGAAATAACATTTCAAGTAACGTAACTGTGTTTTACCTGATTTGCAGGAATTTTTCAAACCTTCAGAAATTCCTCTCCTAAAATTCAGATTTGCTGATTTAAACCCTTTTGCCCAAACACCCCGAGATGTAGTTGGTGTGGTTGTGCAGATGGGATGGAGCGAGGCTGGGGTCAGCGGGGCACATTTCCATTCAGATCATACTTGGATCAATCCTTCATCCATATTCAAGTCTCCTCTTCTTTCTTGACCTCCTATATAAATATGAGAATGGACAGATATGTAACTTTCTGGACGAACAGACTTGAACACTCAAAAAATCTGCTAGCAGCCATGGATTACCCCTTTCTCTCCACTAAATTTTACTTCACCTAGGGGAGGGGTCTTTAACGAGTACTAGACATTGTACAGACTCGGGACCATCGCTTAACTTCCATTCCGAAGGACGGCATGCTTGAGGTTTTTTCACCTCACAGAAAAAAATAAGTTAAATGAATAAGAAAGTTTCAGTTATTATAAATATTTTATATCTATATTTCTAGAAGACAAGTCTTCTTTCAGACGACATTTCTAATAGAAAATAAAAAATCATATATAAATAAAGTAACAAATAGACATGATATTTTATATTTAAATTCAAAACTCCATAAGGTTGACATCCATTAATTTTCCATGAAATCGTGGAGAATGGGGGATCAGGAGGGGGGCTCGACTCAAATACCCTAATAACTGACAATGTAATAAATATCTGGACTCAGAGTTTAGTATGAGGATTCAGAAGCCACGTAATAATGAGCGTTAGCCCTAACGGTCGATACCCTTTGGTGGGAGAGCGAAAACGTAATTGATTAATTCTTGCTGGGGGGGAAATAAACAAGGTTGCCCATATCTGCCTTAGAATGAAGAATTAAATGATATAGAAGGTTGCTGTGTATGTTTTTGCCCTGGACAGAGGATGGAGCTACAAGAAGATCGGTGGGTATTACAAAGTTGGCTGCCTGAATAGGACGTTAAGGGAACCTGTACAGCTGGGCACTTGGGAAACTGCCATCTGCATCCTGAGCAATGGATATAGTCTACTTTGAGAGGTCTTTTTAGCCCATCACAAAGAACACACTCAATATACATACACAGTAAAATATATATATAATATATATACATGGGCAAGTAAAAAAATTGTTCTCCAAACTTTGTGAGAATACCACTATCCATTACGATACACAGCAGTTCAAAGTTAGCCAAAAACGTGATATCTGTTTGCGTTTTTTCAATTCTAAATTGCGCAAAACGAAACAAAAATTTTAAAAAAAACTCAAAATACCTTTTTTTTCTCAGAAAGTTTCCCGTACCTACTTTATAAAAAAATTATCATTTTTACCTTTAATGACCTTTGGGAACGAAAAGTTATTTGATTTATTTGTTCTGGGAAAGTACATTGCCGGTGTGTCACCGACGACTTTTTTGACTTATTTTCGACCCACCGAACACTCTGTGTAAGTCCTAAATAAAGTTATTTAGTTATTCAATAGAAGGAAAAAACTCATGTGAAACTAAATTACAGGAATAGAGGATGCCCTGTGACATGCAAATGTCACGTAACTCAGCAAACCTGGGACGTTTTTATACGCAGTTGTCAGTATCGGATGACGTTGAGAGGGGAGGGGGGAGGAGGTGGATCTACTATTATACCTGGCGTTAAAATTGTACAACTTAGGCCCCTGCATAAAGTGGTCTCAATCGATTATGGCCAAAATCTAATCAGGTTTAAACGTATATTTCCATTGAAAACTCGATCGCGTGAGTAACTGTTTATTCACTATATTGAAATAGTATATGGACAGCGTTTGGAATTAATTAATTAATTTTTTAATTGAATTAAAAAGTCAATTAACAAATAAATGTAAAAATTAACTATACAATTGATTGTGTCCGTTGTTTTAATTGCAACAATTAATATATTGATAACAATGTGTTTATTTTACTTTTAGATTGCTTACGATTCATCGACGACTTTTACTTCTTCCATCTTAATGAAGTATAAGCGAAAGTGTTCAGCGGAATTTCATGTTTTCCGCATGCGGCTCTTTGTCGAGTTAAGACCGCTCCCATTCAAAGTTCAAATTTGTTGTATTTTTATTATTTCAGAACTTGTTTCACTGAATCTTGTTAAATTCACTTAGTAACTAATATTATGTTATACACATTTTATGTCATGTTTATTTTCTTTACGCCTAGATATTTTACTATTTTAATTTTTGATTATAAATAAATCAGCACACATTACACTGCTGGCGCCATAGCAACACTACACGGGCGTGCGTAGGAGGTTTGCTCGCACCTTTGTGGGTAGTAGTATATTTCAGTCATAGATTTCCTAACATTTTCTCTTATTTTGTGTTTAAAAAAAAAAAAAATCAGGTAGGTAAACTTTTTTTATTAAGCAAGTTTTTTTTTTTTTTTTTATTTTTATTTTATTTTATTCTATTTTTTCTGTTCTTGTTGATAAATTTTCGTCCCGAGGACCTACCACTGCGTGGCCTTCCTCTCACATGCCATTCACGCCAACATATCAATACCTACCATCATAGATGCTGGTTGTTGCACCCTAGCAACAGTTGCATCTTTATAAATAAAATACAAAAAAAAAAAAAAATTAAGCAAGTAAATATTGTTTACGGAGTTTAATTTCTACGTAACGTAATTTATTTTAATTATTTTGTATTTTCTTTTACTTAATTATATTTTCTTATATATGTACATTTCATAGTGCTAAAGACGTGTGTAGTAGTATATGTACCTACCCATATTAAATTAAATTTTAGTATTGTCTAATATGAAATTATGGTTTGGCTGTTTATGTATATTATAATAAAAACGGGAATGTGGCTCGCATTGCCTCAGAAGTGCCCACCCCTGGACCTAGGGTAAGGGGTCTAGTACCTGATATCGTACAGGCTCGGGACCATCGCTTAACGTCCAGTAAGATTAAAGTTTTTACACCTCCCAAATAAAAAACCTTAGGGCCTCAGCCGGTTTCGAACCCGCAATCTTGAGCTCAGTAAGCAAGCTCCTGGCGCCTTCTGATCCATCAGACACTAACCAGTTGTGCTGACAATGACAAGACCTAGTGGACCCAGGATCATTTCCTACCCCATTAAGTAGCTCTCAATTAGGAGGATTTTAAAAGAAACCTCCCCCCATTCTTTCTCTTTCCATCCTTTTCTTATTTTTTCTTCTTTCTAATTTTTCCCTTCCGTCCTTTGTTCCTTTTTTGTTGTTTTTTTTTTGACACTAAGAAGGATAAGAAGTGTCCTAATTAAAAACCAGGACATATTCTATAAATATGAAAAATTATACCCATTAATTATGAAAATACCGTAAGATTGCGGATGATTTTATCAGTATTGCGGTCTTTTTGAAATATTCCTAATAAAAAGAAAATTCGACGGTGAATCACCAACAATGTGCTTTCGCAGAACTAATCAATTAACTTTTCGCTCCCCCTCAAAACCAGTCCTCCGTTTGGGCTAATAATCAATACTTGACTTGGCCCCTGGCGTATCTCGGTGTGCGGACGGAGGCTGGGCTGGGGGGCTTGATTGACTCCGCTGGGATCTCTGGACTGATATAGTCCCGGGCCTGGAGGGTGTGGTCGGTGCCACATACAAGCACACCCTCTCTAACAGGCCTAGCTACACCGGGGCCTAAGCCGAATGCCTAAAGAGAGACGCCCAGTTGTGCCGTTGCTTGTCCCCTGGGTCTGGCTGGGACACTCACTGGGTGCCCCGGGGTCCTGTGCGGGGTCCCCCCCCCCCCCCTCCGTTCGCCCCCCGGTTTCTCTGCGGGATCTCTTACTTATTTGAACAGTCAGGCATCAATGAACCTCGTAGTTGATATACCATAAAAAAAAAAAAAAAAAAAAATTACTTGACTTATATAGAGGCTACTTAAACCTTATGGGGTTTTGACTTTAAATATGAAACTTCACGTCGATACATAACTCCTGATATAATAAATGTATCAACACGAAATTTTATATATGTATACAAAATTCTCTAACACCTATTGATTTTCAGTCAAATCGGCCAAAGAAAAGCGAGAGATCATAACATAAATTCCAAACCCCATAAGGACGATACTAATTAATTTTCAGCGGAATGAGCATAAGGGAGGAGGGGGATCAGAGGGGGGCTTAACTCACAAGCCTTTATAACTGCCCTTATTGTCCCCCAATAAATTAACTGATATTGCCCTCATTGGGTTTTGACATTAAATATGAAATTTCACGTCGATGCATACGTCTTCTCTTTTGCCGATTCAGCTGAAAATTAATAAGTGTCCTCTTTATGGGGTTTTGAATTCTCATATGAAATTTTGTTTTGACTCATTCATTCTATCGCGTTCAAACAAATATTTTTTTTTTTTAACTCCGCTTCGAATTTCTGACCGATTACATAACTTCCCCTATACTTCGTATAGCTGGTGAAGAAAAAATAGTTGCGCTAGTTTTGGTCTGAGACAAACCCATCCGTTAACTAGACCTAGAAGCAAACTTTTCTGTGGCAGCTCCAAGACAACCTGAAACTACCCTCTTAAAGCCTCCGAGTTGGGAATTTATGGCTAAGACCCGAAGGGGCTTTTCTTGTCTTGTCTCTCGCTGCTAGGCCAAATACTCCTTAAATATAAACCCAAAATGTATGATAAATTATCATAATAAATGAATATATCCTCGACTGCCAAAAGCATATTAAAATCAAACAGAAAAAATCTATTGTGCTCTGTTTCAGTCGTCTATTTGAACAAAAAATATATAAATATGTGAAGTGGCCATTGCAGGACTTTATTATACCAGCCACGTTTATAGATCGCTTTCTCTCTCTTCCCCTCTCAAAAAGAAAAATATAGAGGATAGAGAAGAGGAACTACGTACAGAAAAGCAATACATTGTCGGTCAGTTCTAGAAATCGCCTAGCCGCCATTTCTCGTATAAATCGACCAATCATGAAATTCCATTGCATCCAAATGGTTTGCTATTGTTGAGAAATGAATCATTTATGTCTGTCAGTAGGCACGGGGCAAGTTCAGTTTTCTAACCTTCATATTCGAACTGGCTTATTCATTGTTTATAGATTTATTGAGTTTACTCTTAAGTTAATCTGTTTATTTTTATTCAAATAATCTGTTTCGACAGGTCTGTGTTTAAAGATAGTTTTCCTTATGTTTTTATTCCATATTGTAAATATGATGCTCACTTCTAATAAGTAGATTAGTTAGTTATTGTGATTCATGCCCGGGCTTTAATTACAAAGTCATATCTACCAGAAAGCTCTTTCGTCACTATGATGTCCTAAATTTTGCCCTTCTTAAATTCTTATACACCTCGGATAGGGGTCTTTAACGAGTACCTGATATCGTACAGGCTCGGGACCATCGCTTAACGTCCCATTCGAAGGACGGCGATCTTGAGCTCCGAAGGCAAGCACGCAGCATACCACTGAGCTACCGGCGCCCTCTAGTCTACAGTTGAGTAGTATTTTTTTGATTTTTTAAATGTATGTATTGTTTCTTTTATAGCTTTTTTTTTTTTTTTTGTCTTTTATTTATAAAGATGCATCTGTTGATAGGGTGCAACAACCAGCATCTATGATGGTGGGTATTGAAATGTTGGCCTGAATGGCATGTGAGAGGAAGGCCACCCAGTGGACGAAAATGTATCTTAATTATTAGGACAAGAACAGGAAAAGAAATGAATTAAAAAATAAAAATAAAAAATATTAAGAACGAATAGGATTTAAGTTGGCAGTAAGTCGCGGTTCCACCTTCTCTTCAACCTTCGTGGGGGGTTTTGTGGTAAGTGTTGTGAAGATAAAGTACGTATTTCTGGGTTTATACGTGTGTAAAGTTTTCTAAAAAAACGTATGTAAGTAGTTTGTATTGTATCGGGTACTGTGTGTATCATAAGATCGTTATGAAGTGTTCTGTTGTTCATGTATGGGGGGCACTGTGTTATCAGTCTGAGGGTTTTTGACTGAAATGCCTGAATTCGTTCTTTTATAGCTTTATAACATATAAATCTCTTTTTTTCTTAATTGGCTATATAAAGATAGTTATCTCCTCACGTTTTGAGTTTGTTTTAGAATTGAAAATGACGTAAGTCGAAACGTCTAAGGATAATGAAATAAAGTATTATTGAAAATAAGTATACCTAATTGCCTAATTTTACCAAATTGAAAAATTAAAAATAAGTAAGGTATTATTAAATTCATATTGATTCATATAAAGATAGTTTTCTCCTAAAGTTTTGAGTTTGTCACTCCATGTAGTGCGTTTTTTTGTCACTCCCTGTAGTGTGTTTTTTTTATTGTAACACACACAATTAATATTAATATTAATTATAAACACACATATAACAGTCTCGAGTAACGAAGAACGAGACATTATTTCACTGAGGTAGGTATATATTTGAGGTTTTTCCCGAAGGATTTGTCCATTGAGAACTGAGAAACGACGTTATTATCGACCCGAAACACAAAAAACATAATAATCCCGTCCAAAATGAGAGATACTATCAACAGATTCTGAAAATGGCCTCACTTCCTACAACTAATATACCTATAGGTTCTATACTGCACATTTTATATAGGACAGAGCGAGAGGACAGTTTGGCAATTTACCGGGGTGGCCCCAGGACAGTCCATTGTAAATCCAATCAGACTCTTCCCACTCTACCGCCCCAGGTCCAGACCACTGCTCAATATCTCCTACCCGGCCTATCATCCTCAATTCAACTCCACATTAACAACATGTATACCTTCCTCATTCTTATTTCATTATAAACTATTTTGTGTATTTATTCATATACAATTATATAATTGCAATATTTCTGTTGATCTATAAAATAATTGGATACGTCAAACGATTTTGTACGTCAAAATAGCTTATAAATTTTCCAGACAGGAGTAGGGTCTATTGAATCACCTGCGAATGTGGAGCTTCTTATGTCGGCCAGTCAGGTTGGAAGGTATCTACAAGAATAGGGCAACATTTACGCAGATCTAGTAGAGTTTTCGAATTCAAGGACCATCTGAAGCGACAGGTCACAGATTTCTGGCCGACAAATTTACATTTTGTAGATAAAGGCCCCACACTCGACTGGTTCGAAAAATTGAAAATAAAAAAAATACCTGCTAGCAAAAAAAGATCTTTTACATGCACAACATATTTATTAGTTACTGATTGACCTGAACTTTAACAGCTCGTAAATTCTAGAAATTTTCTAAATATTTTTTGGATTATGTATGTTCAGATTCACCTTCTGAGGATGGCAAATTGCCTAAACTAGTTGTGGAATAAATAAAATTGTTGGACTGATACCTCTGTATTACTTATTTACCTTAAAAATTATATACATCATCCTATATGAAATCTTAGAATACAAACACATATCAGATGAATCATTTATTAAAAAATAAAATAAACAATAAAAGTAAAATTAATATTAATAAATACAATAGATAATGTTTTTTACCTTCGCCTATAATATAAGAAAGTATTGTAATTGTGCAAAAATCTGAGATCGAGTTTTCGACGAATATTCACATTTCAAGGTCTTCTGAATACGTTTTGATCATTTTCGCGATGATATCTTTCTGTATGTTCGGATGTATGTATGTATGTATGTGATTGGAATTTTGTGAGCTGTCTAACGCAAAAACAATTCTATCTGTGAACCTCAAATGTCGAATGAATAAACCACATGTACTAACTTAGATCTGAAAAGATTTTGGCTGACTTCGGACGAAAATTGAGACCACTTAAGATACCACGTATATTTATGACCTAGTCAAAAATCTTGTGAAATAGAAGATTTAGAAAAAAATGAAAGGCAGATTTTATATAATATACGATTTTTTGCAGGTCGTACGGTTTGAGAGATATGTGCAGAAAACCGTATTAAAATACCGTTTTCAAACTCATTTTTTTAGACGTTTACTAGGCTTACGCGAAAGTTGTTAGTCCAACCAAAAAATGGACTCTTACCAAAAATGTTCCTTAATAAATTTGCAATCGCTTCACTGTTCTCAAATTTGAGATTAGGACCAACACGACTAAAATTAATGCGCCTCAAAAAATATAAAATAAATTTCTGTAGGAAATATTTTAATGAAATGTATGAATTGTATAGCATAATAAGATTTTTTTTTTTTTGTTTGTGTAATAGACAATATTTCATGTTTTATTTATTACTACTTCGGCAATATGTTCGTGTTACTCAACTTAGAAGATTTGTCTCTGACTACTATCTATGCATACAAACAAAGAATTAATATAAATCAAATCTTCTTTCAGAGTTTAGAGGCAGCAGAGTTAATAATAGACCCTGAATCTGACGTCCGGATGTTCAAAGCTATTTTAAACAAAAAAAAAATAAGAATTGTTTATTTCACTGGAGTAAAATCTTTTATCAAATATCTGTACATTATGGAATTTTTTAGTTAGTTATTGAAATCGCAAAGGCTCGGAATCATACCTTAGCGTCCCAACCGAAGGACGGCGTGCTCAAGGTTTTTTCACCGAATACCACTGAGCTACCAGCAAACCATCAAACCATCGCCTTCGATTTCCTTTCATTTTAAATTGTTTTATTTTTTACACTAATAAGTAATTTTTTTTAAGTTTATTACGTAACCAAAGTGCTATTACCATTTTTTTTTTAATTTGATACCCACGAAATCCCACGATTACAGTAATTGTGATTACACGATTACATGATTATGATTACATGATTACTTGATTATGATTTTATGATTACATGATTGCAATCGTAATCACGATTTCTGATTACGATTATAATCATGTAATCATGTTTTATTTTAGCTAGATTCACAGTGCGATAGTATCAAATATAAAATTGCAATGATGATTAAGTTTTATTTTCTCTGTAATCATGTAATCATTGATTACGATTATGCCCATCTCTGCATGAGGGTTCACCGCTGGGTGTTTTTCCTCTCTCAAGCCTTTCATGTCATATTTATTTTCATTATTCTTTTTTATTATTTTGTTTTATTTGTATTATATTCGTTTAGCATATGTCAGTCCAGCCGCTGGTTGTGCATTTTTTGCACAGTTGTGGCTTGAGAAAAATAAATACAAAAAAAAAATATATATAACATACTTCAACAAGATATTGAGTTTCATAGGAATTTCATGTTTTCCAACCCCCAAATTTTGTCTGTGTAGTGTATACCTGTGAACACGATTATTTTCGATAGAATGAATATATCAACATATATGTGTATGCAGAAGGATGACACTTATAGATTTTCAGCCAAATCGGCCAAAGAGGAGGAGGGGATTATAGGGGAGGCAAAACAAGACTATAATAATAATTATTGTCTTTATAATGGATGTAACGACCCAATTTCATAATAAGTTTACGACACTTATTTTAATTCCAAAATTTGTCCGAAGGGAAGTTAGGGATTAAAGGAGCCCCCCTCCAATCCCCTTCCCTTATGGACGATTTGGCTGAAAATAGGTGTTCTAATGGGGTTCGAATTCACATCTAAAATGTCGAAACAATACATTTATACTATCCGTTGGCGTAGCTAGAGAGGGGGGGGGGGGCAGGGAATGAAAAAAATTATAATATACGAGTATATTATATACAACTCCACCGACGGTTCAGTTCCCAGTCAAACGTTATTCGGATTCACATTACGCTTTCAAAGTTTGAACTCCAACGAATGCTGCCAATCGGAAAATTATGAGAATTACCAATTACCAAACGCATCGTCGTGCATATCATAACAACACGCGCGGCAATTTTAAAATCTCTCCCAAAAACTCCGCTCGGCGGTGCAATATTCACCTAAAAAAATATACTAACTGCATATTTTAGAATGTATTCAATGAAAGCCATAAAAAGGGAAAATAATTGTTTTTTAGAGTATAACGTATTGTATAAGACTGTATGACTAGACTGATGAAAATTTTAATTGTTGATTTAAATTTGTGTTGATTATTTTGTTATAACATACTAATATCATATTTTGTGTCTGGTACTTTCTTAAATTTAATTTTTTTTTTTTTAGTTCGTTTTAAAAGAGGTGCGCCTTGCGTTGCAGCAACATCACCCAGCACCCAGTTTAGGCAAAGCTCGGGATCATTACATTGCCTGTTTCTGCTCCCGCCAGGAGCCGACGAATCGGCAGAACATCGGGTAGTCAGTTTCCGTCACCATCTGCCGTAGATCCAGTCCCAAATATGATCTTGTCCCATGAACGTAGGTTAATTAAATCTGGTACCTGATTGTTAATTATTAAGTTTAATTAAACTTAAACTAAAAATATGATTGTGAAATGTAAACTATTGTTTTATAATCTCGGTCGTGTTGACAGGGGTGTTGATTCTATCGGGAGTTATCGTGGTCACAGACATACACAGACAGCCAAAATCAGTAAAACATAACTTGCGGTGAAAACTCAGCATGAAATTTGTGACCGATTATATAAGTATAGAGAAAACTTGGTATAGCGGGGAAAGTAAAAAATCTACTTGGAAAATAGACACTTTTTGAACTAAAATCAGACATTTTTCCAAACCAGAATATTTCCTCCATAATGAAAAATAAATCAAAATAGAAGGTATGAGTGAAAACAATTTATTTTAAAAATTTTATAAACTCATTCAGATTTTAATTAAATCTTAGAATGGCAAGCCTAAAAAACAATAAACAAATGGGATTCAATTTCATTGAGGGTCGTCATATTTCAGGGCTACTAAGTTACAAAGAAACCCTCCCTCTTTCGTTAAAAAAAATATCTAATAGAGAAGAGTGCGAAGAGTAAGCATTATGATATAAAAAAGTAATAGGTTAGGTTAGGTTTTATGACTCATGCCCGGGCTTTAACAACGAGGTCATATCGCCTACTACCAGAGTGCTCTTTCGTCACTCTGGTGGGCATGAGCCCGACTCTACTGTGGGAGTCCTACATTTTGCCTACCCTAAATTTTTATTCACCTAGGATAGGGGTCTTTAACGAGTACCGGACATCGTACAGGCTCGGGACCATCGCTTAACGTCACATCCGAAGGACGGCGTGCTCAAGTTTATTTTTTCCCAGATATAATAAACTAAGAGCCTCGGTCGGGTTTCGAACCCACGATCTTGAGTTCAGAAGACAAGTACGCATACCACTGAGCTACCGGCGCCCTCAAAAAAGTAATATGTTCAAAATATTTCCAAAATTAGATTCTGTAGGTAAAACAATAGGTACAAAAAGGCTGAATCTATCTTCACGAAACATCCAAATACACAACTTTTGTTCACAATAACAATGGCATACCATTTCAGAAGCTTCAACGAGATCCGAATATATGTTTCTTATTTTGGAACGAAGTGATATTAACTCCGGATAAGTGAGAGTATTTACCCAACCTCAGTTATACGAAGTATAGGGAAGTTATGTAATCGATCAGAAATTCGATGTTGATTTATCATCATGAAAAAATATTGTCTGCCTGTCTGTGTGTGTGTGTGTGCCGACACCTACTAATTTTCAGTCAAATTAACCACAAGGAAAGGAGGGATCAGAGGGGGAGCTCCACTCAAAAACCTTACAAACTAACCAATAATAAACAAGCATATATATACAATATGTTGATATATTCATTCAAATATGGAAATAATCGTGTTCACAGTTACACACATACATATACACACATATACAGTGTATATTTCATTACAATTCCTGTGTTTTTCATATTGAATGCTCACATTTATGTGTTATTTATTATATCACATTTATGTATTATTTATTATATATTATATTATATATTATATTATACACAGACACATTTTGGGGGTTGGAAAACATGAAAATTCTTGTAAAACTCAACATCTTGTTGAAGTATGTTATAATAATAAATAATAACAAATTCCTGAAGGAAAAATGAATTACATAAATGTGAGCATTCAATATGAAAAACATAGGAATTGTAATGAAAATTAAAACTGGGACTAGATATATAAAATTCCGGAGAGCGCCGGTAGCTCAGTGGTATGCGTATTTGCTTACTGAACTCAAGATCGCGGGTTCGAAACAGGCCCTTAGGTTTTTTAAATATTTTATAATTCGTTGCTGTGCGATACACTTTTAACATTACTTTGAAATATGTATTAACGGTGAGATATAGATCGTGGGTTCGAAACCCGACTGAGGCCCCAAGTTTGTTTTATCTGGGAGGTAAAATAAACTTGAGCCTGAGCGATGTCAGGTACTCGTTAAAGACCCCTGCCCTAGGTGAATAAAAATTTAGGATAGGCAAAATTTAGGACTCCCACAGTAGAGTCGGGCTCATGTCCACCAGAGTGACAAAAGAGCGCTCTGGTTGTAGGCGATATGACCTCGTAATTAAAGCCCGGGCATGAGTTATAAAACCTAAACTAACTTTGAAATATTTCCTACGGAAATTTATTTTTTATTCTTTGGGGCGCCTTAACTTTGTCGTATTAAACCTATCTCAAATATGAGGACACGTTAGCAATTCGAAATTTAATAGTTAACATTTTTGGTTAGAACCACTTTTTTGATAGGAGTTATATTTTGACGGTTTTTGGCATATATCTTGAAAACCAGGCGACCTAGGAAACATATAAAATGTGCATTTTAGTTTTTTGTGTAACTTGTATTTGAAAATAGTTTCGGTTATGTAATAAATATATGCGGTATCTTTTAAAATATACTAAAGCCCCGAGGTCTTAATATTGGTCACATTTCTAGAAAATTCTAATCAGAACATGCACACACAATCAGAATCATCGCGAAACTGGTAATGAGGGGATCTTGAAACATGAAAATCCGTTGTGAAATTCGATCTCGATTTTTCGCACGATTACATTGAGGGTTTTCAAGACAAAGATTGTCAGTTCAGGCAGGATGTTTGCTGAAAGGTTACATGAAGTCGCAGCAATATCACCATACTTCAAAGAGCGCAGTACAGATTTTTTTAAAGCATGAAGCACACTGTGTAAATCGCGGTTTAAGAATCTTGCATTCATAAGTGCCACTCCCGGTGAGAGTGGCACTTATGAATCTCAGCTACGCCACTTACGGTGGAAGGTTAATTTTCTGTATCTGTTGTCTCATTCACTTCCCCGCTAAGTATCGTTGCTCACTCCAGACACTCTAATGAATCAACTTGTTTTCCTCGAGCCTCAATCCAATAAGACCTATTTGTAGACGTCCCTCGGGAGGAGACAGTCAACACATGAGACACTTCTTTCAATCAAGTCTAAAGCTGTACAGTGGACAACTGCAACTGGTTGGAAGCCTTCTTTAGAAAATTGAAAAACACTTTTTTTTTTTCGAAAAATCTTCATTATTTATTCACAGTTGTACAAATTATCTAAAAACTTTTGTTTTTATTTATTTACATATTTACAACGAAATAACATTTGTCATTAGTAATTGTGATGTTGAGCAGTGGCTGTACTGCTGAGGTACCTAGACCTGGAGCAGGTGGAGCAGGTTCCTCTGCCATGCCCGCTTGAGGCGTCGTGGTGAATTTGTGGGGAGAGTGTTTGTGGATAATTGCAGAATAAGTAGATTGGCGTGATGATGGAGTTTGTCGTGAAAATGTTGATACCGTATCTTGACAACAAAGGGTACAAATGGGATGTTGAGATCATTATGCAATGTTACGTTGGAAACGTGAAATGGCGCACTGGCAATGTGGCGTAGTATGATGAATTGTATTGACTGAAGTCGTTGTATGTTTTATTTTTTGGCTAAGACTCTAAAAATAAATACATGATAATTATAACAATGTGAAAATGACCGATGTAGTGGAAAGTCATTATTTCACAGTTTGTAAAATAGAAACGTAGTCTAATTTCTCAAAAGTTTCATTATAACATGCTACTTAGCCGGTTTTCGAGGTTGCCCTCAACATCAGTCTACAAAAAGAACCGAAGGTTCCAATGTGTGAAATATAGAAAAGAAAAATAAAACTATGTAATTTTAACAAATATAAATAAAATAAAAAATAAAAAAATATATATTAAATTTATATAAAATAATAATAATAAGAAATAATTTAAAAGAATAATAATAAAATAATGAATAAAGAATAAAAATACATAAAAGAATATAACGAGGAAAATAAAATAAATGAGTACATAATAATGAAAAAAAAAATGTATTAAACATAATGAAGATTCGACAGATCTTTAAGGAGAATCTATCGAGGAATAAATGATAAATATTCTTTAAAAAGAGATTATTCTATCAAATTTTTAAGAGACGATGGTAACCGACCACTTGCTAGTATATATTTGTATTCTTCAACAATTCGATGTTGCACTGGGGCAATTTAAAAAAAGGTAACAAAATAATTAAAAAACTTTGTGGGATAGTAAGGAGGAGCCATGGAGGTTCTGGAAAGGCGGCTGTCAGCATTGAACCTGGAATCAAATTGACGTGCCATGGCCAGATATTAAAAAACTTTCTCACAACAATGAACTCTTGAGGGGCATACTTTTTTTGAAAATTACAAAATTACATTTTTAATACTTAAGGCTTTATTTTCTGAATGCCAATTTTGTTGATGTTCTTAAAATTTCCCCTTATTTCAGGTCGGGAGGGTGCAATGAAAAATGGAGGTATCATATCGTACTTCCAATAAAGTAAATACCAACCTACATTAAAATATATAATTAATTCAAGCCACGAGTCTGGTCCAATGTCCTTTTTGAGATAAGATTGCGGAATTTCATGTTTTTTGACAACCCCATTCCCAAAATGAAAAAAAATATATATATGTGTGTCTGTGAACATGGTAATCCCAATAGAATGAATGAATTGACAAGAAATTGTATCCAAACCCTCTAGATGGAAGACGACACCTATTGTAATCAGCCAAAGGCAAGGATTGAATAAGAAGGAGACGCACAATAACTATAATAACTGCCGTTGTAATGAATTGACAAGAAATTGTATATGTGTATCCAAACCCTCTAGATGGAAGACGACACCTATTGTAATCAGCCAAAGGCAAGGATTGAATAAGAAGGAGACGCACAATAACTATAATAACTGCCGTTGTAATGAATTGACAAGAAATTGTATGTCTGTATCCAAACCCTCTAGATGGAAGACGACACCTATTGTAATCAGCCAAAGGGAAGGAGTGAATAAGAAGGAGACGCACAATAACTATAATAACTGCCGTTGTAATGGAGGAATTGACAAGAAATTGTATATGTGTATCCAAACCCTCTAGATGGAAGACGATACCTATTGTAATCAGCCAAAGGGAAGGAGTGAATAAGAAGGAGACAACACAATAACTATAATAACTGCCGTTGTAATGAATTGACAAGAAATTGTATATGTGTATCCAAACCCTCTAGATGGAAGACGACACCTATTGTAATCGGCCAAAGGGAAGGAGTGAATAAGAAGGAGACAACACAATAGCTATAATAACTGCCGTTGTAATGAATGAATTGACAAGAAATTGTATATGTGTAACCAAACCCTCTAGATGGAAGACGACACCTATTGTAATCAGCCAAAGGGAAGGAGTGAATAAGAAGGAGACAACACAATAACTATAATAACTGCCGTTGTAATGAATGAATTGACAAGAAATTGTATATGTGTATCCAAACCCTCTAGATGGAAGACGACACCTATTGTAATCAGCCAAAGGGAAGGAGTGAATAAGAAGGAGACGCACAATAACTATAATAACTGCCGTTGTAATGAATGAATCAACACAAAATTTCATATGTAAATTCAAAAACCTATAACAAGAACATTTTTCATTTTCAATGGGGTTCAGGGGAGGGGACTCAACTCAAAAACCCCCCTAACTAGATACCGATTTAATGAATTTATCAATACAAAAAAAAAATAAAAAAAATAAATGATTTAAAAGCCGCTATATAAGTCAACAATTGATTATTAGTTTGGGAGCAATGGTGGCCGTGCGAGCTAGAGATTTGGGAGGTAAAAAAAATCTTGAGCACGTCGTCCTTCGAGTGAGACCTTGGCCCCGAGCATGTGCCACGTCAGATACTAGTTTAAGATCCCTACAATGTGTAACTAAACCTAGATAGGCAACATTTAGGCATTTCAGAGTAGAGGCGGGCTCATGTGTTATACGAAATTTCATATTTAAATTCATAGCCCTATGAGGACAACACCTATCAATTTTCAGCGGAATCAGACGAAGGGGAGGGGGGATCAGAGAAGGGCTCAAGTCAAAAAACCCAATAACGATGTGTAGGTATAGTCAGCCTACTGAGTTCAAGATGGCGGGTTCGATACCCAGCCGAGGCCCTTAAATTTATCATCTGGGAGAAGAAAAAAAACTTGAGCACTCCGTCCTTTGGATGGCATGTTAAGAGATGTTCTCGAGCCAGTACGATGTCAGATACTTCTAGGTGAATAAACCTAGGTAGGCAAAATTTATAACTCCCACTGTAGAGTAGGGTACATGTCCATCAGAGCGACGAAATCGCTGGTAGTAGGCGATATGAACTCCTGTTAAAGCCCGGGCTTGAGTGACAATAACTACATAACAATATTATACTAAAAGTATAAAAAAGTGAAAAGGGAGCCATGATGGCCGTGCGGGCTAGAGCGTAGGGCTTTGGTCGCATGGTTTTCGGGTTCGAATCCCGTTCGGGATTGAGTTTTATTTCGTAGATAGAACTCCCTCTTGGGGCCATGGATGTCGTAAATAATTAGATAACACTGTGACATGGCTAATATGCATCGAACATATAACATAAGGCCAAATAAAAAAAAATAAAAAAAACATGAACATGATTATCAGTCTAAGCGATAGACCGATTTTGTATGGAGAGCGTGAATTGATTAATTCCTGCTGAAGAAGTAAATTGCCGGTGAATCATCAACGACTTTTTAAATTTATTACTGTTAACTTTTTTTCTTTTTTTTCTGGGTTCGTTATAATTCAATAAATTTTGAATAGGAGGCTGATGAAGTAAATCCAAACATAAAAAAAAAAAAAAAAACAGGCAGACCTGAAATGCCGGTTTGCCTATAAAGAGAGGAGCTAAGCTGTGTGTGTACAGTGAACAATGGATGCCAGGTCCTTGTCAAGAATTATGGACACCTCATCCCTTTATTATATAAACCCCCATTGTATATAACCTTCATATAAACTCTAACTTCCAAATAAAATATATTTCTTATTTTACTTACCCAGTTATACAAAAGTATAGAAGTTATGCAATCCGTCAAAAATTGATGCAGTTTTCAACGAAATTTCTTGTTTTCAACCTCTAAACTCCAAATATGAAAAAAAAAATTATGTCTGTTTGTGTACACGATAACTCCGAATAGAATGAATGTATCAACACGAAATTTTATATGTGTATCCAGAACCCTTCAACGACGACTCCTATTGATTTTCAGCCAAATCCACCAAATGGAAGGGGGATTAGCGGGCAGGATTAACACAAAAACTCTAATAAGTGCCAACAGAATGAATGTACACATACGCACAGACAGACAATATCGCGAAAATGATAAAAACGTATTCAGGTGGCCTTGAAATGTAAAAATTCGTTGAAAACACGATCTCGGATTTTCGCACGAGAACAGAAGAAAGCAAAAAGGAAGGAATGAAATTTCAATAGCATGTTTTAATGTAACAATATTTTATTTGTAAGGGCTGGTAGCGAACTGACCTGAAAATCACGAGTATCGAAACCGGGCCTAGGCTCATAAATTTTTTATCTGGGATGTGAAAAATCTTGAGCATACCGACCTTCGGATGAGACGTTAAGCGATGATTCTTAGCTTGTACATGTCAAGACCCCTTTCCCCAGATGAGTAGAAATTTAAGATAGACAAAAAACAAAAAAAAAGATAGACAAAAGACTCCCATAGATGAATCGGGCTCATGTCCACCAGAGGGGACAAAAGAGCCCTTTGGTAATAGGCTATAAGACCTAGTAATTAAAAGCCCGGGCATGAGTCACAAAGAACAAACAAACATCATATATCACTAGAGAGCCCTTGTATTAAAAAATGCATGACTCTTTTCGTCACAGGCGGACTGGACTGTTGTATATTTTCCAGGATTTATGAATGAAGTGGTGAATATTTGAAAACATCAGCCGCTTGTCAAATATATAATGTACATAATCCATGACGCCTTTCATTTCAAACCTTCCATTTTCAGTTTTCTCTAATTCTTAGTATACAATATTTTTTCACCCTTTGTCGATTCAAATATTTCTATTTAGAACAGCTTTGGAATAATATGAATTGAAATGAATCTTTGAAAGGATGTGTAATATCCAAAAAGATGGATATTTATTGTTTTAATATATTTAAATAAATATTATCATCAAATATTTGAATTGGAAGGCAGGAAATCAACAGGAAGTCGGTAGAAAACCATCAGCAGTCCCCCGAGTATGTAAGGGTGGGGGCTTGATCAACCAATAGAAGAGTCCCGGGCGGGAAAAAATGTAGGCGAGTGAGCCGTACTTAGCTAGAGAGCATCACTTCGTCTGTTTCCTCCGGAGAGGGAGGAGCACTTCTTCAGTTGCAGCGGGAGGAGCCCACCCTGGAACCAGCCCTTGTCCATTCAACATCCCAGAGCCAGGACTCAGCCGTTCACATGATCAAAGACGAAGATGTGTTGGAGCTCACTATTGTTTTGAGACAAACAACAGAGGATGATGGGGGAAGAAATCCAGAACCCAACAGAAATCGTAACGAACAACGAAAAAGCAACAAGGTACCGTTAGACCATAAACAATTATACCAATAGATTTTAGGAGTATAGTAAAGTAATTTTTGAAGGATTCTGAGAAAGCATTATAAATTTCAAGAATGTTTTTAACAAATATATTTAGTCAAATAAGGATGGCGTATTTTTCTTTTTATGTATTTTGCACCTTGGCGAACCCACGCAACCAAAGAAATAGGTAAGAATTAGAATCATATAGAATCATTATTTTTCAAGAACAACAATTATTTTTACACAACAATCATTAATTATCAATTACAGATGGAACAGGAGGAATCAAAAAAACTATATTCAGCGACACGAAATAAGGCGGATGGGTTGAAATGCTGCATTGTCAATTCTTGCTTTACCACCCACTAGGTTGAGTGCTAACTTCACAAAGGTAGGAAAAGTCTGACGCTGGGGGTATGCAACGTGGCTTTATTATGGTGCTTCCGGGGCCGGCCACGCTCCCTCTCCTCGATCCCTGATTCCAACGGCAACATGGCATATTTCCCGAACGCCTTATTTCGTGTCGCAGGATATAGTTCGGTGAATTTCTATGAATACATTAAAATATATTACATGTTTGCTAGCCAGTGTGGCTTGTATATATTTATGCAATGGCCCATTATGTATCACCGGCAAGATACTTCCCCAGAAAGAGTTAAACTATTATGTTTCCGCTCTCCCTCCAAAACCAATCTATGTTTGGCTCGACAATATCAAAATTCTGACCGATCATATAAATTCTCTATACTTCGACTCTATAAAACTCTGGTCAAGCCTGTCTTGACTTATGGGGCAGAGACCTGGATGATGACCAAAGCAGACGAGAGAAGCCTCGAGATATTCGAGAGAAAATTTCTGTGGAGGATTCTAGGTCCGGTCCAGGAGAACGGAATGTTCAGGATTAAAAATAATGCCGAGGTCGCTGCGGAGTTTGGAGAGTCCAAGGTCACAGACGTGATAAGACTGGCGAGGCTTCGATGGGCAGGAACCTTCGCATGCAAACTGGAGAACGCTGGCGCGGGATAGGAATCTTTGGGGGAAGTCTCTGGAGGAGGCCAAGGCTCGAATGGAACTGTAGCGCCGAGGATGATGATGATGATACTTCGAAAAGCTGAGGCACTAAAAGACACAACCGCAAAGTAGAGAAGAAAAATTTGTTTATGTAAATACTGCAAAAAAGGGGCAAAAAGATCCTATAAAGTGTTTATTATATTTATATTTATAAAACTTCATATAAAATATTTTATATTCACCCCCCCCCCCCCCCCCACTCTTTTACAGTGTCTCCTTTAATACACAACAAAAAATAAAAATAAATGTACCTCTGAGCTTGGTAGGATAAAACTAAAATGATGTTCTCTACTTCATGTTTACATATAAAATAACTTTATATCCCCGCCTTCCCCATGGAACCAGATATTTTCATCATATTTAACCAACCTCCAAATAGAAAAAGTTGTCGATTGATCATCAGCGTATGTACTTCCCCAGCACATATTAATCAAATACTTTTTGCGTAACCTCCAAAGCCAATCAACCATTTGGGCTAAACCTCATTATTTGACTAATATAGTTGCTTCCGAATCCTGATACTAAATTATGTGTCATACATTCATTACTTCGGGAGTTATTGGGATTTTTGAGTTAAGCCCCATCCCTTTCGTCTAATTCCACTGAAAATTAATAGGTGTCGTTCTTATAGAGATTTGAATTTACATATTTCGAAATTCCATGTCAATATATTCTTTACAACGCCAGTTATTAAAGTTTTTCTGTTAAACTTCCCCCTAATCCCTTCTTGTTGGCCAATTCGGCCGAAAATCAATAAGGCGGCCCTCTACCTTACAGGGGTCTGAAAAATTTCGTTTTGATACATTCATTCTATCGGGTGTTATCGTGCTCACAGCCAAACACAAACACAGACCGACAGACTTTTTTTTTTACTTTTTTGGAATCAGAAGGTAGGAAACATGGGATTCCGTTGAAAAATCCGATTCGAATTTCTGGCCGATTACGTAACTTCCTCTGTACTTCGTAACGCTGGGGAAGGGCATTTTTCTCTCCCAAAGACAAGCCCTTACGATCTCACTGCTTCTTATTAATTCATAATTCATTTAATAATAATTATTATTATTTTATTGTTCAAATGGGTCACTCCTATACAATTGTATCAGTGACTATTACAACCACAATACATAACATACAACCTCATAATTGATAAATTGAGATTGATCAACTGAACGGTAATGTTACTATATATCACTATATAAATTAAATAAAAAAATACATTATCTTTGATAAGTCTTCATGGGATATGATACTTCCAAGTGAAGAGTGCATTTTCGGTTAAATCAACTTTAGAGAGGCATCATTCACGATCATTTCAAAAATTATGGTAAATAGTTAGGTAAGTTTGGTCAATAATTAGGTAAGTGACGGGCAATGATTAGGTAGTTAAGAGAAAATCCAAAAAAGGATTATCAATATTTGATTAATAACGATGCAAACGTAATTTATTTATTCCAAAAACTGGATCTACACGATTAATGTATAAGGTAAAAAAGTGCTGCTCTGAAAAGTTACGAATTTAGACTTACCAATGTATTCCCTGTGACCAAAGATATGCAGGCCCTGAAATGAAGTAGTCTCAATTTTCGCCAGATTTCGGCCAAAATCTAATTTGGTCTAATGAGCAAATGTGACTTCATTCTAAATGTCAAGTCCATAGCTACAATCGTTTCTGCTTTAGGGGGCTCACAACTTACCAATCATATATACACACACTCAGACATCAAAACGGTCATATTTTCGCATGATTACAATAATAGTATAGAAGTATATGAAAGTAAAAAAAATAAAAATTAAAAATTATATAGTTACTGATCAATGCAGTTTTTATCAGGATACTGAGAGGTTGAGGAAAAGTTGAATTAATTCACTTGATTCTGTATGTACTCACATGACTTCCCTATAAAACTGACAACATGGTTCCTCGTGATTTGCATGGCCGAAAGCCTCCAACCACATGTTACCATGAAATGCATTTTTCACTGACATTTTTAACATGACATTTTTCTCTCTTACATAAAAAAATTATATAGTATAACTAGTATGGGACTTTACCATAGAGCTAACTGCATACATTGAAAACAATTCAGTACATCTCCACCACTTTTTTTATTTTTATTTTTTTAATATTAGTAAGGATTGTGGAAGGATGGCGGAGGGGGGGGGGGGGGGGGGGAGAAGCTTGTGGTTGAGAAAAACAAACTCGTAAAATTTCTGCTAAGCTTTCGGCACTGAATGTGCCTTCTTCAGAGTCTGTATTGGCATAATATGTCAATACAGACCCTGAAGAAGGCACACTCAATGCCGAAAGCTTAACGGAAATTCTACAATTACAATTAAGTAAAGATACAATACTAAAAACAAAATTTAACTATACAAAACCTACATCGTAAGAGAATAAAACTTTTATTTATTCTACAACCTGTACAATAAGCGAAAGTATTGACCATAAGAATAAATGATAAAATATAAAGTAATACAACAAATATTTGAAACAAATAATAAGGAGCAAGAAAGAAATGAATATGTACAAAATAATAGCAAACACATACAAAAATAAATAAATAAAATATGTACAAAATAAGTGGTGGTAAATGAATAGACTGTCTCTATGGCTGCGCTACAGGTACTAGCGGGAGCCCTCCCATTGACTTGGTCTTGGACGGGGGCTGTCGCATCGCACTTCTGCAGGCGCAACATGCCTTGGTACAGCCTGATGGATGTCCCAAATATTATCAGGTCATGGTGACTTTAACTCTAAGCTTTTCTTTCTTAAGAGAAAGAACAGTCCGAACTATTCGTGCGGTGGCACCGAGACTGCAGAACATGTAGGCAGCCAATGTCCTCTGTACGACCAAGGTGGGTGGAGTTGATTCACGGGACAGGATCGTATTTGGGACTGGATCTACGGCAGCTGATGACGGAAACCGACTACCCAGTGTTCAGCCGATTCGTCGGATCTTGGAGAGTACATAAGCAGCACTGTAACATGGGCTGGGGACGACCCGATCGGCGCAGATTGTTCCGCCGATGGCCGCTCCCTGTTCCTCAGTAACCCGTTGATCCCGAGCTCCTCTTCCCACTTTAGACAGGGTGATGTTGGTTTATGGCAAGTTGCACTCTATTTAATAATAATAATAATAGGTAAATGAAAAGAAAACATAAGGTAAAAGAGATAAAAGAAAAAAAATTATTAAAAGTATATAAGAAACTCAAGAGGGACAGCACCAGTAGACCAGCGCTGTCCCTCCCAACAGTCTGCACAACCAACTACCCAGCAGTGGAGGAAGACCCAGGAGACGGGGGCGTCGAGAGGGCTGAGGCCTGAGGGGAGAATCTAGTCATCAGCACTCCCTTAAATAATGACATGAGAAAAAAATAAAAATAAAATAATAATAATAATTTAAAAAATTACAAATTAAAGTAGATCCCGGGGCCAACGCCGCCTCAGCCACCTTGGAGGACTGTGTGGATGGGATTATGATGATAAGGATTTGGCAAGAGTTGTGGAACGAGAGGTTCGTGTGGAACTTGGAAAAACGGAATTAGATGAGGTAATAAAACGTTTAAAATATTTAAAATATGGTAGCTCAAAGGTAGCGGTTTTGCCTACAGAGATCTAAATCGCGGGTTCGAAATCCGGCTACAGCTGCATATTCTTTTAGATATCTAGCACACTGGGATGAAGGGACGTAAGAATGTTCCGAAATATCGTGATAAATTCCGGAAGATTTTTTTACTTATTATAAATGTATCTATGTATTAATATAATTATTATTGCACTCATATATTTTCAAGTATTTATTTATTCAGTTTTTATTCATTTAATTTTACTTTTATTAATAGTTTTGTTATTACTACTAATCATACGTGTATTAGACTCAAATAGTTATAAATCTAATTTATAAGCATCTTAATGTATAAATTCTTATGACGTACCCTATTACCATGTATTGGTTTAACGGAAATAAAATTATTATCATTACTACTATATCTTCATTTTTCAAATCCATAGTAATAGAGCGCTTACAATTTTAGTCATACGCAGTTAGACATCATCGCAAAAATTATCCAAACGTATTCAGAGGACCTAGAAAAATTAAATTCCGTTGAAATCTGATAAACTAATTTCTTAATGAAATCTGCTGCAACCGATATATGAACGGTTTATAAGGAACAACATGTCTTATTTCCTAAGGGAATATTTCTTAAATACTCTCAACTAAAAAGACATGAAAGAGAATGGATACAAGAATCCCATGAAACTCCTTTATGTGGAACGTCATAAGGAATGTTTCGCTCTCAGCAAATATGCAGAGAGAAATGACAAGGAGTTGGAAGAACATAGAGAGCACTTATGGAGAAGTCTTCCTCCCGCTATTGCAACAGAACCATAAACTCTAAGTATTCTATCCATAAGAAGGACTCACTCTAGACAATCCTAACATTTCTGGTCTAGGACAACTTTAAAACAGGATGTCTCATTTAAATATTTATGGCCACATCACATATATTTGAAACTCGGTCGAGGCCCATAGATGTTTTATCTAAAAATCTTTTGTCTTTTAAAAACCTTGAGCACGTCGTCCTTTGGATGGGACCTGTTTGCGAGAGTCTCGAGCCTATACGATGTCTGATGACCTCTATCCTAAGTAAATAAATCAGGGAATGTCAAATTTAGGACTCCAACTGTAGAGTCGGGCTCATGTCCACTAGAGCGACGAAAGAGCGCTCTGGTAGTAGGCGATATGACCTCGTTAAGCTCGAGCGTGAGTCCCAATAACTAACTGATAATAAAAATATATTTTATAATAATTATAAAATATATTTTTATTATCACGAATATTTATTGTATATTGTTGGAAACTTGATAACTTTGTTCATCTTGGTCCTATTATATATAGACTATAGACAAATTTTTCGATAGAGCTAACCATTTTTGTTAAAACCAGTTTTGCGTTCTAAGTTAAAACCATTTTTGATTTCTAACCTAAATCAAGCAAATGTCTAAAAAAATGGGTTTCAAAACGGCACTTCAGTACGGTTTTTGGCATGTATCTAGCCAATGGGGCCTGTGAAAACTTGTATTTCATACAGTGTGTCTTTTAGTGTTCTCTAAATTTTTTTTTTTTTAAATTTTTGATTAAGTCATAAATATAAACGGTGTATTGTAAAATGTAATCAGGTCCCCAAGAAAGGTGGTCTCAACTTTCGTTCGATTTCAGTCAAAATCTAATCAGATCTAACAATAAGTTGGCACATGTGGGGTCTTCATTTCAAATTTCATAAGTTCAATGGTGGCCGTGCGGGCTAGAGCGTAGGGCTTTGATCGCATGGTTTCACCATGGTTTGCGGGTTCGAATCCCGTCAGGAAGTGAGCTTTATTTCTTAGATAGAACTCCCTCCCTGGGCCATGGATGTTGTAAATAATTAGATAACACCTTTACAAGAGACATGGCTAATATGCATCGTACATAAGGCCAAAAATAAAAAAAGAAGCGTTCATAATGTTCTAATCACATGCACACAAATGCATCGTAAAGAATGAATAGATCGACACGAAATTTGTATTTGTGTATCCAAAGCCCCTCAAGGAGAGTTTTTGTATCTGACTAAAAGTCAATAGGGCAACACCTATTGACTTTTAGTCAGATACAAAAACTCTTAATATAATGAATGTGAGTCCGAAACCCCGTAAAAATGAAACCAATTGATTTTCTTCAAAATCGGCCGATGGGAAAGGGGGGATCAGAGGAAGGACAGTCAACTCAAAAAGCCTAATAATTAAATAATTGCCGATGTAATGAATTTATCGACACAAAATTTAGTATGAGAATTAAGAGGTCTTTATTAAGTCGAACTGTTTTTTAGCCGAAACGGGCTATTGGTGTCAAAGGGTCAGTTTATTAATACGTTTTGAGGAAAAACATTGAAGATTCACGGACATTTTTTTGACGTGAAAACGTCTATTCGTTCGTTAAGCACAGTGATAGCCGGTCAAACTTTCTTGTGTTACAAAATACCGTCAGATTTCAATCGATAATAACTACGAGACTAATAATGCGATAACAACGGCTGAGGTCACAATGGATAGAGCATGTCTGTACGTGTTTGTTTTGCCTGTGACATTATCGGGCTAGTGTGGGCACCGGCGGATGATTGTTGCGAATTAGCGTTGTGTAAAATAAGAAATTAGTGTAGCGTGGTAACGCGGTTTAGATAGGACGTTGATTCGGGTGTCATTGTACAGAGCTTGAGGAGCACGACTAGGACTCAAAGTGAAACAATAAAAATATTCGCCGAAATATATGTAAAAAATCGGCATTAAATTGAAAATTGAAAATTGCAAAATAAATAAAGATGTCGTCTTATATGAATCGTAAATATGCGCGGAATTATTGAAAACACAAATCAGAGGAAAGCTCGCATCAAAAGGAATTTAAAAAACCTAAAAAGTCTAGTGCTGAGCAAATGCAAGAGCTACGGCAGCATCGAAAAGAAAATGAAAAATGATTTTATCCCGACGTTTTCACGGAAAATCTACGGCGTGGACCTTGACTGCGCCTTAATGTTTTTTTTTTAATTTTTGGAATCAAACAACATCGAATTTCTAACCGATTATATAACTACCCCTACAGGTCGTATAACTGGGGAAGTAAAAAATGAATAGCCATTGCTGAGAATGATAGTTTCATATAGTTAACAATATTGTATGGTTTATGTAAGAATAATATTGGTCCTTATTGGTGTGGCAACGGGGGGTGAGAAGTCCATTTTGGGGGAAGGTACCCTACGTGACCCCTAAAACCCACATACCAACACATAGGGCACAGACACACACCCACACACAGACACAATGCGGGAGAATGGATCGAAGAACAGGAAGGGTAATAACTCTCCCGGCGTGGACAGGGCGGCCCTATGGTGCTTCTACCGGCCCACCCGCCCTCGTCTCATCTGGCAAACTTATGGCCGAGAAAATTAAGAAAAAGTGACCTCTCTCCCGCACCTTCTTCACAAGATCGCCTACATCCCTTCTTTTACTTCCTACAAGAAATATTCTGAAAATTGTTTTAGATACATGGAAGTACATAAATATTGTAGGCGTTAAAGACCCGTACCCCTAAGTGAATAAAAATCTAGGATAAGCAAAATTTAGGACACCCATAGAAGGGTCGGGTTCATGTTCGTAGTAGGCGATATGATCTCGTATTTAAAGCCCGGGCATGAGTCATAATAACTAACTCAAATATTTATTGAATTTACATTTATTCATTTTAGCGGATATATTAAACATAATACGGACGTAGTTTAGCGTTTTTTTTCTGTTTTGTTTTCTTTAGACTGCCAATGAGGGCAACCTCGAAAGCAGGCTAGCATATTATAGTATAAAATCTGTGAGATTTCTATTTTATAACCTGTGAAATGATCTCTTTTCACGACAACAATCATCACATTATATCTTCATATTACATTTTTTTTGGCTTTAATAATTGATCCGTTGATTTATGTAATTAACGAGTCTATTTGTACTTCCTCAGCTGTACGAAGTATAGGGGAAGTTGTGTAATCGGTCGGAAATTCGAAGTGGAGTTTTCAACCAAATTCCATGTTTCCTACCTTCTGATTCCAAAAATGGAAAAAAGATGTCTCTCGGTCCGTGCTTCTATATGTCTGTGGACACGATAACACCCGATAAAATGAATGTATTGACAGGAATTTTTATATGTATATCCAGAACCCTCCAATGGCGACACTTATTGATTTTTAAACAAATCGGCCAAAAAGAAGGGAGTCTTAATACAAAAACTCTAATAACTGCCGTTGTAATGAATGTATTGACACATAATTTTATATATTTCGAATTAAAAGCCCTATAAGGGCAACAACTATTAATTTTCAGCGATATCAGCAGAAGGGAAGGGGGTTCAGAGATGAACTCAGCTCAAATATCCTAACAACTGTCGATGTAATGAATGTATCTATACAAAAACTATTATAAGGATTCAAAGCCACTATATAAGTGTGAAATACGCGAAAACTTATTTGATTAAATCGACTCGGGAAATACAAGATTCACCGACGACCTTTTTTTTTTTACATTTTTTTATTTAGGGAAACGGAAAGCATGTCAGATATCCACTGTTGAGAAAAGAGGGATGACGAACCGTGAAAAGCCAGGATGACAAAAACATTGTTTAGCAGGTATGAAAAAACCGAGGCGTCTAATCAGATTTGCATGTATTATGGAGAGAAACTACCTTACACAGAAAGTTTACAAACAATTCAATTACAGAGCTGGTGAATCTATGCAATCACCTTAAACAAACTTCCACCAGCCACTCTTATTTCAACTTAAACACAAGGCTGTCTTTAGGAATTTCATTTTCTTATACCTTCCGTATTAGGAAGCATTAAAATCAAGTTTCAAGGTACCCAAATTATATTTGACCATTTTCGCGATGTCTGTGTGAATGTGATTGAAACTTTGTGAGCGCTATAACTCAGAAACGATTGTAGCAATGAATTTAACATATCAGACAAAGATGTCACCTTTGCAAATTAAGAACTGATTAGATTTTGGCAGAAGTCGGACGAAAATGGAGACTTATTACTTTGGGGCCTAAGAACCTTTTATAAGATATCGCTTATACTTAGTTATTGTGTCTCATACCCGGGCTTTAACTACGAAATCATATCGCCTACTACCAGAGCGCTCTTCTACCGCGTATCAACCTGTGGGAGTCCCTACATTTTGCCTACTTACTTTTGTTACCTAGACTAGGGGTTTTTTACGAGTACCTGACATCTTCCAGGTTCGGGACCATCGCTTAAAGCTGGAGCGTGTTCCAGGTTTTTTCACTTCCCAGATAAAAACCCTAGTATAGTTTAAATTGTAACGCATAACAACAAATTATAAAAGATTTGTATTATTAGTAGTTTCGAGCTTAATTAGTTAATTAATTATGATTATTATTACCCTTGTATATATTTTACTTATTGTGTATACCATTATTTATTATTTTGTACTTTTTATTATTATTAATCTTGTATATATTCCACTTATCGTATACCTACCTATATATTATTTATTATTTTGTACTTTTTATTATTATTAATCTTGTATATATTCCACTTATCGTAATACCTACCTATATATTATTTATTATTTTGTACTTTTTATTATTATTAATCTTGTATATATTCCACTTATCGTATACCTACCTATATATTATTTATTATTTTGTACTTTTTATTATTATTAATCTTGTATATATTCCACTTATCGTATACCTACCTATATATTATTTATTATTTTGTACTTTTTATTATTATTAATCTTGTATATATTCCACTTATCGTATACCTACCTATATATTATTTATTATTTTGTACTTTTTATTATTATTAATCTTGTATATATTCCACTTATCGTATACCTACCTATATATTATTTATTATTTTGTACTTTTTATTATTATTAATCTTGTATATATTCCACTTATCGTATACCTACCTATATATTATTTATTATTTTGTACATATCCTTCACCACTTTATAGAAATACATTTTTATTTATATTTGTAATTATTATTCCTTTTTTTTATTGTTGCTACATTCCTTACCTTGTAATTTAATTGCATTTATTATTTTACATTATTTTATTTAAAATCAATGTCATCCAATTTACTAATGCTTTTATTTTACCGATTGTAAATATGCTCAATAAAAAAAACTTATACCTTTAGTATAAAGAAGTAGGTATTGTAATTCTGTAAAAATTCGAGATCGAGTTTCCAACGGAATTTCACGTTTGAAGGCCCCCCTAATCAAGTTTTGACCATTTTAACAACTTTAACATCCCATTTGTACCTCCTATTGGACACGCTATATAAAATATCACGATAAATTCCGTCATCATGCCAATCCACTTTTTGAACAATTATCCACAAATACTCTGCCCACAAATCCATCAGGACGTCTAGAGCCGGTCATAACAGAGGCACCTACTCTAGAACTAGCCTGGACATCGCACTTGCTAATGACAATATACAGGGTGTAACAAGTCGAGAGGGCGATACTTAGGGATCTTATAGTAAACATAATTCTGAACAAAAAAGTTCCTATAAACATAGGTCCGCAAATGCTTCGTTTAAAAGTTATAATCAAAAAACGCTAATACAACACTAATCACTTCAAAGTAAAGAGTAAGTACAATAATTGTTCAAAATATCTTCCCTGTTGTACACATAATTGACACCTCCGGGCAACTGAATTTATGGCTGTTAGTACCTCTTGTTCCTGTCCTCTCATTTCGTCACAAGCGCTTTGAATCCGTTCAACCAGTTCTTCCCTAGTGTTTACAGATTGCGAATAAACGTTAGTTTTTAACGCCCCACAAACGTAAAATTCCATGGGCGTTAAGTCGGGACTTCTTGCTGGCCATCTTACTGGTCCAAAGCGTCCGATCCATCTCCTTGGATAATTTCTGTCCATCCAATCACGATTGACTCTGCCATTATGTGCTGGGCATCCATCCATTTGATTAATTATTCTGGTGGGCAGCTCTGCAACACGGCCAGTTTCTCTTATTCGTTGATAAGTAGCCTGGAAAACCCTTCGATGGGGGATCCGTCGAAGAGGGAAACGTCTTCGGTACTCCTTAACAGCTGCATCACTGTTCCCGTTACAAAAACCGTACACAAATAGAATATCTGCATATTCCGCATTCGTGAACATTCGCGGCATTTTATGCAAAACTGGTTCACAAAAATTAGATAAGTTGCATTGAAATAGAACCCAACATTCATAAACATGAATGGTATTGAACTTTGAACCCTATTCAGACCCTAATCCCTTATACCAATTGCAAGTATTTCTTTCTTTGCCCTGCAGTTTTTTGATTATAACAAAGCATTTGCGGACCTATGTTTATAGGAACTTTTTTTGTTCAGAATTACTATAAGATCCCTAAGTATCGCCCGCTTGACTTGTTACACCCTGTATATGTAAATAAATAATTTGTTTAAACTTTTTCTTTCGATTTCATTTTTATTTTAATCTTCTTATTACTTGGCCTGATGATGTGGGAACCCTCGAAAGCTTTCATCAATGAACTTTCCAAAAATCCTTTTAACATTTTAATTAAGAGCTTCAGCAGTTTCCAGAGTATCATAGGATGATGTTATACATGTTTTATGCCCTCAAAATATATTTTTAAGCACAAAAATAATAATATTTTTCTAAATAAGTAATATATATACAGTAAAGATCCTGAAAAAAAATATATATATTTTTTTATTTTTTGCTATTGCCTGAGGGCCTCCAACAGTGTTGCATATAAATAACTATAGAATAGCCAGAATGAAGTTGTAAATATTTATAATGCTCTGTTTCATCTACCTTTCATCCTTCATGGGCCAGTGTTGTACGGTCTGACAGCCCTTTGAGAAGCTAAACTAGATGTACCCTGTTATTCACTAAAGAAAACATCTCAGAGTCCGTCCTCATTCAATCAATCATGTATCTATACAATGGAAAAAAATATGTGATGTGACCATAACAGGACTATCTTATACCAACCACACTTTTACACAACACTCTCTCTCCCCCCCCCCCCCCCCTTCAAACCCACCAGTAATCCCATTATGAAATGTATTTGAGTGAGGAGAAAAGAAGAGAGAATGACCTGTAAAAGCGTGGTTGGTATAAGAAAGTCGTGTAATGACTATAACACATATATTTTTTAAATAAAAAATGAGTCGGTGAATCATCGGCAATGGACAATTTTATTTCAAATTTCAATTTCAGCTACAATTAATAGTTTTTGATTAGGACGCTCACAAAGTTACAAACATACATCATCGCGAAAATGGTCAAAACGTATTCAGGGAACCTTAAAACATGTAAATTCGTTGAAAACTCTCAGATTTTTGCACGATTACAATTTGTATTTATTAATATTTATATTTGAATAATTATAGAAACGACACTGGACCGTCCATTGCCACTTTCACTGCTACCCAAGCCATTCCACCCGACTGAAGTCAGGGTTGCCAGAACCCTAGTGTAAAATACCGGACACCACGGTCATTGTGAAAACGAGTATGTATGAATGTATTATTATTATATATGTATGTGTGAATGTATTATTTTAGGGAGAAAAGGAATCTACTCTTTCAAAGTACACATAGAAACAATGTTTTGAAAGAATAATAATTTGTCTTTATTTATTTCTTATGAACATAAAGTAAATACTGACATTTTTTAATGAAAAAAGAAAATAATTCAATAATCTACAAAAAATAACATAAACTTTTTTATTGCAGTACGTAACATAAATACTCGCTAACTATTATTTAAAAAATTAAAAGAAAAATATCTATCAAACTGGAGGGCGCCGGTAGCTCAGTGGTATGCGTGCTTGACTTCTGAGCTCAAGGTTGTGGGTTCGTAGCCCGACCGAGGCCCTTAGTTTATTTTATCTGGGAGGTAAAATAAACTTAAGCACGCCGTCCTTCGGATGGGACGTTAAGCGATGGTCCCGAGCCTGTACGATGTCAGGTACTCGTTAAAGACCCCTGCCCTAGGTGAATAAAAATTTAGGGTAGGCAAAATTTAGGACTCCCATAGTAGAGTCGGGCTCATGTCCACCAGAGTGACGATAGAGCCCTCTGGTAGTAGGCGATATGACCTCGTAGTTAAAGCCCGGGCATGAGTCATAAAACCTAACCTAACCTAATCTATCAAACTGCACTTTCAATGGCTATGTTTCCACTGGAGACGAGTTAAGTCTTGAATACGTTACGATTACAAAAATACCAGACTTTTATAGTCATTTTATTTTTCACCTTGACAAGACACCCAAATACGTAAATCACCGGAACACGACTTAATTACCGCCAAACTTCTCCGACAACTACCTGGCAAAGGAGTTAATATATCTGACCAATATGTTACAACTCTACACTTAGACTGACCTGTCTTCCTCTCCTCTGTAAGGTTTCCGCAGTTAAACTGATCTTTAAACCTGGCAAAACCTGGTGTCACCGCATGGTAGTTTAGATTGTCATCCAGTTTAGAAAAATAGTAGTATTCCAAGTGTGCAACATCACCCATCTTCATCTTCGAGCTCCCTCCGCGGTGATGCTGCACACGTGCAAGGTGCACCCAAAACAATAAAAGGGACAACAAGTAAAAAAAAATACTTCTTCACTACCTTGAGCTGGACTTAGACAGAGGACTCACATGGAACCTTTACATCAGACTAAAACGAACATAAATAAAAAGACGCTTCAGACTACTCACATAATTAATTGGAGGACGATAATCACGCTCTTTGACTAAAAAACTCACCATTTACAATTCGCTTCTCAAGCCGATATGGTCGTACGACTTGGAACTCTGGAAATCTGCGGCGAACCTGATTCAAGCCATGCAGTCCCTCATATTACGGCACATCACTAGCCCACCATTCTACGTCACAAACAACACCTTTCATAACGACTTACAAGTGCCATTCGTTCCCACAGTTGTAACAGACAGATACAAAACTCACAAACACGAGGGCAAGAACCTCATAGAGATTCATCAGCAAAAATCATTGATGGACAGGGGCGTAGCCAGGATTTTGAGCAGGGGGGGGGGGGGGGGGGAAGTTAGGTTACGAGGGTGGGGGGTATAGACTCCCGGGGGCAAAGCCCGCAGTTTCCTTGGTTAGCGTTGCAGACTTTTTGTTATTAATTTGGGAGACTCGGACCTCTAGAAGCTCCCCCTGAGGTAACCACTGACTAATACTTAAGTCAAGTTAAGTGCTTTTAGAATTAAATGACTCACAGCCAATAGCGTGCATTTGCTGCTGCTGCGCTTTGCATTTTTACTGTGCATGTAAAATCGATCGAAATCATATATATTTAAATAAATGTAAGATGACTTGTTTTGTACATGTACATTTATGAAACAGCTGATTGCTGATTTAGGAATCAGACGCACGGGAAATTTGAAGATCCTATTGGTAACTTGCAAGCAATCCATTTTTAATAAAAACTATTTTTTTAGTTTATTTAATTTTTGTCTTGGTTTTTTGCTCTGACCAGGGGGGGGGGGGGCACGCGCCCCCTGTTGATGGCAGTTTGTAAAAAAATAATTAAAAAATATATATATATTAATAAATACAATAATAAATATTGTAATCGTGCGAAAAACTGAGATCGAGTTTTCAACAAATTTACACATGTAATTACATGTTTATATATTAAACTTGTTATTATACAAAGTATATTAATTTATTTATAATTACTATTTTACTACAGGTAAAGAAAAAATATATAAAGAGATGTACCTATAGAAAGATCAGGGGACCAGGTGACGAGTGTCAGAAAAATACCCATCTCTGCAGTCCCATTGTGGGGTAGAATTAAATAAAATTGAAATTTATTCCAGCCATGGCAAGCATCCTCTACATTTGCATACCTATTTCAATTAACTTTCGAATTTTTGATTGTAATTTGTAATCAGTCAAAACGATGCTTATCACTCCTAATATATGTTTTTCGATTTGGGAGGTAAAAAAAACGTTGAGCACGTCGTCCTTCGAATGAGACCATGGCCCTGAGCATGTACGACGTCAGATACTCGTTGAAGATTCCTTCACTGTGTAACTAAACCTAGATAGGCAACATTTAAGCCCGAGTCGAGCTCATGTGCACACGTAATTACATATTTAAATTCATAGCCCTACAAGGATAACACCTATCGATTTTCAGCGGAATCAGACGAAGGGGAGGGGTAGATCAGAGAAGAGCTCAAGTCAAAAACCCTAATAACGACGTATGTAGCTCAGAGGTAGCCACTAAGCTCAAAATGGCGGGTTCAAAACTCGGCCGAGGCCCTTAAATTTTTCATCTGGGAGAAGAAAAAAACCTTGAGCACGCCGTCCTTTGGATGGCATGTTAAGAGATGTTTTCGAGCCTGTACGATGTCAGATACTTAAAGACCTCTAGGTGAATAAACCTAGTTAGGCAAAATTTAGAACGTCCACTGTAGCCTCTAGAGACCTGAGCTTTCAAAAACAATGTTTTCCAATTTTTTTTACGTTTTTAGGTTTTTTGGGGTTCAAATAACATAACAAAAAATCAATGTTGAAAAATTGTAATTTTGTAAAAAGTTACAAAATGTTCATTTAAATTTTCAGAAACATTTTAATTTTTTTAGGTCGCCCTATCACATAAAAAATCACATTTTTGTTAGTTTGAAGCTACATGAACTTCAGAAGGCACCAAATAGTAGGGCGGGCACATGTCCATCAGAGCGACGAAATCGCTGGTAGTAGGCGATATGACCTCCTCGTTAGAGCCCAGGCTTGAGTGACAATAACTATATTACGCTAAAAGTATAAAGTGAATAAGGGAGCCATGGTGGCCCTGCGGGCTAGAGTGTAGGGCTTTGTTCGCATGGTCTCACCATGGTTTGCGGGTTCGAATCCCGTCCGGGATTGAGTTTTATTTCGTAGGTAGAACTCCCTCCCGGGACCATGGATGTCTTAAATAATTAGATAACACAGTGACATGGCTAATATAACATAAGGCCAAAAAAAAAAAAAAGTGAATAATTGGTGACTAGGTGATTCGAACCCCAGCATCACAGCTGGTCGCTCTAACCACTCAACTATAAATCCAAAAATAAACAAATTAACCAACAAAAAAAAATTGTTAGTACTCTTACCGTAGAGTCGGACTCATGTCCACCAGAGCAGCGAAAGAGCACTCTGGTAGTAGGCATGAGTCACAATAACTAGCTAACAGAACTACCGATGTAATGAATATATTGACACAATATTTAGTATGAGGGTTCAGAAGGAGGGAGAGCGAAGAAATGATTGATTAATTGATGTACAAGTACATAGCCGGTGAGTCAGCGACCACTTTTTTTTTATTGTTCATGAAAAAAACAGTTCAGAAAAAAAAAATAAGCTGGGACACTATCTATTACAACGTCCCGCTTATCCATTATATCCTCGCTTCAAATTACAACGTATAAATCATATTCAAATTTATAATGAGTAAAGAAAAAAAAAGAATATTAAAGAAAGTAAAAATATTTTAGTATCAAAAAAGAAAACTCAGCAACATACAATATTCATAATGGAGGCCCTCTCCTATCGCCAGTATTTATCATATTCATGAAGGACATGATGGGCTAAGCAAGCTAAGCAGCTCTATACAAATCTTCCGTAATGGGATCTAAGTAGAGTTGGGTTATAGTCGATAGTCCAAGTGACTATCGATATCGATTATCCTCCATTACAGGGGATAGTTTTGAATAAAACAAAAATAAATAAAAATAAAATAAAAAACTACAAAAAAAAAGAAGAAGTTTATCGACATGTTCATATATATTTTTTTAATGTGTTAAAATTCTTGCTTGTGTTAGTTATACTTAATACGATTATTTTCGACAGAAAATGTTATTTCTATAAAAAAAATATTTTTTTCGCTTTTCGATATTTTGATTGCGAGCATGTGGATTGTATGGTATGTGAATGACCTTATCTGTTGAGACGCGCACGGGTCGAGTGCGCGGGCGGGGCACCACCCGATATAGGTACTGCGAAGAGTACAGTGCCAACTAGCATGGCTGTTTTCATATGACAAATTAGACAGCCTTATGATGTCGAGATCTTTCAAGTTCCATTCTTGCATGCACAACTGGTATATATTAGGGGCAAGCAAGGGGGGCGCCATAATTGGATCTCGCTCCATCCTAAAGGCCTCGGGACGGCAGTGCATAAAATTGAATTGAAAGAACAATTACTTATTCGATTGATATTTTTATTCCCCTTTCATCCTCAATAACATAGAATAATTTAAATTAGATACATGTACACGAAAAAAGAAAAAAAAAAGAAAAAGTATTTTGCATGAAAAGCGGCAGCTTATTGAATTATCGATACTATCGATAGTTTTCCACCGATAGTATCAGACTATCGCCCATCCCTAGGTGTTATAGGATACGTCATACAATTTTATACATCAAATATAAGATGAATAATAATAATAATTTTTACTTTTTTATACCTATAGTATAAGGAAATCTGAAATCGAGGTCTCAGCTGATTTTCACGTTTCCAAGACCCCCTGAATGCGTTTTAACCATTTTTGCGATGATGCCCTGTCGTTCTATCTGTGTGGTTTTTTTTTCCCCCGTTTCCATACAGTAGTATCCCTACTGGAAGGGAATATATTTATCTGCATGCGCCATATGTATCACATGCTTTAACACAACTTAATTTTGAATTTTACATACAATAATTTGGGAGTTATAGTTCATCAAAATTAATTTTCTGTACAAAGTTTAAAAATTCGTTATAAAAACGTCGCACTAAAATAATTAATGACAAAGGCCAACTTTCACCATTGACCACTACAAATCTCACTGGAGAACTTCTTAGACCCTCCAGTAGTTCACAGGTGTAGATTAAATGATGACTGTCTGCTCCTGGGTGCCGCAGAGGCAGAGAGGCGAATCGAGGATCTTGAACCTGTGGAGGTAGTACCTCATCTTGCCTTGTCCACGTGTGTGTGTGTATATGTGATTGGAAAGGTGTGGTCTCTGTAACGCATAAACGATTGTAGCTATGAACTTGAAATTTAATTTTACACTTTTAGTTGTAATCGGGCAAAAATTCGAAAATTCACTTTTCAAGGTTTCCTGAACACCTTTTGACCATCTCCCGCGATGATGTTCCAATCGATAAGGAGACCTCAAATATGAGTTAGGAACAAAATGACCAAGATTATAAAGCCCTCAAAAAAATGTATATATATAATATATTTTAATATGTATTTGATATAATAAAGGACAAATTTATGATAACTAAGCAAAGGATTATAATTACGAGGCGACTACAGGACTCACTGTCGCAAAATGTCAGTACTGAACTAAAACTGTTAACACGGTACATTGTTAAACATGAGAAGTTTTGATTGGTATAGTGACTAGACAAATGAAGATGAATGCATCCTTCGTACTAAGTTAACTTCGATTTAATAGGTTTCCAAGTTGAAGCCGATAAATGGCTCATTCACATACTTTCAACTTTATTAAACGTTCCCTTCTCCAAGCTTTCAACCTCTTCAGACTCATTGTGATCCAAATCTTCCCTTCGAAGGCATGAGTAACTTTTATGGATTCCTTCATCCTTCTTTCCTTCAACTGGGAGTGGAAAATAGGTTAATGAAAAACAGCAACTTTCCTATCAAAGGATATTCAAAAATTTTAAATAACTAAGGGCAGGGAAAGGGAGATAAGGCATGAGGGTCAGAGACCGATTTTGGTAAAAATAATAATATTGTTTTCCGTTAAACCATAGCATGGTAATAGGATACAACAATATTTATTTATTTATGTCACATACATAAACAGACAGAAAGACAGACAGGCATCATCGCGAAAATGGTTAAACGATTACAATACATACAGGTAGAAAAAAGTAAAAATGGCTAAAAAAACAAAGTTGACAAATAAAATAGTTAATTGTATCCTATTACCATGTTATCATCATAATATACATTAAGATAGCTTATAAATTAGATAAATTAACAAATATTAACTCTTAGAGTCTGACACACATGGATTAAAATTAACAATACTACTAAAAAATAAAATGAAATGAATAAATAAATAAATACTTGAAATATGAGTACAAAAATAATAAATATTAATAAATAGAGTAAATAATTTTTTTTATTTAATTAAAATTAAGATAATGATTTTTCATAACTTTTCCGGAAATGTCTCTCACGAAGACATTTTGGGACTTTACATTAGATAACAATGTGCGAAATATGAAAAACATAATAACAATAACAATTCTATTATTATATAAATAATAAAAAATAATGTATGAAATGTAGATTCGACTGATCTTAAAAAAAATATACATGGAGGAACTCTGTGAAAAAAAAAAAAAAAAAAAATGAAAGCTAGATATCAAATAATATTTTTGATGACATGAAATGTTACGAGTGTGATATGCACCGCGAAAAACTATATTTGTAGAATCATAACCATTAGGGACAATATAAGAGAGTGGAAAAATAATGAACTTGTAAAAATTTAGTTACCGAGTCAAAAACCGGAAAAGAACAATAACACTCCAGTAATTAGCAGCAAAAAAAAAAGTAGAATGGTAGACGTACTTTACAAAAAGGAAGGCGCGCTGTGACAAGTGGCGCTACGCTTAGGACGGATCAACTTACTACCCAAATAGCCCCGGACTCCACTTCTGATATCGGTAAGAACATGTCTTCAGACTGAAACCTGGTAGTAGGGTAACCAGATGTTTCATGTAATTCCTGGGGTATAGATCTTCGTGTTTCACCAGAGAATTAGGAGGTGTTAGGGAGAGGACGTGATAAGGCTTACAATAAATCCGGGGATAGCTTCCAGGGTTATATCCCCCACAAACATTTTATCTCTAACACTATTTCCCTTTTTTCACGTCCACAGCGGTACATAATAATATTTATATCCGTTAAACCATAACATGGTAATAGGATATGGACATATAAATGTATCCAGTAAGATAGATTATAAATTAGATACATTAAACACATACAGTCATTAAATCTTAATGACTCACATACGTTTGACTAGTAATAACAATAATAGTGAACAATTAAAAAAGTACAAATTATGAATAATAGAATAATTAAATTAAAAAATAAATTGAATAATGCCCGGGCTTTAACAGGTCATATTACCTAATACCAGGGTGCGACTTTTGTCACTTTGGTTGACAATTGTAGGAGCCCTAAATTTTGCCTATCCAGTTATTTACTTAGGTAAAGTACTTTTACGAGTCCCATTCAAAAGACTGTGTGCTCTAGGATTTTTTACTACCCTGATAAAAAATTTAAGGGCCTCGGTTGGGTTTCGAACCAGCGATTTTGAAATAGCCTGGCGTTTGCAAGATTTGCGTGAAAAGAGTTGGTCGATCCTACCAAAAATGTTCCTCATTAAATTTCCGATCGCTAATTCGTCCTCAGATTTGAGATAGGACCAATACGACAAAATATAATTTCTTTTTTTTTTTATATAAATGTATGTGATGTGGCAGTTACAGGCCCTTCTTATACCAACCACGCTTTTACAGATCACCTTTCTCTCTCCACGCTCCCAAAATAATTTCATTATGGCTGTTAAATACAATATGGACACTCCCTCGAGTTTCTGATTTTTTATTTTAATGTTTTTGAACATGTGCTGTTTCTCATAAGTAAATTTCCAAAATTACGAATAAATGTATAACACAAACTCTTAACACCTTCACCACACACACAGGGGCTTAGCCAGGGGGGGAGGCAGGGGGAGGGGGCACGTGCCAGAGCAAAAAACCAAGATAAAAATTAAATAAACTAAAAACGTGCACAAAACGGTGCTGGAAAAAGATCGAGAACTCTTCAAAGAGGAAGTTCTTTCACGATTTTCGGAGGATAAAAGAAAATAGTGCTTTACATAAATGTACCTGAACAAAACAAGACATATTACATTTTTTACATGAATTCGATTATTTCATTTATATTTCCTCGCTCAAAATCTTCATTCTGATTTTGTCTGATTTTACATGCGCAGTAAAAATGCAAAGCGCAGCAGCAGCAAATGTACGCTATTGGCTATGAGTCATTTAATTCTAAAAGTACAGAAACCACAGCGTGCATTTGCTGCTGCTGCGCTTTGCATTTTTGCTGCTCATGTAAAGTCAGCTTAAGTATTACAGTCAGTGGTTACCTCAGGAGAAGCTTCTAGGAGACCGAGTCGTCCCAATTAATAACAAAAAGTCTGCAGCGCTAACCACGGAAACGGCGGGCTGTGCCCCCGGGAGTCTATACCCCCCACACCTGCATCCTAACTTTGCCCCCCCCCCCCCCTCCTGCTCAAAATCCTGGCTACGCCCCTGACCACACACATCCACTCAAATCATTATAAGGCCCTGAAGAAAGAAATAAATATTTCCCGAAAAGTTGGCCAAATATTGAATTTGTATTTACACGACAGAACCTCGAATTCCTTCTACATTGAAAAGATAATGTCGACTCTATTAATCATCACAAATAAATGTTTGTTATAAAATTGTATCATCTATATTTATGAATACAATAACTAACACTGGCGTTACTGAGTATAAGAAAGTCACTCTCAGAATTACGCTATGCAATAAAACAAAGAAAACTGCTTACGCCAACACATGAATGATCTGTAAAACTTTGTTGGTATAAGAAAGCCCTGTATAATATATATCACATCAGAGAAGGAGAAATGAAATCAAGATAAGATTTATATATTTTAATGAGACATAATTGTCCCAATAATCCTGTATTTGTAACGTTAGCAAAAACGTAATTAGTAAATCTATTTGTGAACTTCAGCCGCTCTACCTCCATTTACCGTAACGTACGTAAACACACATCCATATATCCTGGCCAGGTCAGGTTCCTAGAAGGAATGTAGCAGACACTCCTCATGTTTACGATATAACTGAAATGTCTGACGGGAGTAGAGCTCTTCGCCAATGCAGTATCCACAATTTTCTCTGAAGTTTTCCCGTATAGCTTTTCCTAGAAAATAAACAACCTCCCTTCCCAGAATTTCACTTCCATTCGTATAAAACTTTCCAAATACATTTCAAATGTAAGTAATGCGTTGGCATAAAGGATTTTCTTTGTTTTATTGTGTAATACAAATTTGACAAGAGAATATTCATTTATATTTAATTATTTTCCAAAAGATCAATAATGAAAAAGGGCCGAGGCCCTGAGTTTTTTAAAACCTTGAGCACGCCCTCCTTCGGATGGGACGATGAGCCTGTACGATGTCTGATAAAAGTACACTACCGAAAAATTTAAGACTCCCACAGTAGAGTCGGGCTCATGTCAACTTCATAGTTAAAAACACTGAGTCTCCTATATTTATTTATATTATTATTTTCGTACACATTCATTTATTTTATTTTTTACTATTACTACACTATGTATTAGGTAATATAACATGTTAAAGCCCGGGCATTATTTAATTTATTTATGAATATAATTATTCAATTACTCATAATTTATACTTTTTTAATTTTTCACTATTATTGTTATTACTAGTCAAACGTATGTGAGACATTAATATTTAATGTATCTAATTTATAATCGGATCTTGGAATGTACTAAGTTTATGGCGACCAGGAGCTGCGAAAACAGTGGTAGAGGAGCTGAAGCGATACCAGATGGACGTGACAGCCCTGCAGGAGGTGAGATGGCCGGACAGCGGTGAGTGTCTGACGGAGGGGTACTCCATATTCTATAGCGGAGGTAGCGGCACACATCATGTAGCAGGCACCGGTTTCGCGGTGAGTCCGAGGGTGAGACAGGCAGTCCTGGCCTTCACCCCCATCGACCAGAGGCTCTGTGTGCTGCGGCTGCAGGGGCGATGGTTCAACATCAGCATAGTGAATGTCTATGCGCCCACTGAAGACAAGGAAGACACCGAGAAGGATGCTTTCTATGACAAGCTGGACCAAGTACTAGATGATGTGAAAATCGTGACAGGGGACCTAAACGCCAAAATCGGACGTGAGACGGGGTTCTGTCCAACGATTGGGAAACATAGCCTGCATGACGTCAGCAATGACAACGGCATAAGATGCGTATCTATGGCCGCATCGAAGGGGATGGTAGTCTGCAGCACGATGTTTCCTCACAAGAGAATCCACAAGGCCACCTGGAAGTCTTGGGATGGTAAGACAGCAAACCAAATTGATCATGTTCTCATCGACCAAAGACATAGGAGCAGCATCAGGGATGTGAGGAGTTGTCGGGGAGCTGATTGCGACTCGGACCACTTCCTAGTAAAGATTAAATACAACATCCGGCTGAAAGTACTCGAAAACACCCACAGAACAGCCAATAAAGCCCGGTATGAAGTAGAAAACCTCCGAGACGGTGATGTCACAGCCATTTTTCAAATGGAGCTGAAAAACCGTTTCGAGACGTTGTGCCCGGAAGATCTATCAGTAGATCAATACTGGGCCACCATTGAAGAAGGCGTAAGAGAGGTCGCAGAGAGCACTGTGGGTATCAGAAAGAAGAAGGTCAAGAAGTGGTTTACGCCTGAGTGCCAAGTGTCCGTGGAAAAAAGGAGGGCACTGAGGATTCGATATCTACAGAAGCCGTCTGACCCCATTCTCAAAGAGCAACATGCCATTGCAAGGAAAGAAGCGCAGAGAACCCTAAGGAGAACCAAAAGGGAGTACAGGGTGGGTCAGTTGGAGGCCATACAAAACGCATGGGAACATGGGGCGACCAAAGAATTCTACCGGGACATCAGGAGTGAGAAACGAGGGTTTCAACCGAGGATGTTCCAGATGAAGGATAAGTCGGGGCAAATGGTGGCAGGAAGAAGCGAAATATTGTCAGTCTGGAAGGAGTACTTTCAAGAACTGCTCAACCGCCAGGAACCGCGTCACCCAATCCCAAACTGCACTTCACCCACTCCCGAGGTAGAAATAGAGGCGCCTGACCTTCTAGACGTAGAACTTGCCATCAGCAAGATGAAGAATGGGAAGGCTCCAGGAATGGATAACTTGCCAGCCGAATTATTTAAGAAGGGAGGAAAAAATCTGGCAGAGGTTCTTTACCAACTCATTGTAAAGATATGGAGAGAGGAAAGAATACCCGATGCTTGGAACACGAGCCTGATATGTCCCTTACTGAAAAAAGGAAGTAGGACCGAATGCTGCAACTACCGGGGCATATCGTTATTGTCAGTGGCGTATAAGGTCCTCTCAAGAATCCTCCTAACGAAGCTGACCCCCTACTCTGAAAGCATCCTTGGAGAGTACCAAGCGGGCTTCCGACGTGGAAGAGGCACTTTGGACCAGATATTTGTTCTCAGACAAATTCTGGAAAAGCAATGGGAGATGCAACAGGATACCCATGCACTATTCATAGACTTCCGAGCTGCTTATGATTCAATACATCGGAAAAGTTTGTGGGCTATGATGAGAGAATTTAAATTCCCGGAAAAACTCATAAGAATGGTAAAGGCATGTATCGAAGGAGCAAAAAGCAGAGTTATGGTCCAAGGAGAACTTTCGGAGCCCTTCGATGTTATGAGTGGCCTCAAGCAAGGTGACTGCCTCTCCCCTCTCCTCTTCAACCTGGCCCTTGAGCGAGTGATAAGGCAGGTGATGAGGAACGAGGAAGGCACCCAGATAGCCGGAGAAAACGGAGTCCTGGCGTATGCGGATGACGTGGCCTTCTTAGGAAACAGCCCAGAAGAAGTTAAAAGTAAGGCAGGAAAACTACTTAAGCACAGCTGCAGAGTAGGGCTGGAAGTTAATGTCGACAAGAGCGACTACCTTATAGTCAGTAAGAATATTCATCTGGAGCAGGAATTAAATGTGGGGACCTTCTCCTTCCCAAGAGTTGAGAACTTCAGGTATCTCGGGTCCACGGTAACTAGCATCAACTCGATGTTGGAGGAGGTGGACAGAAGACTTCTGCAGGCCCAAAGAGCGTATTTCTCTGTCATCAAGCTGCTACGGTCCAGAGCCTTGTCAAGGAACCTGAAGTATAGGATCTACAGCTCCATGGTAAAGCCCGTTCTGATCTATGGGTGTGAAACCTGGACCCTGACCTCACATCTGGAGAAACGTTTCCAGACGTTTGAAAATAAAGTGCTGAGGAAGATAGCAGGTCCGTTCAAGGATAGAGAAACCCAAGAGTGGAGGATCAGAACCAACAGGGAGCTGAGGGACATCTTCTGGCAACACCCGACCGTAGTTGCAGATATGAAATCACGGCGCTTAAGATGGGCTGGACACGTGGTGAGAAGCGGACAGCAGAGAGCCATAGGACGCATCATGGACGCTCAGGTCCAAGGAGCCAGATCACGAGGAAGACCACGGCTGAGATGGGCTGACCTGGTGAAGAAGGATGCTGTGGAACACCACGTGGTGAACTGGCGACCGGTGGCGCACGACAGATCCCGGTGGAGAAGGCTAGTGTGGGCGGCTAAGGATCTTCAGGGTTCGTCGCCAACGGAGTAAGAGTAAGTAAGTAATTTATAATCTATCTTATTGGATACATTTATATGACATGTCCCTATTACCATGTTATGGTTTAACGGATAACAATATTATTATGTACCGCTGTGAACGTGAAAAAAGGGAAATAGTGTTAGAGATAAAATGTTTGTGGGGGATATAACCCTGGAAGCTATCCCCGGATTTATTGTAAGCCTTATCACGTCCTCTCCCTAACACCTCCTAATTCTCTGGTGGAACACGAAGATCTATACCCCAGGAATTACAAGAAACATCTGGTTACCCTACTTGTACCAGATTTCAGTCTGAAGACATTTTCTTACCGATATCAGAAGTGGAGTCCGGGGCTATTTGGGTAGTAAGTTAATGCCGTCCTAAGCGTAGCGCCACTTGTCACAGCGCGCCTTCCTTTTTGTAAAGTACATCTACCATTCTACTTTTATTTTTCTGCTAATTACTGGAGTGTTATTGTTATTTTCTGTTTTTGACTGATTAATTAAATGTTTATAAGTTCATTATTTTTTCCACTTTCTTACGTTGTCCCTAATTGTTTATGATTCTAGAAATATAGATTTTCGCTGTACATATCTTACTCAAACGTACCATTTGTTTGTTTGAGTTTTTTTGGGCTCATGTCCACCAGAGCGATGATAGAGCGCTCTCATAGTAGTCGATATGGCCTCGTAAAACCAGTCACAATAACTGACAAATAATAACAAAATAATTTTAAAAAATTTAAATTAATAATTTATATTAGGCTCGGGACAATAGTTTACCGTCAAGGTTTTTTCACCCCCAGAAAAAAAAAAAAACTAATGGGCCTTTGCCGGGTTTCGAACCCGCGAACTTGAGCTCTATAGACTAGATGAAAATAATTATCAACTATTTATTCGTCTGTAAGTGACGTCACATTTACAGGTCGTATAACTACGTGTATTTCGTGGTTGTAATTCTGTCTTTATGAACTATACATGAATTATGCCTTTATGAACTGACACATGAATAATGCCTTTACATACCTCCAAAGTTCAAACAATTCACACAGTAGGTTTCACACGAACCACACACAGGAGATTTCATACTTACAAAGCACATGTTTCCGAAACCAATGATGGTAAAATCATATTGTTGTTAGATGTTTCATCATTAAACCATAATATGTAATTAGTTATTATGACTCATGCCCGGGCGTTAACTACAAGGTCATATCGCCTACTACCAGAGCGCTCTTTTGTCACTCTGGAGGACATGAGCCCGACTCTATTGTGGGAGTCCTAAATTTTGCCTACCCTAAATTTTTATTCACCTAGGGCAGGGGTCTTTAACGAGTACCTGACATCGTACAGGGTCGGTACCATCGTTTAACGTCCCGTCCGAAGGACGGCGTGCTTAAGTTTATTTTACCTCCCAGATAAAATAAACTAAGGGCCTCGGTCGGGTTTTCTAACTCACGTTCGTAAGCTAAATTATAAGCTGTTATAATTTACCTCCTCTACATTTTCTCACATTCAGACTGGTTCACTACAACTTAAGCCTGAAAACACTTTTCTCTCTATACAGTACACTTCCACATCTCAACTCCGACTCTTTTGTCTATTCGAACAGCTGATCGTCGTCTTATGTTCTTCACTCATTGGTTGTTCACATTTCGTTTTACAACAAAATGTGACTAGTCCATGTTTGTATATTTATTCACTAATAAAGTTACTTTACTCCTAACAGCTGTTTTTATATAAATAATAATAATTGATTTTATAATATTTTAATAAGTAATCTTAATGTATGTAAATGTTTTACATCACACTCTTATTCACCTTATTATACCTATTTATTATAACAATTAAACAAGAAACACAAATATATTATCTTTGGTCAGTTTGAGAGACGCTTAGTTCCTTCTTATAATTTTTAGATTGCATCACATATTATCGTCAGATCGTCAAGGCTCAAATAACAAGCTACTTAGCCCTCTTCTTATTAATAAAGAAGAGATTACTGAACTTTTTTCATTAAACTTTATCTCAACAGTTAAAAGGGAAAGAGAGTGAGAAAAAAAATGGGGGGGTTTAATCTGGAAAATATTATTTTTTTTTTGACTGACCTTTATCAGAAATTGATCAACAAGCCCAAAATGCTAAGCAATCTCAGAATCAAATCTGGGATCCATTGAGCCAGGAGACGAGACCCAACCCTATGTCAATACAGAAACTCGATCAGGAGTACAAACATATTTCACTCCTTCCGAGGAGTTATTGGATGGGAGAAAGTGGAAATGCCTTCACTCAGAATAAGTTAGGATAAGTCCTTCTGCAAGTAGGAGTTCTTGTAAAATACTTACAGTTTTACTTCCCCAGGTATACCAAGTATAGGAGAAGTTATGTAATCTCCAAATGGAATTTCATGTTTTCCGACCTCCAGATTCCAAAAATAGAAAAAAAAAAATTTTTTTGATAAACAAAATTTTATATGTGAATCCAGAACACGCTAATGACGACACCTATTGTTTTTCAGCCAAATCGACCAAAGAAAACGGAGGGATTAGGGGAGAGGCATAGCATAAAAACTCTGTTAACTGCCGACAGAATGAATGAATCAACCAAAACCTTATAAAGACAATACCCAGTGCCGGTTTAACCTATAAGCAAACTAAGCAATTGTTTAGGCCCTCACGTCTCGGGGGCTCCAAGTCCGCTATGCTATTTTTGAAATAGTTATTTATTTAAATAGTTAATTATTTCTCAATTTGTATTTTTATTTTTTTCGTAAATCTGCTATAATTTTAAATAAAAAATGGAACTTCGGATGGAAGACCAAATATCAAGAAGAAGTGCACGTATATGATGAACGAATGGCGTATTTGGACGAAAAAAAAATGTAGTGTTTTAATTTTGAAAAAATGTATTTTCTTATTTTCTCGCTTAATTAATTTTGTCTTCATTTTGTTCAATCGAGCTTTAGTATTGAACTTTACAACCTAAGTAAGACGTTAATGATATAAATATTGAGGCGGGGGCACCATAAGCTCAGAATGCTTATGGCATCGAAAAGTCTTAATCCGGCACTGACAATACCTATCGATTTGCAGTCAAATCGGCCAAAGGGAAGGGGGGGATTTCGGGAGAGGCTTAACTCAAAAACACCAATAAGTGAGTGTATCTACACAAAACTAATATATAAGTCAAAACCCAATGAGGACAAAACCTGTCAACATTCAGCGATATCGGCTCAAGGAAATGAGGTGGCTCAATACAAAAATCTAATAACTGCCAAATGAAGTTATCGATACAAAATTGAGTATGAGGATTTAGGAACCCCTATGTAATTCAACTGTTGAACATTAGCTCAAACGGTCGACTGGTTTTGGAGGGGGAGCGAAAAGTTAATTTATTAATTCGTTCTGGGGAAGTACATTACTGGTGACTCATCGACCACTTTTTTAGTGAATTATTGTTACTCATGCCCGGGCTTTAACTACGAGTTTATATTGCCTACTACCAGAAAGCTCGAATAAAGGGAGGATGAAGTCCATTTATCCGGATTAGGGAAGGGGGTTGAATGTTGACCCCTGGCATTTAGGGTGGTGGTACACACCTTTTACGCAACTCTCTCTAACCTTCACAATGGTATTCCTAAAAACATCATGATAATTCGCCGCTGACGTGATGGTAGAAATATGAACCAATTAGTTATTTTCAATGTTGTTTCTTTCCGGTAGCTCAGTGGTATGCGTTCTTGCTTTCTGAGCTCAATATCATGGGTTCGAAACCCGGCCGAGGCCCATAGTTTATTTTATCTGGGAAGTAAAATAAACTTAAGCACGCCGTCCTTCGGATGGGACGTTAAGCGATGGTCCCGAGCCATTACGGTGAACTATGGGAGTCCTAAATTGTGCCTATCTAGGGTTAAAGTCCCATCCGGAAGAAGAATGGCGTGCTAAAAATTATTTCATCTCCCAGATAAAAACCTAAGGGCCTCGGCCGGGTTTCGAACCCACAATCTTGTGCTCAGCACGCTATCTTTGAGCTACCGGCGCCCTTCTTAACAGTTTATGAAGCTACGTCTTTCCCAACGCTCCACTGGAGGTGACTTTGGAAGTAAAATTGTCCAAAACGTTGAAACTTTGAAGCAGAGATCTTCCATCAATATACTATAATTTCTATCGTAAGTAACTTAATTTAATATTTTTTATTATTATCAGTATTATATATTATTATTTTTAGTTACTTTCTATTTACTTTACTGATATTTGTTAATTTATATACATGTAACCCGGCCGAAGCCATCATTTTATTTGGGAGTTAAAAAAAAACTCAAGTACGCCGTCCTTCGGACGTTAAGCACGATTTCAGCTACTCGTTAAAGATCCCTCCCATACCCTAGATGAATAAAAATTAGGGTATGCAAAATTGAGGAGACTCTCATAGAAGAACTGGGCTTCACCAGAGTGACGAAAGAGCGCTCTGGTAGAAAGCGATATGACCTCGTAGTTAAAGCCCGGGCATGGGTCATAAAAACTAACTTTATAAAGATATTATTCAAGAGGGCGCTGGTAGCTCAGAGAAGTGTGTTCTGATCGCGGGTTTGAAACCCGACCGAGGCGTTTAGGTTTATCATATGGGAGAAGAAAAAAACCTTGAGCATGGCGTCCTTCAGATGGCATGTTAAGAGATGTTCTCGAGCCTGTACGATGTCAGGTACTTAAAGATCTATACTCTTGATACACCTAGATAGGCCATTTAAGTCTCCCACTGTAGAGTAGGGCACATGTACATCAGAGCTACGAAATCGCTGGTAGTAGGCGATATGACCTCCTAGTTAAAACCCGGACTTGAGTCTCAATAACTATATTATACTAAAGGACACTGCTGGTCTCTCTAACCACTCAATTATATATCCAAAAATAAAAAAAATTGGCCTACAAAAAAAAATGGACGTGAGAGTTGACTCCCGGGATGGGATAGGAATAGCTGCTCCGTATTTTATATTCATAGTAGGAACACTGAGAACTTTAAGTCCTTTATCCGAAGAATATATATGGCTATTTATTTACGGATCCATAATGCCGAAATACATTTTTTCCTGAAATAAACCAAAAAAATGTCAGTCCCTATTTTATTAAAAGAATATTAAATAAGCATAAGGTAGACATGCTGTGAAGACTGACTCATACAATGATATAAATCATATTTTCATCCCTAAATTGGATAGTGTACCGACCATAACTCAAGAAAAAAAGGACAAAAGAAATCATATTCAAATATGCCCTACTATGAATAAAACTTACATTCCGAGAAGTGTCAGTGACAAATAGACTGTATTAATTCTAAGTGTAAAGTAGGATTATTAATACTATTACATTAAAAGTGACCTTTTTATTATTCATTCGATTTTCCAGAATAAATAATTTTTTACTTCCCCAGCTTTACGAAGTATAGGGGAAGTTATGTAATCAGTCAACAGTTCGATGCAGAGTTTTCAACGGAATTTCATGTTTCCCAAACTGTAGATTCCAAATATGAAGAAGACAAAACTCAGTTGGTCGATGTGTCTGTGAAAATCCGATAAAATAAATGTATCGCCACGAAATTTCATTATCCACGAAGACAAAAAGAAAAATAGGTGGTCAGGCGGGAGTTGGCAAGTAGAAGCGGCAACGTCACAGCTCACCCCGACTCCACCATTCAAAGGTCTGTGGGACATGATTCACCGGCCTCGCTGTTGATGTCATCTTTGAAGGGAATTTAGGTCCAGAATCCTCTTGAATCCTTAGTTCATCACAAGTTCTCCAGAGAGGTTTGTGGCTCGCACTACACTTCGTGTCAGAGTGATCGTAATGGCTCTAAATGTGACGGCGTATTTACTTCGTTGTTGTGTTACATTACTGATGCCACGATGTTTTTTTCATTTTTTTATTTTTATTTTACCATTATTCATTTTCTTTTCGATGCTGCCTTAGCTCTTGCATTTGCTCGGCACTAGACTTTTTAGGTTTTTTTAATTCTTTTTGATGCGAGCTTTCCTCTGATTTGCGTTTTCTATAATTCCGCGCATATTTACGATTCATATGAGACGACATCTTTAATTTTTTTTGCAATTTTCAATTTAATACAGATTTTTACATATATTTCTGTTCATAGTTTTATTGTTTCACTTTGAGTCCTACCTAGTAGTGCTCCTATCACGCTACACTAATTTCTAACTTTACACAACGCTAATTCGCAACAATCATCGGCCGGCGCCCACACTAGCCCGATAACTTCACAAGCAAAACAAACACTGCACAACAAACACGTACAGACATGCTCTATCCACTGTGACCTCAACCGTTGTTATCGCATTATTACTCTCGTAGTTATTATCGATTGAAATCTGACGGTATTTTGTAACACAAGAACGTTTGACGTTTTCACGTCAAAATGTTCAGTTACTGGAGAGAAATTTTATCTTCAGGAAGGTTATGAGGTCTGTTTAGGAAGACATCAAGGGAGGAGGCCAAGTGGGAGTACTTGTTTCTGGCGCAAGTAGCTACGCGCCATGAACCAAGCAATAAACATAAAAAAAATAAATTATGTGACTATAACAGGATTTTTTTTATACCAACCCCTTTTAAGTTACTTACTGTATATTATATTTTATTGTTGGTAGTAATTCACAATCTCCATATTACATTCATAGATGTGCCATTGATGATGAATTCGTATTGCTGGGAAGTAAAATCTAAACGCATAGTTGTCTCATCGATGAGGATATCACTATAGAACATGGTTGTACATCTAATTGAATGATCCTTAGAACTCATCAATGATCCCATCCCCAACTAGGCCCTGCGTCCAAACTAATATTATCTGTAATCCGTAGAAGCCTCCAACTAGGCCCTGGATCCAAACTAATATTATCCATAATACATAGGAGCCTCCATCTAAGTCTTCTCCTGATTGTTCCCGACAACCTATCAAACTTGGAAATCCAGGGAGATCTCAACATGGCCCCCCTTTTGTCCAAGGAACAACCAAATCCCATTTTCTTAATCTCCACTGAAACTAGCTTGTTCCACCTCAATCTCTATTCCTCTCACATACAATCCTAAATTGAGATCACACATTACATAGTTCGGCTGGAGATTCCCAATTCTATTCGGATTCGACTGCCGATAATTTTACTGACCACTCTTCTACCCCTATGGAAAAGTTGCTATTTTTTTATTTTATTTTTTTCTTCTTTAAGGCATTTCGACCACGAGGGTCATGGATGCCTGATGGATGCAGGTCTCTGGGGATCCTTTGGGCTAATTTGGATAGGCGCAGATTAATTATAATAAAGGAGATTGCTCTAAATGGAATAGAAAGGCTAAGTGATGAAGATAATTTTGTTTTATAATTTAGATAAGAGATTAGTGAATTGCAAGAAATGAAATAGTTGGGTAATTGGGAAGCTATTATTGGATAGAATTTCGGAAATATCCACCGCAAGGTTGAAATTCTCACGGGACTATACGCCATGCATTCAGTTAGAATGTGTCTGACAGACAGTGCCACCCCGCAGCACTGACACAGAGGAGGGGGTTCCTGAGCCATCAGATATCCATGAGTCAGCCTGGTGAGCCCTATACGTAACCGAGTTAAAATTACTTCTTCTTTACTTTTTTCTCTTATTGAAGTCTTCCAAACTCGAGTGGAGCTTTTGATGGTCCTTGGCTTATTATCGATCATACCGAGCCACCGAATGTTGCTACTTGAAGTCATTTAAAATCGTACTACAAATAAAGGAGCAACAATATCGAACAATTTAAGAAAATATTTAATATGAATAGCGATATCGATCAGAAATGCGATTTTGAATTTTACCGGATCTTCATGTTTTCCCACACCCTGATACCAAAAATTAAATAAAACTTTTCTATGTAGTATGTCTCTGAAATCGAGTACTCCGGTTAGATGCAATGTATCGACAAGAAAATTTTAATTTATTTTACATAAACTGTTACTAAAACTGCTAGACAAAATATCCAGATTAACTTTGAAAACAAAACGACTTATATACAACGCATACCTGGCAGTACTCAAACCAATACCGACTCTGGGGTTCTGCCAAGACTAAAGTTGCTAAATCCAAATATAAAAAATTATTTTCCCCTCTTAGTTCCCACAATAATCCTCTAGTCCGTGCCCTCCCTTCCCCAACGACGGCTTAAGCGTCAATGGCTAAGAGATCTTCTTAGCAGCAGCAATGACAGTGATTAGTTACATATGAGAGTAACTCAATGACTAGGGAGTGTCACCACTGGATGATTGCCCCCCTCTTGACATTTTGACATTGCCATTATCTCTCTCTTAGCGCATTTTCTTGATGTATTTATTTTTTATACAGTTGTAAATATCTATTTGTAAGTAAAAAAAAAAAATTTACATTCAACTGTACTTTGACCCTTTGTAAAAATATATTTTCCAGGAAAACTTTTTTTTTTCAACGGGACGTTTTCATTCTTATATTCTCCCATCATGTTTTCTTCTTTCAAGAGAATTGAATTAATGAACCAGGTATGAATTAAAGATAAGGCGACATTTGGTTGATAAATAGTCGTTTTGTTGACACTCAGCTGAAGGGGGGATTAAACAAGCTTCATTTAACTGAAAAAATACTTTCACAAATCTTAAAAGAAAAAATAAACGTCAATACTGATGGATATTTAAAGGCGTTGGGGTCGAGAGAAAATTTAACTTGATTTTTCCACGAAAAATACCTTTGAAAAATGTTTTCATTAGATTTGTTCTTTTTCATGAATATTTCAGCGAAAAATTTAATATTTTTACTTTCAATTGAATTATTAAATGGCGACCCAAGACAAACAGTAAGAAAAAAAAAGTTGTCGGTGAATCACCGTCACTTCCCCACAAACAATTAATTTTATCTATATATCATATTATATACACATATTATTTATATATATATATATATATATATATATGTATATATATATATTGTGACAGTTCGAGCAACCGTCACATGTGTAATGTGTATAAAAAAGGGGGTCTGTGGAAAGAAATTACGTAAAATGATGGAAAAAGAATCGATATATTTCTAATCAGTCCCATATCGACTGACGGCAAAGAAAAAATACATTGTCAAATGTAAATTTATTATATGATTGAAAAAATAGTACTAATATTATTATAATTATTATAACAAATAAAAAAATTATAAATCATAACAAATAAAAAAAAGATATAGGCATAAAATAAAACAAGAAGAATTAGGTGGCAGTGATAAGAGAAGAGGAGAGAGGGGACGTCAGCTGAAGAGAAGATGGAAGACAGTCTCTGATTGGAATCTTGACACGTGTTGTGTGTGGCAGATTTTCGACTCCAGGTGGACCACCTGTTTTTTGCTATACAGCAAATTCAATTTTGATATCTAAATGTTGCAGTAGTGCAGCATATTGGCAGAGGAGAGGTGATACAATATCTCGTTGTATGGAGACAGCCTTGGCATTGTGGCTGGAATGGACAATGGGGGCGATATGGATGGATAAAGGACCACATGGACACAGACGCACCTTTTTGAAGTACCCCGAGGAGAGCACAATTTCGGACATCATGTTTGGATGAGTACACTCCAGATTTCATTATTAATAATAATCCTAAATAAAAGCCCGGGCATGAGTCATAAAACCTAAACCTAATCCTAAATAATTTCTAATATGCCTAAAATAATTTTTAAATAATAAATTTGTCTAATTTACTTAAAAAGGAAGTTAAATTCGCAATAAAGAACGATCAGTGATAATTGTTAGATGTAACCATAAATACTCGCAACTCATTTTTATATGTTTTTTATATATGATATCTAATGTTAATTTTGATGAAAAATTATAATATTTTCGCTTTTATCTGTTCTGTTTCTCACCCTCCTTAAAAGAACCTTGCGATTCCCTGAGATAAGAGAAATATGGTATAATTATATTAAAATTTTAAAATTACCCTAATAATTTTAATGGCGCCCAACACATAGATTTACCAACCATAACAATATATATTAAACCTTTAACTTTTCGCTCCATCTCCAAAATCAGCGACCGTATGCGCTAATAATCAAGGGGGAAAGTTGGGGGGGCTCGAGTGCAGATCAATTTTTGCTAGTCGTCTGCGTACTGTGTCTACACTGACTTGGACATTCAGGGCTCTTCGAAGCCTCTCAGCGGTCTCTACAGCCGTCTGGGTGCGATTTCGGAGAGTTTGGAGAATGATAAATCGGTCGTCTGCGGGTATTGTCGCTCTTGGTATTCCTGAACCGGGCCTCCTCGTATATCGGCCAGTCTCCTCATACCTATGGACGGCCCGCCGAACAGTTGTTTCAGGTAGCCCAAGAGTCCTGGCCACGTAACGCTGACTTCTTCCATCTGCCACCAGGGCAACAATACTAGCGGCTATCTCGGCAGTTAAAACCATTTTGCAACTTTTAAAAGTTTTTTTTTAGAAGTTACTACAGTAACTCCAGAACAGAATTAAACTAAAAAAAAAAATAATGAAAAAACGTTACAGTCTCTTAACAGAACTAGACAAAAATGAGGCTTGTTATGAAACCTAGGGTTCTTATCATTAATCCTCGAACCTTGTGTTGCTAATACTGGAGAGGATTATAGAGAAATAATAACAAAGTCTAATGTTCAAATATAATGCGTCAAACCTCATTTAATTCCTTGTAAAAAACAAATATAATTGAAAAAGAAGGTGCGCCGCTTTTTTTGCTGTTGAGTGTATATTATAATTTTTTTTAATGAGGTACATTAGATCGCAATTTTCTGGAGGGGGGCACTGTATCCACCCCTGCTCCCCCCTATCTACGCCAAAGTATAAAATGTGTCTTTTAGTTCTCTCTACAACTTTAGTTTGAGATTTTTGATTAGTTCAAAAATATAAGCGATATCTTGTAAAATGTACTTGGACCCCAAGTGAAATGGTCTTAATTTTCTTCCAATTCTGGCCAACATTTAATCAAATCTAAGATAGCCCATGTGACATCTTCATATCAAATTTCAAGGTCAATACCAAAATCATTTATGAGTTGAAGAGCTCACAATGTTCCAAACACACAAACACACCATTGCGAAAATGGTCAAAACATGGTCGGGGGACCTTAAACGTGAAATTCTGTGAACTATATCTCTCTCGGATGTTCGCACCAATACAATGTTCCCCATTGAATATATATATTGAATATATACAGATTAACAGCCGCTGCCCCCTTGTATATAAAATACAAAAACTTCTTGGAAATTGCACAAACAATAAAAAACAAGTAATTTTTTGCTGGATCAATTCACATGTGGGAATCGAAGGGAACGATGCAGCAGATAAAGTGGCAAAGGAAGCAGCAACGTTGCCTGGAGAAGAAAAGGTAGTGACGACAATACCAGACCTGAAGAACTGCCAGCGTCACAAAATAAAAGAGAGCTGGGCCTGTGTGGATTAACATGGACCTAACAAATAAACTTAGATCTATCAAAACAAATATAGATAAATGGCAAAGCTCCGAAAGACAGAATAGGCAGGAGGAGGTATGTCTGATGCGGCTCCGTGTAGGCCACACTCGTCTAACCCTTGACCACCTCACAGGGCGAAGGCTGTGGCAAGTGTGGGGCCTGGCCTCTCACAGTAAGCCACATCCTGGAGGAGTGCCCTGGTTATGAGGAAATACTAAAGGCCATGGGTTTGCGAACAAGAGACCTACATGAGATACTCGGAGACGACAACTCGTCTATCGAAGCCATCCTATGCTCAATGAAGACAAGTCACCTGATCGAATTAATCTAATTATGTGTACGGCGTCAAAAATCTATGACATTGGACGCCGACAAATAAAACTATTCTATTCTATTCTGTTCATTTAAATTTTTTCTTCATCAATATTTATTATTGTCTTTTTTTTCTCCACTGTAGCACTTATTTATTTATTGTACGGCATACTGAGAGGGCGTCGGTAGCTCAGTGGTATGCCTGCTTGCTTATTGAGCTCAAAATCGTGGGTTGAAAACCCGACCGAAGCCCTTAGTTTATTTTATCTTGGAGATAAAGTAAACTTAAGCTTGCCGTCCTTCGGATGGGACATTAAGCGATGGTCTCGAGCCGTTACGATGTCAGGTACACGTTAAAAGACCCCCCACTCTATATTGAATACAAATCCCACAGTCTATTCTATTCTAGATAAAAAAAAAATCGAGGGAAAAAAGTAAGTTTTTCTGAAAAATATATTTTTATGAACGATCAAAGTATAGGTAGATGGAAAATAAATTGACACTTTATCATAGATCACGTTGACGAATACAAATGAGTCTGGATGAAACTTGTAAGAACTTTACTATAGAAAGTCTTTCAATGGAATGACTTCTTTAAAGTCCCATCTGTTATAGGCTTGCCTTTGTAACTAATTTCAATACCTTTTGTGTGGAATTTTGTATTATTAAGTATAATATTAAGTATAATGTCACCAGTGGTGAGGCATGGCTTAAAAGTTAAAAGTATAGGCAAGCTACCCCCCTCCCATACAATATCCAAGGATTTTATATATTTTTCGCATCCGGATAAACGAGATTTTGCATTCTCCAATCAGAAAGAAAAACAAATAGTCGGTCAATCATCTGCAATGTACTTCCCCGGTTTTTGCTCCCCCTCCAAAACCAGTCGACCCTTCGCACTATTATTTTTTTATTTACATATTTATAATGACATAATATTTGTCATTAGTAATTGTGATGTTGAGCAGTGGGAAGTGTGTAGCTCTACTGCTGAGGTAAGTGACCGAAGAGGAGTCCAGACTAGTCCTGGAGCAAGTCCCTCTGCCATATCCGCTTAAGACGTCGTGGTGGATTTGTGGGGAGTGTTGCAGAATAAGTAGATTCGCGTGACTAATATTTAATAGATGAATTACATAGGGGCTCCTTAATCCTCATACTAAATTCTGTGTCGATAAATTCTCTCCCCCGAACCCCTCTTCCCTTTTTCCAATATCGCTGAAATTTGACAAGTTATGCCCTCATCGGATTTTGACTTTGAATATTGTAATGGAGAACCCGGGACTTGGGCGATTTCCATCGGCCACCTTCAGCTCCTGCCTACCTCCCCACCACTACTCATACCCTAGAGAGGGAGTCGGGAGATGGGAGTAGATTCAGTCTGGACGAGAGAGAGGACTGAGTCCTGCCATCTGAGTCTGTTGAGGTGGACTGCTGAGGGCCAGAAGAAGGGCCACTGTGGAAGGAGGTGTAGTGGGCCGGGCATGTGTTGGGTGTCGACCTGATTCACTGTAAAAAATAAATGTTATGTACTGTTCCTGGGAGTGAGTGGACTTGTAATTTCTTCCCCGATGTCCTTTACGATGACCCGACAAAGTGAAGCTCACTAAGGGCAGAGAGGCCCGACGTGACATTATGAAATTACGAAATCAGTTCACATGGTCTTCACTCTTCGTCGAAAATATACCTGCCCTCCAGTGTACCTTAACAAAAATCCCATCCCTTTAAAAAACGAAGTCCGCTATCTAGGCCTCATACTCGACAAACGACTAACTTGGAATCCTCACATGAGACTTAAAAGACAAGAAATGAACAGTCGTTATAAACTTTTACAAAGACTACTAGACAAAAGATCCAAATTAACTTTGAAAACAAAACGACATAGAACTCTGGGGTTCTGCCAAGGCTTCCAGTCTTCAGCGCATCCAATCCTTTCAATCCAAAATCCTTCGTAAAATAGTCAATGCTTTTTATTACGTCTCCAACATAAATCTTCACACTGACCTTAACGTACTTTTTGTCACCTAAGTCGTTAAATCCAAGTATAAAAAATAATTCTCCCTTCTTAATTCCCGCAATAATCCTCTAGTCCGTGCCCTCCATTCTGCCATACTTCCCCAATGACGGCTTAAGCGTCAATGGCCTGGAGACCTCCTTAGCAGCAGCAGTGACAGTGATTAGTTACAAATGAGAGTAAATCAGTGACTATGGAGTGTCACCACTGTGTGATTTCTCCCCTCTTGACATTGCCATTATATTGTTTAAAATGGGTTTGTTTTCTGGGTTAAAATGACTTGCCTTTGCAAGATTTCTTGTTGTAAGTTAGGACTTGATTTACAGTGAAGTTCTCTTCGGAGAATCCTAATAAGAAGTAGAGTTATGAAAAAGGGGAGGGATTTTTCCTTCTTCCTTGGATGAGGCTTTTTAATTTTCCCCAACTTTTCCTCTTCGGTGAAGATCAAAAGACCCCACGAGACCTTTGTCAAAATCCTAAATCATTACCTTGAGTCTCTTGTATAAACCAGAGAAAAAAAAATGGAGTTTTAGTTTTTAAAAGTATAATGAGTAGAAAAGTAATAATATACTTAACATTTTTCGTAGAGATACATTAGTTACTTCGGTAGTTATCGGGGTTTTTGAGTTGAGGCCCCTCTGATAACTTCGGCTGATTCCGTAGTTCGTAACAATACTTTCTCAATTCTGAGTGATATTTCTGAGATACAATTTTATGACAATTTGCCAGCTAATACAACAGTTTACCTATTTCCGGAGGTAAACTGAAAGCTATGGAAGATTCTGTCGAAACGAGAGTTTCTGTCAGATCGGTAATTGCAAGCTGTCACTCAGTCTCAGTCTCGACACAATTTACCATCCACCCCAAGTCAGGATTTAGGGGGAAAAAAAACATTGTTGGTCCCTACCCCTAACAATTTTACTTCCCCAGCTGTACGAAGTATAGGGGAAATTATATAATCAGTCAAAAATTTGATGCGGAGTTTTCAACGGAATTTCATGTTTTCCGACCTCCAGGTTCCAAAAATGTATCTGGAAACACGATAACCCCGACGGAATGTAGAATCCAGAACCCTCTTACGATGACACCTATTGTTTTTCAGCCAAAAAAAAAAAAACCGAAGGGGGTGGCTAAACTCAAAAGCTCAATAACTGCAATTGTTTGCAAATTTCAAAGGCCTATAAGGACGATAAGCTTCGTTCATCTAACGTGTTTTCGAGTTCAGACTCATTGAGGAATCAAACGTAGAAAAACATGACATTATGGTCAACTCAATACATTTCTTAATGATCGATCATTAGGGCTGTCATTTATATGCATTTACATATTTTTTTCTATTAACTTCAGCATTCTGGGGGTTAGGTTTTATGACTCATGCCCGGGCTTTAACTAGGAGGTCATATCGCCTACTACCAGAGCACACTTTCGTCACCCTGGTTGCCATGAGCCCGACTCTACTGTGGGAGTCCTAAATTTTGCCTACTCTAAATTTTTATTCACCTAGTGCAGGGGTCTTTAACGAGTACATGACATCGTACAGGCTCGGGATCATCGCTTAACGTCCCACCCGAAGGACGGCGTGCTTAAGTTTGTTTGACCTCCCAGATAAAATAAACTAAGGGCCTCGGTCAGGTCGAACCCATGATCTTGAGCTCAGAAAGCAAGCACGCATACCACTGAGCTACCGGCGCCCTCCTTCAGCAGTCTGTTTAAACATTATCTTCACGTTTTGGCCCATATTGAATCAATTTAAGCTACTTTTATTTTACATATTTTTGCATGTATCGCTAAAAATACATATTATTGCATATCTGAACCTTATTCGCATATTTTTTTGAATTTTTTCGGCCGCTCAAGGCTATTACAGTAGAACCTCTATAAGTCGAACCTCAAGGGAGACGCCAAAAATTTCGAGTTATAGAGTTTTCGAGTTATGAAGGATTTCGACATAGGCGGATTTTGATTAGACTTGTAGAGGTTCAAGATTCATTCTAACTAATTTTGAGTTAGTGAGGTGAAATAAATAAAAATTCAAGTTACAGAGGTAACAAACATATTTATATTATTATAAATCAACATTATTTCAAAACATCCTTAAAATAAAGAATACGTAGTTTATGTAGGTATTAAAAAAAGTCAGTAATTTTTTTTTGCTTTAGATAATTGGTAATCCTATTTATTGTATACTCCTAAATTGTTTTCTAAGAAACAATGGTGTACATTGTCGGCAAATTCTTAAAGTCGGTAACTTATTTTTCTTCGAGCTATAGAGGTAATAAGTTTCAAATAATCGAGTTGTAAAGGTTGTAAAATAAAACATTGCTATGTTCGAGATACAGAGATCCAAATTATTTTTTCGAGTTATAAAGGGAAAATATGTACCAAAATGGCTTGTAGGGACTCACTGATTATTTCGACTAATAGAGGGTTGAGATTTCGAGTAATGGAGGTTTTGGGGCTCGAAGGGAAAGGAACAAAACTTTTTTTCGAGTTTTGGAGGTTTTCCACTTATCGAGGTTCGACTTAAAGAGATTCTACTGTATAATTTTTTTTAAATCCTTTTTTTTTTTTTTTTTTGTAAGCTGACGATTAATAAAAATTAATTCATTTGCACTCTTTCGCGAATATTATTAGTTTTTATTTACATATTTTTGCAAACATACTTGCATATATATGTTCATATTTCGGTGTTTTTATTGCATACAAATCACAGCCCTACTGATCACATATCTTCCTCTTTACTTCGTATAGCTGGGTGGGATGTAAAACATGTTTGAGCCCATAGAATATATACCCACAATACAGGCTTTCCATCTTCTCCTCGTATCTTTGCATATAAGTCTTCAAGTTACAACAGCGAAGTCATAATATTCAAGATGAGTCTAAAAGTGATAAATGACAAAACCTCCTTTAGAATATCTAATTAGATATTCAAATTTGTGAGACCATTTTCTTTGAAGCATAACAAGTAAGATCTCCATAAATTACCATGGGCGGAGGATTATTTTCATTATAAGCCAGCTAATATCAAGCGTATCCAATCCTTCCAATCAAAATTGTCGAAGCATCTTTATATGTTTCTAATCTCATCCTCCTTATTGACCTTAAAAGTCCTTTTGTCATGGATCTCAAGTTCCGTTTCCTAAACTATCATTCGAAACATTATTTTCATGAAAATCTTTTTGCTCAGTGATAAAGTAAATAGCCGGTGATTCACCAATGACTTTTATTAACCAAAGTGGCGATCCTCCTTTCCTAGATCTGCGCCAATTTGGACATAAAATGTGATCCAAGATGGCGACATGTCTCTATTAAATGAGAAAGTAGCTTCACAACAATGACAGTTAAGAGAACATAAAAGACACACAAAGCACCTTATCTGTGTAGTGTACTTTATGTTGCAACTTAGTTTACTAAGTCCATAACAGGAGTATAACCTTGCAGAAGAGATTATAGAAGCCACCTCGGATATCTGAACAGGATTGCTTACTAATTCCTGAAAACCGGAGCAGGCCTAATTCCTGAGATAAGTTATCTCTCTAGGTTATCTTTACTGTAACAAGACTTTCAATGAAGGGTAGCGAACAGTAAGGGAGGTTTTCTTATCAGAGAAGGGATAATTTTATTACGCTATTAATTGTGTAATGAAATGGAGCCATTAGTGGTACTTTATTACCACTCTAAAATCTAATGACCAATGGAGGCCGTTAGCTATGTTGGGCTAATAACCTAATGTTATATAACATATGAAATATTATGAGGGCTCATTTAAGGGCTCATGAGCCAAGGATTTATAGCAGAACTTTCAGTTTTATACCATATCTAGTCACCACGTTCCACCGTCTGACGACCTCTCGTTCTTACTGAAAAAAGTAATATTTTAAAAGTCTGTATATAGGAGACACAGAAAATATTACTATAAAATTTAAAGAAAATATTTATAATAATTTAAAAAAATGATGTGGCCATTACAGGACTTTATCAAGACAGATCACTCTCTCTCCCTCTCTCTTTTCTCAAAATCATTTCATCTTGTCTCTTTGTACAGCGTAATCCTGAGAGTGACATTCTTATACCCAGTAATGCCAGTATGAAGTAATTTTGAGAAGGGGATGGGAGAAAGAGTCTGTAAGCGTAGTTGGTACATTTTAGTTTTCTTATTATTTATATTTCTAAAAAATTACCAATAATATGAAACCATATTTTAAAGTTCGTTGCTGTGAATTACGACAAATCTAAGCACATGAATTATGAACTGACACATGAATTATGCCTTTACATACCTCCAAAGTTCAAACAATTCACACAGGAGATTTCATACTTACACAGCACATGTTTCCGAAACCATTGATGGTAAAATCATATTGATGTCAGATGTTTCATTATTAAAACATAATATGTAATTAGTTATTATGACTCATGCCCGGGCGTTAACTACAAGATCATATCGCCTACTACCCGAGCGCTCTTTCGTCACGCTGGTGGACATGAGCCCGACTCTACTATGGGAGTCCTAAATTTTGCCTTTCTGGACGAACAGACTTGAACACCCAAAAAATCCGTTGGCAGCCACGGATTACCCCTTTCTCTCCACTCTGTCCCTGGTAATGCTCTCAATCTCATTTTTTTTTTTTTTTTTTTTGTTATCTATTTGTTTGGGTTTAAATTATACTTTCAAGATTTGGATCACGGTGATACTTGTACCGTGATTTCTTGGACCCGTGCAAGTCAGTGGCTTCCCTTCTGTTGGTTCCTGTTCTTAGCCGAGTGTACATCTCCATTGTGGTACATCTCACAGTGAATTTTCTTGTGTTTGACGGTTTACATAACTTTCCCAATACTTCTTTTACTGGGAAAGCAAAACTGAGGGCTGTGAATCTTTGAACACGATAACTGCTGATAAAATGAATATTTTGACACGACCAAAGGGGAGTTGGAGACCTGAGAAGGGCGTTTGGTTGGTAATGACGTAACGACACGAAATTGTACGACGATCGTGTTGATTAATTCGCGCTGGGGAAGCATGTTGCTGGTAGAATATTCATACGTTACTTATAAATAAATTGTTACCTGGTTCGTCCCGGGAACGAAATTGCCTATATATCCCCGCCCTACCTGAAATATTGACTTAATTGGAATGAAATTATGAACGAGCCATGTCAGAACAGTTTAGGAAGAAACTGATCTCTACAATATTAGAGTTTCATATTGATCACTGTACACACATAGGCACTATTTCACGCATAGTGAACTATGTCATATACAGTCTATGTTCTGACCTCTCACAAATTTTATTATTTGTGCTAGCCGGCTTTCGAGGTTGTCCTCATCACCAGTCCATTTACAAAAAAAAAAAAATAGTAAAACGGCATAAACATTTTAGTTGCTAAAATAAACACTTAAACATATTCACTATACGCGGAAAAGAATTGTCCATAAAAATAAATACATTCAACAAACATTATTAATGGATTTCATTTATTTTTGTTTTTTATAGACAATTTCATTTTAGCGCATAGTCAATATTTTTATGTATTCATTTCATCCATATAATACCTTTCAATCCAGTAAGAATGTATGAAAATTAATTCCAAGGAGCAAAATAAATAAATTCAATACATGTCATTAAATACGGTGCTTAATTTTTTTTTTTTTTTTTATTTCTATATTTAATGTTTCTTATCTATTGATTTTATTAATTTACTTTTCATGAAAAGTTCATTTTAAAGCATTTATCCAATATTGTTATTAATTTTAGAACTTAGAATTAATTTTTTAACATTTTTACTAAATGATGGGTTCTTTCTACAGTTTTTTGACTGATGATGAGAGCAACCTCGAAAGTCGGCTAGCACAAATAATAAAATCTATGTGAAGTTAGAGTTTTTATATTGTGAAATAATCACTTTTCACTAAATCAGCGACATGAATAGAAGGTGATCCACAGAGGTGACTGGAGTTTGATTCAGTGGAGATTAAGAAAATAGGATTTGGGTGTTCCTTGGACAAAAGAGGCCATGTTGAGATCTCCTTGGATTTCCAAGGTTGACAGAACATTGGAAACAATGAAGAAGAACTTCCAAGGAGGATCTCATCTTAGTTTGAATCCAGGAGCTAGTTTCACAGTTGGAATTGGAATTAGTGGTTCTGAGGCATCACTGAACAGAGAGCATCTAGTGTAAGGCAATATTCCATTGTCATCTTGATAAATGGATCGTCTAAATGAAAGTGAAGCGTGCGACGCAACGTACACATGTTTCACTTCCCCACCACTACCCCAAGTATTTTTAAAAATATGCTAGGTATGAGGATTTAGAAGTTCCTCTATGTCAAATATTTATTTTTAACCAAAACAAGTTAATTGGTTTTAGAGGGAGTGAGAAAACTTCATTGATTTGTACTGGAGTTTATTTATTTCATACTAGCATTACTGGTTGTAATACATTCATTGCCAGAATAACGCTGCAAAATGTAACAAAGAAACAGATTACATCAAGTCACTCTATGCTCATGTATATGCACACATGTACCATGCAAGTAATTTAAGGAAGACAAATAAACAATATGTCGTACAGTGTAAGTACCTATATTTCTTTTACGAATTCGACTACACTGAACGGTTGAAAATCAATGGCTATCTGTGAAACAATGCGATTTTAGACAATCATGTCCCTCTCGAAGTATCTTTCGTACGTTTTTGTTGAGTTCAAGTAAAAACGAATTCCACTTCCACTACCTCTATTCTCTTCTGTATCTGTGGGTGTGCACAAGGCGTTTCCGTTGTAATCGCTGCATGGCCCCCACAAGGGTGGGGCTGGTGCAACTTTGGTTGCAGGGCCCGGGCCCAAGGGGGTCCGGGTCCAGTCCTTTTTATTTCTTTATTTTAGTAGATTTTGCAAGGGATCATAGCTTAAGGCAAAATATATAATTATAAGAAAATTTAGTATAATAGATACATATTCTAGTTGTGCGAGTTATTAAGTTATTATTTAATTAGTTGCGTGCATGGATAGTTACTCTTGTTTGCAAATTACTAGTATAAAACAGTCGGCACGAGACAGGTATAGACGGCCCCCACGCACTCCCTCAACCCTCCCCCACTCCTATTTCCCAGCCTATTGCCCAGCTGTTTCCCAGTGATCTAAAAATAGACGCATCGACGCATAGTATCAGTTTGACTGATTGAAAATGAATTGGCCAAAACTATTGACTTTTCAGATGTTATTGATAAATTTAGTCAAAAGAAAGCTAGGAAAGCTATGATAATTTAGGGCAGTTAGGCTACAAGTAAGCTTTTGTTGTAGCCAGTGTATTAAACACACACAAACATAGTAATTTTTAGAGCTCTTAATGTTATTTTTTTTTAGATCGTAATACTAGTTTTTGTCAATTTTTATTTTAATGTTAGTGAGTCAAAGAAATCTAAAAATTTAAACGTTAATTTCAGTAAAATAAAAGTAAATGATATAATCACGGTAGCAATTGATGTGTGAAATAATTTAATCAATAAAGTTTGGTTTGAAAATCTAACTGATACTGTAACATTAATTATACCTTACAATCTATGTTTAGTTTAAATAAAAAAAAAGGGTTAAAAAATAACCATGTAATTATAATATAGCACATGACTATGAGATGGGGGGCCCGACCCTGATCCTGGTTACAGGGCCCGCAATCGAATGTGGGGGCCATGAATCGCTGTGATGTTTTCTCAACAAGTGATCCTTCAAATTGGAAGTGTTCCCGGAAGTTCTGTATTCGGCACTGCACAAACGACATTTAGCCAGTTTTTTTGGACCCACATTCATATCGAAGTAACTCCACACATCGGACTTCCGTTCACGACTCATTTTTCAGTTAAAAACAACAAAGCACGATACAAGAATAGTAAATTTTCAGTTAAAAGCAACGAAACACTCCAGAACAGTAAATGTAACCTTCCTTCGATTCAGCGGATCCCAGAAAGACAATGTCCGATAGTATCGATATAAGCGATCGTAACTATCGATAACGTCAACGATCGATAGTTTTACATCCCTTTATATTACATTCCTTTACCCAGTAATTATATGAGTATGAAATGATCTTGAAATTGAGGAGGGAAATTTTAAAATGAGTTTTTTTTTTGTTTTCTTTATTATTAGTCAGTTATTGTGACTGATGCTCGAACGTTTAATTCGAGGTCATTTCGCCTACTACCGTTCGTTGTCCTGGTGGAAGCCTAACTCTACTGTGGGAGTCCTAAATTTTGCCTACCCTGGTTTTGTTACGTAGGGTATATAGGGTTTTTTAGCGAGTCGCTTAAAGTCCCATCCGAAGGGCTCTCTTGGTACTTTTTTGCAGTTCACTTTCCCTCCTCCTCCCTCTCCTTAAGTTGATTTCATACTCACATTACTAGATATAAATAAACTCACACTCTCGAACTATGCAGTATAATAATAAAAGAAAGAAAATCGCCGACGCCATCACATTATTTTCATAGCAATGCTGGTATCAAATGAATTTGAGAAGGGGGAGGAAGAGTGATCTGTAAAAAAATGGTTGGTAGGTATAAGAAAGTCATATAATGCCACATCACTTTTTTTTTTTTATTGTATATTATTATCATTATTACTTTGTGACCGAATTTAAGACTTAATAACTGCTTATGTATCTATATACATATACAGTAATATACAAGATATCTTGAAGTAAACTTTTAATGACGTTTCCTATTACCATGTTATGATTTATCGAAAATAAATATTATTATATTATGAAAGCTGTTAAATAACGTTTTCCTATATTTTCAGACTTAATACTTCCTCCTAAGGGATTGTTATTTTTAAGGGTGCACAACTACATCATTAGCATCCGACCCTTAAGTTAAATGTCGAAGGGATGTTCCGGCTTGAGCAGCTTACGAATTTTTAGGATTGTGTAGCTCAGAGGTAATTACTCAAAGTGGTCGCTTTTGTCATCTTAAACGAAGCTTATTAGAAGGTAAAAATTTGGACAAGGTTTCAAAAATTATTTCTTTCCTTCTTCGGGACCTTGAAACGACAAGATTGAATGTATGAGGTGGTGAATGTGTATGGTGGTGAATGTTGGATTCATCGGCTCCCCCTCCGAGAACAGTCGACCGAATATTCAACAGTTGACTTACATTGGGGCTCATAAATCCTCAAACTAAATTTTGTGTCGAAACATTTATTACTTGGGCAGTTATTAAGATTTTTGAATTGAGTCCCCCTCCCCTGAACCATCCCCTTTCCCTTCAGCCGATATCGCTGAAATTTAACAGGTTATGTCCTCATTGATTTTATTTTAAATATGATATTTTTTGTTGATGCATTTATTACATCGGCAGTTATAGTTTTTTTTGAGTTGAGCCCCTCCCCCCTCCATCCACCCTCTGATTTCCTCTTCCCTCCCCCCTCCATCTTCCCTCTGATCTCCTCTTCCCTCCTCCCTCCATCCACCCTCTGATCTCCTCTTCCCTCCCCCCTCCATCCACCCTCTTCCCACCCCTCCCTCCCCCCTCCATCCACCCTCTGATCTCCTCATCCCTCCCCCCTCCATCTACCCTCTGATCTCCTCTTCCCTCCCCCCTCCATCCACCCTCTGATCTCCTCTTCCCTCCCCCCTCCATCCACCCTCTGATCTCCTTTTCCCTCCCCCCTCCATCCACCCTCTTCCCTCCCCCTCCCTCCACCCTCTGATCTCCTCATCCCTCCCCCCTCCATTCACCCTCTTCCCTCCCCCTCCCTCCCCCCTCCATCCACCCTCTGATCTCCTCATCCCTCCCCCCTCCATCCACCCTCTGATCTCCTCTTCCCTCCCCCCTCCATCCACCTTCTGATCTCCTCTTCCCTCCCCCCTCCATCCACCCTCTGATCTCCTCTTCCCTTCTGCCGATTCCGCTGGAAATTAATAAATTCATTGGAGTGTTGAATTAACAAAATCAAAAGAGATGTATTCTCTACACAAAAACCTGTTGATATACTGAATGTATCGATGCAAAACTATATGTATAAACCCAAAACCCCATGGGGATGACATTTGTCGTTTGTCAGGAAAATCCGCCAAAGAGATGTATTTTCAACACAAAAACCTGTTGATGTACTGAATGTTGATTCAGAAGTTTCTGAGTAGGTTTGGTTAGGTTTTTATGACTCATGCCCGGGCTTTAACTACCAGGTCATATCGCCTACTACCAGAGCGCTCTTTCGTCACTCTGGTGAACATGAGCCCGACTCTATTGTGGGAGTCCTAAATTTTGCCTACCCTAAATTTTTATTCATCTAGGGTAGGGGTCTTTAACGAGTACCTGACATCGTACAGGCTCGGGACCATCGCTTAACGTCCCATCCGAAGGACGGCGTGCTTAAGTTTATTTTACCTCCCAGATAAAATAAACTAAGGGCCTCGGTCGGGCTACGAACCCACGACCTTGAGCTCAGAAGTCAAGCACGCATACCACTGAGCTACCGGCGCCCCCTAAGTTTCTGAGTTATACACCCATTGTTTTATCAACCAAATCGGTAGACTGGTATCAGAGGGAGAGCGCACTTATTGATTAATTTGAGCTGGGGAATTACATAGCCGTACAAAACCCGGCCAAGGCCCTTGTGGTTTTTATCTGGAAGGTGAAAAAACCTTGAGCACGACGTCCTTCGCATGGGACCTCAAGCGATGGTCCCGAGTTTGTACCATGTCAGGTACTCACTAAAGACCTCTACCCTAGGCGAATAAAAATTTAGGGTAGGCAAAATTCACAGTTCCCATAGTAGAGTCGGGCTCACGTTACCAGAGCGACGAAATAGCGCTCTGATAGTAGGCAATTTTTTTATTTGGATGTTTTTATTATTGTGGGATGATTCGAAAAATAATAACGTTTAATCAGGGATGTAACTTATACAGTATATCGTCTTCAGCTTGCCTTTACTTTTAGTCCACGCCTCGTTAATGATCTAAGTCCCAGATGATGAGCAAAAATGTTTAAGAAAACAGACCCTATGAACTGTTAAAAACATGTTTGGCACAGATCTTTATCAGTGTGGTTAAAGATGTTGATACATAGCTATCATTAAGAATGGAGTATCTCCCGCCAAAAAGTGTTGAGATTGAGCGGGAGCGGGAGCTTTCCCCGTGGGGTCTGATAACATCGTTAGTGGTGATAGTGGGGGAGGTTGTCTCGTTAGACGTGTTGAAAGTCGACCCACCCCTTCCCCGACTCTCTGTAATGAGCTCGTCCTCTCTTTATCTTCCTCAGACAGAACCTTTTTAGATGGTAACCAGCCTCAGCTTTACCTGGGCCGAAATTAGAGCCTGGAGCTCATAATGCCACGAATTCATAAGCTCTGAAATTTGTACTCCCTGAAAGCTGCTCTTAATTGAGGAGCAAAGGGCCTCCGCTTTTAGAAAGATAATTTTTCTCATGCATTTTTACTTTTTTATATCTTTAGTATAAAAAAAATATTTCAAGACGTCATTTGAGGACGTTTATCGGTATATTTCCCTAGGTATGGGAGCCGTTATCACGGAAAGGAATGATGTTAAAGAAGAGATCAAAGCGAGGAGAACGACCAGGAATAGATGCTACTGGTCACTGCAAAAGGTGCTCGGATCGAGGACTGTGTCCCGAGACACCAAAATAACAATTTATAAAACAGTCCTGAGACCGGTCGTCACATATGCGAGTGAAACCTGGGTCCTGACTAGGAGGGACAAAGTCTTGCTCAATACGTGGGAGAGGAAGGTGGCCTTCATGAAGCAGGGGTGGCTGCGATGGCTGAGGCATTTACATAGGATGGAGCGAGACAGATTGCCGAAGAGGATACTGGAGGGGCACCCGGTAGGACAAAGAAGAAGAGGTAGACCCAGTTTACGTTGGCTGGAGGACGTGGAGGACGACCTTAGAAGGATGGGTGTGAGAAGATGGAGACGGGAGGCCGAGGATAGAGAAGAATAGCGGAAGATCGTTGCGGAGGCCCAGGTTCTACAAGGACCGTAGCGCCAGGGAAAGTAAGTATCGGTATATCTCGCCAACCGGGCCTTTGAACAATTTCATTTTTTTTTTTTTTTTTTTTTTTACTATTCGATATTCCAGAACTTATCAGCTCACGGTGACTTTAAATGCAAATTTCTTCTCCAAAAGGAAAAACATCACAAACTGTTGAAGTACTTGTTCGAGACTGCAGAACAAATAAATAACCAGGTCACAGTGGAGTTGATTCGTGAGACTGGATCATACCATGGACTGGATCTTAAATATACGAAAGTATTGTATTCATTATTAACATTTGTGAGGGCGCTGGTAGTTCAGTGATATGCGTGCGTGCTTACTGCACCAGATTGCGGGTTCAAAAACCGGCCGAGAAGAGGGAGAAGGAGGATTGATTGAACAAGGAGAAAGTTAGCCAATGGCAGATATATAGGATGCCGGTTGCCAAGATTAGGTGGCTCAACCTATGACTAGTTACAAAGAGAGCTGGCATCGGACCAGAACCTCGACGAAGAACATGGAGACATGACACGACTGTACAGAGCCCAAGTCAGCGGGGCTTACCTCCCTTCCTCCCAGGCCATTAATCAACAGCAACATATCAACAAGTTCCATCAACACTCTTTTTATATTTATTTTCCCCAGCTGTACGAGGTATAGGGGATATTATGTAATCTTGAGTTTTCACCGGAATTTTGGGCTCCTAAATCCTCATGCTAATATTAGTGTCGATAAATTCATTACGTCAGCAGTTATTAGAGTTAAGCTCTTTCCTTTAATCCTCTTCCCTTCCGATTCTGGATATTGAATTAACAAATGAAAGATTGTGATGTCACATCGACCGGTGGTCGCCCCCAGCCCGCCATAGCCTCACTTAAGCACTACTCAGATCCCGAGCTCCCTCTACATAGATGAACGGGTGATGTTGCACACATGCATGGTGCAACCGAAAACAATAAAGAACATTTGGTATGGTATGATATTTATTTTATTACATTACTCCATATTTGTTTTAATTAGGGAAATTTATTAAAATCAATAGTTTTTTATATCTTTTAACTGTATCTCTTTGCTGTTTCCACATCTTCGCTTTCCTGTAATGTTCAATGCTTGTATAGTCAGCCATTAATATATTATGCTTTATCGATTTTTATTAATTTATATAAATGCAATAATATATACATTCTTCTATTTATATAGATACATTTATTTCTTCATAATTAAGCTGTTCCTTTACTGCCTGCGTCGCAAAATAAAAGAAAGCTGGGCCTCTGTGTGGATTAACATGGACCTAACAAATAAACTTAGGTCTATCAAAACAAATATAGATAAATGGCAAAGCTCCGAAATGCAGAATAGAGAGGAGGAGGTGTCTAATGCGGCTCCATGTAGGCCACACTCGTCTAACCCATGGCCACCTCTTCAACAGGGCGACGGCCCCGGGCTGTGGCAGGTAAGCCACATCCTGGAGGAGTGCCCTGGATATGAGGAAATACTAAAGACCATGGGTTTACGAACAAGAAACCTACATGAGATGCTCGGAGACGACAACTCGTCTATCGAAGCCGTCCTATCCTCAATGAAGACAAGATCTAATCACTTGTATAGCGTCAAAAATGTAGACCATTGAACGCTGACAAATACAACTATTCTATTCATTTGAATTTTTTTTTCATCAATATTTATTATTGTCTAGTTTTTCTCATGTAGCACTAATTTATTTATTTATTTATTGTACGGCATACTGAGATGGCGTCGGTAGCTCAGTGATATGCCTGCTTGCTTATTGAGCTCTAGATCACGGGTTGAAAACCCGGCCGAGGCCCTTAGTTTATTTTATCTGAGAGGTAAAGTAAACTTAAGCATGCCGTCCTTCGGATGGGACATTAAGCGATGGTCTCGAGCCTGTACGATGTCAGGTACTCGTTAAAGACCCCCACTCGATATTGAATAAAAATCCCACAGTAGAGTCCACCAGTGACGAAAGATCGGTCTGATTACTACCAGAGCTACTGGCGATATGACGTTCTAGATAACTAACTTAATTAAAAGACTCAACTCACTTTGTATCGGGAATATCCCTGAAAATAACAAAACTTCTTATCTACCTAAAATAATTGTTACACTTCCAGGTAAAGTATTAAAAATTGTTGATGCTCTCTGAAGCAATCTATTGAGCCTGATAACACCAGTTGTAATATCCTGTCAGAGCTGATAGTTACCAAAGCAGACAAATGAAAAGGAAATTAGGGAGAGGAATGTTGTCCAAAGGGTTGTCAGGACTCAGGAGGTATCTTCAAGCCCAGAGCTAACTTTAACAAGGGAACAATCTGGCTCTGACAACCTGGATATCTCAATATACACAAACAACATCAACTCTTCAAAACAACATACAACTTCTAATATTCACCTAAATATAAATTTAGGTCGTATATTTGAAACAATAATGGTTATTAGCATTGGCGTAGCGGGGAGGGGGGGGGGGGGGGGGCAGCGATCAACACGAACGAGATAATAAAATAATAGTTTACATTTCACAAACATATTTTTAGTTTAAGTTTAATTTTTAGTTTACGATCAAAATTAGACATGAAACAAAAACGGAACTGTTACACGTACTTACTGAGACCATTAAGGACATACGGATCATAGATATACCGTTCAGCAAAAACATCCAACATCAAACGAATTCAGGCGTTTCAGTCAAAAACCCTCAGACTGATAACGCAGTGCCCCATACATAAACAACAGAACACTTCATAACGATCTTATGATACACACAGTACCCGACACAATACAAACTACTTACATACGTTTTTTTAGAAAACTTTACACACATACAAACCCAGAAATACGTACTTTATCTTCACAGCACTTACCACAAAACCCCCCATGAAGGTTGAAGAGAAGATGGAACCGCGACTTACTGCCACCTTGAATCAGATTCGTTCTTAATTTTTTTTTACATCATTTTCCTTTACTTTTATCGTCTCTCTTACCCATCCATCAAAATTGTCTATCAATTCCTTATTATTTATTTATATTTTTATTTACTTCTTTATTTATGATTATTTTTCTTTTCTGTTATTAAGATAAATTTTCGTCCCGAGGACTTACCACTGGGTGGCCTTCCTCTCACATGCCCTTCACGCCAACATATCAATACCATCCATCATAGAGCTGGTTGTTGCACCCTAGTAACAGTTGTATCTTTATAAGTAAAAGACAAAAAAAAAAGTTTAATTAAACTTAAAATAATTAACAATCAAGCATTGTGCTTCTAAGTCAGGTTTTTATCCGCCTCATGGCAGAGAAACTTCTTTCACAACTAGCTGAACTTACTGTGAGCGCTAATGCAACTCGTACAAGTTAAGGCAATAATTCTTTTTAATTAGGTACATAAGATCGCACTTTTCTGGGGGGCATCAGGCACCCCCCCCCCCCCCCCCCCAGCTACGCCAACGGTTGATGAAAGAATATTTTGGAATCATTAAATACAGCTCACCCCTTTTATTACCCCGTAAGGGAAATTATATAATATGTCAGTAATTCTGAGTTTTTACGAATTTTATATTTTCCAACCCCCTGATTTCATAAATGAAAAATAAAAATCGTCGAACCTATGTTCTTCCCCAGCTTGAATTAATCAATTACGTTTTTTCTCTCCCCCCAAAACAAATCGACCGTTTAGGCTAAAACTTAATATTTGATTTATATAGTGACTTCTGATCCTCAATCTAAATTTTGTGTCGATACATTCAATATATTGGTAGTTAGTAGGGTAATTGAATTGAGTAACAGGCGCCATTCATACATTCATTACATCGGCAGTTATTGGGATTTTTGTGTTGTGCCCCCCTCTGAAAGGCTAAAAATTAATAGGTTTCGCCCTTGAAAAATTTTGGATACACATATAAAATTTCGTGTCGATATATTTATTGTATCGAGAGTTATCGTGTTTAAAGAAATACAGGTGAAAACTCAACATCAAATATCTGACCAATTAGGTCATAACTACCCTACATAACTACCCTTGTACCTCGTATAACGTAAAGTAACATTCTAAGCTCCTGTATTTCATAACACAGAATAAGTAAACATTTATGGTTACTTTAGCCATATTTCGGCGGAGCACATAAACTCAGGTTCTACCAATTTTTTTCTTGTTAAGACCAATGAAAAATAATAAGATGAAGAAAAGAGAAAATACGAGATTACTGTATTCTCCGTATGAATATTGCTACAGGCCAAATTAACTTATACAATATAAATCTAATATACGAAACAAGTAAAATACTGAAAGAGTATGTCGAAAAAATGTGAGGCATTCTTACATGGAGAAATAACAACTCATATATGATATTTCTTAACAACACATATATGATACTCAACATTTTTCGCAGTGATATTGTGATATACGTAATAAAAAATACAAATAAAAACGAATGTTTTTTAAAAATATTGTCTACTAGCTGACCCGACAGACGTCGTTCTGTCAAAAGCTATTGGACTGGATTTTTTTTTTAAATTTCATTTTTTTACTTGGAACCACAGCAAGTTCCTACTTAAGAACGCCGGGCACCTTAGATGGTATGCGCCTTGCAACTCCGTGCAACCAGCTATTAAGTTCTTAGGACCGCTGGGCAACACAGATAGTACGTAGTTAGGAACGCAGGGCACCGCAGCTAGTATGTGCCTTGCAACAGCGGATGCCCTAGGTATTTTGTGCTTAAGAACGCTGGTGAGAGCTATTATTTACCGTGCAACGGTGCACCTTCAAGGTAATACATGCTTAGGAAACCCACCCTATTAAAATTAGGGCTATTTCCCATCTTTAAGAAAGCTCCATGTGAGATTCATTCAGCATTAATGCACCCCCGCCCCTCCCGTCCAAAAGGGTCACAGCCAATTTTTAAATATTGCTTTTGAAACTACTATTTAGGTATATGCTTGCCCTCCCCATACCCCCCTCCCGTTGATAATTTTGAGACGTCACATATCCTTTTTTTGTTTTTGTCTTTTAAGAATACTACATGTGAAATTCCATGACAATCCGACCATTCGTTAATGACCTATCAGTATCTTTATATTTACGCCTAGAGATAGTGTTGAGATGTCACACACTTTATTTTTCAATTTGGCCTTTAAGAATACTACATGTCAAATTCCATGACATTCCGATCATCCGTTAAAGATCTATCACTATCTTTATATGTAGGCCTACCCCCAGAATATAAATCTAATATACGAAACAAGTAAAATACTGAAAGAGTATGTCGAAAAAATGTGAGGCATTCTTACATGGAGAAATAACAACTCATATATGATACTCAACATTTTTCGCAATGATATTGTGATATACGTAATACAAAATTTTAATAAAAACGAATGTTTTTTTAAAAATATTGTCTATTTCACAAGATATATAAATTATATAGAGGGCGCCGGTAGCTGGTATGCGTGCTTGCCTTCTGAGCTCAAGGTCGTGGGTTCGAAACCCGGCCGAGACCCTTAGTTTATTTTGTTTGGCATCTGAGACTTGCATTAATTCCATATGAACAAAAAGAAATAATCCTAATGTTGAATACTTAAATAAATAAATTGGGAAAAAAGAAAATGGAATTATTCATTATTCACGGGCATAGAATAATGAATAAACTGCATTTTCACTACTGTTGCCTCTGATTGGATTTATTTATTTAAGTACTCAACACATGGATTACTTTCTTTCCGCCCGTTGGATCTAATGCAATTGTTTCACAATAGGAAATTATCCGGTGTTGCCCGTAAGGATGTTTGAAATTTTATGAAAATACTATCATCCGTTAAAGAGAGAGACTCATTTTATGTTTTGACTCCCACATCTTCTCCCGTTCAGAATTTTGAGATGTCACTTATTGTGATAATAAAAAAAAAATTAAAATAATAATAATGCAATAATAATATAAAAATATAAAAAAAATAATAATATTATTACCACACTTCCTGTAGAAATAGGCTCGAACGATCACTGAAAAGCCCTTGACAAAGGGATATAGGAAGGGTTGTATCTAAAAATAAAAATGATCAATGAAACGATCAATATGTATATATACACACACATATAATATAAAAGTGTATAACAGTAAACATATATACTACCCGTTTCGGTTTTAGACCATCGTTAACTGAACCTGATAGTAGCTTAGGTAAACATTTATTTCCAGAAAAGACCATCACATTTTTTTTTATTAATTTTTTTCCTAGGTTGGATAATTGGAAACATTTTTAGTTATTCCAGTTAGCCATTAAAAAGAGAGATAAAAATGGAAAAAAAATCGTCAGTGAATCAACAATAATGAACTTCCCCCTTAGAAATGTTTTTGCTCTCCCTCTAAAACCGTTCCACAGTACTGACTAAAAATCAATAGTTGACTTACACAGACACTTCTGAATTTTATATTACATTTCGAATTGATACATTCATTACATCCGTAGTTTTTACAGTTTTTGTGTTAAATCCACCTCATATCCCCCTTCCCTTTGGCCGATTTCGCGAAAAATTAATATATATAATATGAAGATGGCTGATGTAGTGAGAAGTGATTAATTCACAGGCTTAGCTAGCTGGCTTTCGAGGTTGCCCTCATCATCAGACAGTCTGATAAAATAAAAAATTTTTGAAATAAACCTAATTAAAATAATTTAGCAAATGAAATTAAAAATGTTTTAATAATAAAAATAAATAAAACCATCTAAAAACTTTAACAATTTAAAGTTTCATGGATGGGGAACGATAAGTTATTCATGTCCCCCATCTGAGTCACAACTGGGAAAACGAAATACGTGAGACTGAGTAGTCTTACTTCCCTCCGTGAGTCTCACGTACTCCGTTCTCCCAGTTTTGAGGACAACCTCGAAAGCCGGCTAACTAATACAAATAAAAAATCTGTGAGAGATTTAGGATATATCTTTTTTGACAACATGTGAAATTAATATTTATCGTCGTCTGTGTGACTGTCAACACGATAACATTTGATAGAATGAATGTATGGCCACGATGTATCGTATACAGACCCCATAAGGACAGTCAACATCTATAGATTATTAGCCGACATCTAAATTCCAAATATGAAAAAAGTCGTGTGAATCCCCGGCAATGTACTTCCCCAGAACGAATCAATCAACTTTCTCTTCTCCTTCCAAAACCAGTCGACCGTTTGCAATAATATTCAGCAGTTGACTTACGCAGGGGCTCCTAAATCCTCAAACTAAATTTTGTGTCCTTAAATTTATTACATCGGCAGTTATTTGTTTTTGAATTGGGGCCCCTCCCTCTCACCCCCCCCCCCCCTCCCCCTTTCCTTCGGCCGATTCTCAAAATCGATAGGTTTGTAGTCCTTACATGGTCACACATATAGAATTTCTTGTCGATACATTCATTTTATCGGCAGTTATCAGAGTTTTTATGTTAAGCCTCCCCCCTAATCCCTCCTTCCCTTCGGTCGATTTGCCTGAGAAACAATAGGTGACGTCGTTAGAGGGATCCGGATTCACAAATAAAATTTTGTGTTGATAAATTCATTCTATCGGGAGTGTTCCTGTTCACAGACACTCACACAGATAGATTTTTTTTTTTACTTCCCAAATGTACAAAATATAGGGAAGTTATGTAATCGGACGTTTTCAAGAAAATGTCGTGCTTCCGACCTCTAGATTCCAAATATGAAAAAAAAGTCTGTCCGTTTTTGTGTCTGTGAACACGATAACTGCCGATAGAATCGTATCGACACGAAATTTGATATGTGTGACCAAAACCCAATAAGGACAACACCTATCGATTTTCAATTGAAGCAGCCAAAGGGAAAGGAGGGATTAGGGAGAGGCTTAACACAAAAACTCTAATAACTGCCCTTAAAATGAATTTATCGACACAAAATTTCATATGTGCATACAAAACCCCATAAGCACGACGCTTATTAATTTTCAGCAGAATCAGTAGACGGTAAGGGGGGATCAGATGGGGGCTCAACTCAAAAACCCCAATAACTACCGCTGTAATGAATATATCAACATAAACTTTCATATTTAAAGTCAAAACCTAATGATGACATAACCTGTCAATTTCGATTGTAATGAATTTATTGACACGAAATTTAGTATGAGGACTTAGGAGCCTCTATGTAAGTCAACTATTGAATATTAGCGCAAACGATAGACTGGTTTTGGGGTGAGCGAAAAGTTAATTGATTAATTCGTTTTGGGGATGATTCACCGACGACTTTTTTCATATTTGGAATCTAGAGTCCGGAAAACATGAATTCCATTGAGAACCCCCCATTAAAGTTTTGACCGATTACATAACTTCCCGTATACTAAAATAAAGGGAGGTAAATACATGGAACCTATGCCCTTCTTCTACACCACTGAAGAGCATATTGAGTTTTGAACAGGTTCAGGTCACAACAATGAGACACCCGACACAAGAGGTAAGAGTGATGATGTCCCCGTCATCATTTTGACTGATGAATGCCTAGAATTAGGAGACCCTGCAATTTCCCCGATTTAACCTGCTCCCAATTGTCATCATGTGTAATTATCATCATTTCATGCCGTGAATGTATTGAACACAGTCTGGTACCTATTCATGTTTCGTTGGGGTTTCATTGTCCTCAAATTTTGCGTACCTACATACATCTCTAACAACCTAGAAATGTTTTATAAAAACCAAAATGGCAGGATTTAGAAAAATGTGTGGATTATACTTGGGTAAATATAAAAAGGATGGCCCCCTGTATAGGGGAAGTTATGTAATCGGTCAGAAATTCGATGCAGAGTTTTCAACACAATTTCATATTTTCCGTCCTCCAGATACCAAAAATGAAAAAACAAAAATTAAGTGCATAATAATATTACAAGATACCGCTTATATTTAAGAACTAATCAAAGATTTATAGAAAATTATAAGTCGCATTTTATATGAAATAAGATTTTTTACAGTACGCGAGATACTTACCCGAAAACCGTCCTAAAATGTGATTTTGAAGTCCATATTTTTAGTCGTTTGGTCGATTTGTATCCCATCGAAAAATTACTTTTTGCCAGAAATTCTCCTAATTATTTTGAGATATAGCCAATAACGCCAACATTATAGCTCCCCAGTTAGTTATTATAACTCATGCCCGGGCTTTAACTACGAGGTCATATCGCCTACTACCAGAGCGCTCTTTCATCACTCTGGTAGACATGAGCCCGACTCTACTGTGGGATTCCTAAATTTTGCCTACCCTAAATTTTTATTCACCTAGGGCAGGGGTCTTTAACGAGTACCTGACATCTTACAGGCTCGGGCTTAACGTCCCATCCGAAGGATGGCATGCTTAAGTTTATTTTACCTCTCAGATAAAATAAACTAAGGCCGGCCACACACGTACAGTTTTAACTGTCAGACTTAACTGTGAACTGAGATGTACACACACGTACAGTTTAATCCTTCAGTTTTTTCCATGCATTCGAACGAGTGGATGATTTGGCCGCTCTCGGTTTACTTTTTGTAATTTTACAAAAAAGAAAAAAAAAAGCGTAAACATTGGTGCAAGAAGTGGTTACAAAAACGAAATTTATCATCCCACATAAATTTATTTCTTTGCGAAAAGTAGATCTTAAGCTGTTTAAGAAATCTGTTGTGACAAAAATGTCCCAACAGATTTCTTTGTCGCTCCAGGTTCTAGTTCTTGTAACTTCTTCGCTAACTTGTTGTAGGCAGCATCTTTTTTGGCGCGGTCATGATACTCGCTAGATTTAACTTGTTTAACTTGCCACAGGCAAGGTTCAGATCTATATATTGCAATGAAATCAACCATCACTTGGTTCTGTTTACGCTACATGATACGCACTCTCGCTCGACACAAATTGCATTGAGAAATGTACAGTTGAACCCCCACACACACTCAGTTCAGTTAATCATTTCAGTTAAAAATATTGAAATTTTATTTTTCTCAGTTAAACTGTACAGTTGAGTTGAACTGAGACTGAAATCCCACACACGTACAGTTAAAACTGTCAGTTAAAACTGTACATGTGTGGCCGGCCTAAGGGTCTCGGCCGGGTTTCCAACCCACGATCTTGAGTTTAGAAGGCAAGCACGCATACCACTCAGCTACCGGCGCCCTCCTTCTAGCTCCCCAAATAGTGTAACATAAATTTCTGTAGGAAATATTCCTAAGTAATATTTAAATTGTAACGCATAGAAACAAATTTTAAAATATAGTTTATTATTGATAGTTTTTTATTAAAAAATTAGTTATGTGGCCCATTATAGGACTTCATTATACCAACCACATTTGTACATGTCACTCCAACTCCCCTCTCTCAAATTCATGTTGTACTGGCATTACCAGCGGGTATAAGTTAGTCACCCTCAGAATTACGTTGTAAAATGAAACAAAAACAAACCCAACTTTTTGGTCAGATGTACTAAATTCAAATATTGACTGATTGTAATGAGGGTTATGTGAGGTCACAGGAGACATCAACCAAAAGGTCATTACGAATGACAACAGTCCTTTAACCGCTGTGCTGTGTGGGTGGGATGAACCACTGATGATGACGTTGTTGCGTTGAAAACCGGTTCTGGTCAAAATAATACAGTGGGAGGACAACTCCTTTTATTTATATGAGAAATTTCGTCCGAAAACATCTTACTATCATATATGAACGACAACAGATTTATTTTGCGAAATATTATTTGTAAAATTTAAAATTGTGAAACATAATTTAAAATTTTTGTTCTCATTTCAATTGAAGTTTACCTGAGTTCATTTATTATTATTATTTCGTTATGTGTTTTCTTCTTGAAAAGCTGATCATTTCACTAATACATTAGGCGTCCTTATGGAATTAATAGCATATTTATTTTGATATCTTTATTATAGCTCAACTTTTGACTGGGGCCTTAGGAAGAACCTAAATTTTTTTCTTGTTAAGGTGTTAAAGTGGACCTAAATACACAAAATCCTACACAAAATTAATTTAAAGATTAAATTAAAATTTATAAGACTTTTTCCTTACCTTTTCATTTTGATTCATTCTTTTCTTTATCCCATTTTCACAGAAAATTTAATAATGTTACCTTAGTAAAGGGCATTCATTACGTTGGCCGGAAAACTCTTGTTTAAAAAAGGTTAAAAAGAACCTTTTAGCGAAGACGAAAACCTAATTAAGATAAATGTGATTTTTATGGCTCTCCGTCAACATAACACACACCTACTAATTGTCTGTATATAAACTATAATCACTCTTATTAGAGACCTCTTATTAATAATGGAAAATTAATTAAACTAATTCATCTCAGTTGAATAGATTTGAAAATGTATTATGGTAACAAGCTGGTGATAGGAGCGACAAGTGGGGGACTAGTTAGTGTTATGAAACTTAGATGGCAGCAGCGTTGACAGCAATACCCAACACAAACTGGGATCCATCACGTCTGACTAATCGACCTGACAGACGCCTTCCACAATGACTATTTCAACTGAAATTATACTGTCATTATACAATGTGAGACTGGAAAGTCCCTTGAAGGTACAAACGACAAAACTTCCGTTGGACTCAGCATTTCATACGTACTTACTCAAGAATGAAAAAGTTTCTAAAAAGCTATCAGATCTCTCCCGCAATTAGAGTTTAGACGATCGCTGTTTAGCGTCCTTTTTCAGTTTTTTTTTTTTTTTTTTTTTTTTTTTTTTTAATTTCATTATTTTCTATGTTTTCATGATTGCAAGTTCGAAGACAAAATATGTAGTCTAAGAGCTGGCTATAGAGCGAGCAACATGCCTCGGTCCACGAAATATTTTATATGGAAAAGGTTCGATTGCTGCCGACAAAGCGAAAGCCCGCCCGTCAGAAGGCGCGCTGGAAGCTAAGTGCGTGGGCGGGCCATCAAACGTGTAGATTTTCCGACGGAAAAAACTGTCGATTGGCAAGGCTGAAAATTTGCATAGATATAGAAGAGCATGAGAAAAAGCAGGGAAAAAATTGTCAGAAGAGTAAGTGGAAGCTAAAGGGTTGTTAGAAGCTCTGTAGCCAGCTCTCAGTCTATTAGTATGAACATAAAACGGGGCGGACCTACGGATGTAAACAAAGCCGCAAGAGAAAAGGGATTAGTGTTGCGTTTGAATCAAAACAAAAACCATGAACCACCATTCATTTCGTATTTTTCTGTTTCCGTTGCATCTATTCATCCGATTTTGAATCTGAAAAATGATATGAACTGTCTACTTTCGCTTCGGCGGTACATATACGAAAAAAAATTGGTCCTTTCAAAAGTTCTGTCGTTTTTTTATAAAGGAGTGTTTACTTTGACTGTAGCGTCTTTGTTATGATTCTAATTCCAATGCGACCTTTGCTGATGTAATTGTTTACTATCTGTGAAAACAGTATATTTTAATCCAGTCACTGCTGGACGTTCAAACGAATTTATTACATTGGTTTGAATTGAAATAAAAATTCGGTCGATTTTACTTTATCAGTTTAAACTCGGCTTAAAAGCTACTGTGACCACTCGAAAAATATGTTCCGAGTTTGGTAAGAAAGCTGTCTCTGAGCGTAAACCTCAAGGTTTTCCAAATTTCGACGAAACGCTCGAAGACGGGGCTCGTCTTGGAAGACCTCAAGTTGCGGAAGAACAGCAAGTTCGGGAATTAATAGAGTCGGATCCACGTCAAATATGTTCGGAAATAGGTAACAGACTAGATATTTCAGAAGCAATAGCCTGGAGATACCTACATCAAAAAAAAAACTTGAAAAATGGGCCCCTCACAAGTTATCGGATGTCAATAAGATGATTCGATTAACAACATCTTCATCTCTAGATTCTCGATTAAAAAATGATCAATTTTTAGACAGAATAATCACTTGTGATGAAAAATGGGTATTATACAATAATTTTAGGCTGTGTTATCAATGACTCTCAGCTGATGAAGAACCAATACAATTTCCGAAACCTGATCTTCACCAGAAAAAGGTGTTATTGGTTGTTTTCTGGACAGGCAAAGGCGTCGTGCACTATGAGCTCTAAGTCAGGGGCAAACCACTGCAGAGGTCTATTGCACGATATTAGACCGCTGTCAGTCTAAACTTAAAATATTCGATCGAGGACTAGTGAATAGAAAAGGACTCTTGCTATCTCACGACAATGCTCGGCCACATACGGTAAGGTTGACCAGGGATAAATTTATAGAGATTGGATGCGAAATTTTACCCCACCAGCTATATTCCTGTTAATAAGTTGTATTTTTATTTTGCATATTTCCCAAAAAAAGTGCATATTATATGCACATATTTAAGGTTTTTTATTGCATATAAATCAGAGCCTTAGATATCATAGAGACTCAGGACCATCGAAGAACGGCTTGTTCAAGTTGTTTCACCTTCCAGATAAAAAAAAAACGTGATCTTGAGCTCAAAACTATACTATACTTAGTTAGTTTGTTACCATGACTCATGTCCGGGCTTTACCTACAAGGTCATATCGCCTACTATTAGAGCGCTCTTTCGTCGCTCTGGTGGACGTGAGTCTGACTCTACTATATGAACTGTAATATTTGCTTACCCTAAATTTTTAAAAGGCAAGCACGAATACCACTGAACTACCGGCACCCTAGAACTTTACTATATATTTCGTCTAGCAAAGGGAAGAAGAATAATTTGTTCGTATTGTTACAGGAGAGAGTGGACCCAATGCATTTGCGAAGGTAATTAGGATGTGAATTCGGCTGAGGCTAGGAACTGGCTTTTGGGATTCCCTATGTAAATGGGATAAGATGGATTATCCAAGTTGGTAAACGGCCGACAGTGAGGGGCAAAGCTTAATTAGGGTAGGCGCAAGGAGAGGGGGGTGAGGAAACACATTTGTAGATGACATTTGACTAACTCAACATGTCACTCAAATTCAAAATGTGACAGCTCAAATTGCCTAATCTCACTTAAAGCCAGTTACGACTAGAAACTTGTTTCGGGGGGGAGGGGGGGGGAGGGGGGGGGGGGGAATAACAAGGAATGTTACATAATTTTTTTCACTTCCCCAGCTATTCGAATAATAGGGGAAGTTATGTAATTTGATGTTGAGTTGTTGAATGTCTATGAGTGTGTCTGTGATCATGATGACTTCCAATAGAATTAATGCATCCATATATTGTTACAGAAGCCCATAAGGACGCCACTTATTGATTTTCAGTCACATCGGCCGAAGGTAAGGGTGAGTTTAGAAGGGAGGCTAAAAACAAAAAACTCTAATAATAATAATAATAAAAAGGGCGCCGGTAGATCAGTGGTATGAGTGCTTGTCTTCTGAACTCAAGAACGTGGATTCGAAACCCGACCGAAGCCCTTAGTTTATTTTATCTGGGAGGTAAAATAAACTTAAGCACGCCGTCTTTCGGATGGGACGTTAAGCGATGGTCCCGAGCCTGTACGGTGTCAGGTACTCGTTAATGAGCCCTGCCCTAGGTGAATAAAAATTTAGGTTAGGCAAAATTTAAGACTCCCACAGTAGAGTCGGGCTTTCCACCAGTGACCGGAAGAATCTATTCCCGGACGTCTATCCTCGTTTTGATGTCTTCTTTAACGTCGTTCCTTTCCGTCATAACGGCCCCCAGGTACTTGAAGCTATCCACCCGGTCAAACCTGCAGCCTCCAAGTACGAGTTCCTTCTCTTTTACTTCTTTCCTCGTGGTTCTCATGTACTTGGTTTTGCCTTTGTTGACAAGAAGACACAGCTTCCTAGATTCCTCGTCACATTCCTGGAACGCCCCCGCCAATGCAGCTTTCGATCGTCCGGTTAAGACCACGTCGTCCTCATATGCGAGATGCTGACTAAACCTGTTATATATCGTGCCATTAGGATTCATACGGACGCCCCTAATAGCCTTCTCCAAAGTTATATTGAAGAGTAAAGGGGATAATGGGTCACCCTGTCTCAGACCCTGCCTGATCTCAAAACTTTCGGGGATCGCGTTCTTCAGAACCCACTATGTAAGTCAAATATTGAGTTTTAGCACAAAAGGTCGATTGGCTTTGGAGGGAGAGCGAAAACGTAATTCGTGCTAGGGAAGTACATAGCTGGTGATTTACCGACAACTTTATTTATTTATTTTTTGAATATATTATAAAAATCCAGTGATAACACATCATAGTATAGCAGGGGAAATAAAATCTGTTTTGTAGAATGTTTTAAAACAGGAATCCAGTTTCCGCCAATCAATCAACAAAACTTTTATAAGATCAAAGGAAAACTTTCCTGTCGTGTTCATTCGGGAGGAAATAAAATAAAACGGAATGGGTTAAATATGGTTCTGAGTATCACCAATAGAGACGTGACTATTTGTAGAGTCACCCCCCCCCCCCCCCCCCCCCCCCTCCCCAGAACAACATCCGTTGGAAATAGATGAACCTCGAAATATAGATTAGGGAACAATAAACATACCCATTTCTAATGAGAATTTATAAAAATGCACCAAAGTACCGCAATGTGTCGCTTTTTCGTCGTTCTGGTGGACATGAGCCTAAATCGGAGGAAACGGAATTTTATTCTCACAGTTCAAAAAGAATAAAAAAACCACAATAAAAATCGTGTTTCATGTCCAAAAACATTATTTGATACAAAGCTTCCATTTTCATTTTTTGAGCAGAGTTCCTCCACACCTTAAAGATCAGTCGAATGTACGTTATTGTTTTATTTATTCATTTATAATTTCTTATTTAAATATTTTTTATTTATTTATTTCGGCTTTTTTATTTATACATTTATAATTGTTTATGATATATATATATACATATATATATATTTTTTTTAATGTACATTGTTATTTTTTTTTTAATGTATTTTTTTATATATCTCGCACATTGTGACCTGATGAAGGGACGTAAGAACGTCCCGAAACATCGTTGGGATAAAGACACTTCCGAAGAGTTTTTTGAGAAATAGTTATCTTAATTTTTATTACATTGAAAAATGTGTCAACTTATTATTAATGTATTTATGTTTATTTTTTATTTTTTATACTCACATATTTTTAAGTATTTATATATTCAGTTCTTATTAATTTCATTTTACTTTTAATAGTTTTGTTATTACTACTAATCATAGGTGTGTTAGACTCAAGTAGTTATAAATCTAATGTATAAGCTATCTTAATGTATAATTCTTTTGACGTATCCTATTACCATGTATTGGTTTAACGGAAATAAATTGATTATCATTATTATTATTATTAATCTCTATTTGGCTAAAAATCGATAGGTGATATCTAGAGCCCGGATTCCCGTGCAATTGCATTTTTTTTTTCGCTTGCTTCAAATCATTAAATAATTATTTATTTTTACAAATTAAGGCATCCTGATTAATATTCATAAATTTTATTTTGCACTAAATTAGAAGTTTTCAACTTTCAGGACAAAATTGCATGTTTTAGATTTTTATTGCACACAATTTCGTATTTTGTCGTAATCAGAAAATTAATTAATTTGTAAGTTAGTTTGAAAATGTATACATTTGTTAATCGACAAATTTACAACAGCTTTGAGAAAAAAATCCTGCACATGACCAACTCAAAAAGTACAATGCGACCAAAAATGGTGAAGATATTGAATTGGATCTACAACCTGACATTATAAGCAGCTACAAAAAATTCCCCATCATAAGCGTCAGCTTCGAGAGATCGTTTTCCCAGCTAAAACACATATGTACTTAGCGACAGGTGGCACAGTTTTTCAGACCAGAATTTTGAAATGTATTTAGCTTAAGATGAGGTTTCGAAAAATGATCCAGAAAGGGACTTCGTAAAGTCAGTCGTTAGACTGACTTCCTGCAATTTTGGAATTCAATTCTTTAATTCTATTCAAAAGTGCAATGAACAGGTATTATATTAAAAGTATCCCAAGCAACGCTTGCTGAACCTGCTAGTAAATAATAACAATATCCTTTTGTTTGTTTTCATACTTCATCCCACTTATCGGTAGAAATATGTAAATGAGTTATAGTTAATTTATGTGTTTCAATTTGCATAACTGTAGGTACTTGTTTAATTAATGTAGTTAGGTACTGGAGAGTATCAATATTTATGACTGGTAATGAATCTCAAGAAGTTCCTAAGTACTCTAGGCGTGAAAATTAAATCATGACCTTGGAAATTGGGTTAATGATAATAATAACATTTATTTCCGTTAGACCATAACAATCAGGTAATATATGTCATAAGAATATGTATATTAACATAGCTTTTATATTAGGTACATACACACAACTCTGGTAGTAGGCGATATAGCTTCGTGATTAATGCCTGGGCATGAGTCACAATAATTAACTGACTACTTATAATTGTTTTATAGTTAGTTATTATGACTCATGCCCGGGCTTTAATCACGAAGCTATATCGCCTACTACTAGAGTTGTGTGTATGTATCTAATATAAATCTTAATATACATATTCTTATGACATATATTACCTGATTGTTATGGTCTAACGGAAATAAATGTTATTATTATCATTAACCCAATTTATATTATATTATAGGTTATACTACCAGAGCGCTCTTTTGTCTCTCTCGTGGACTTGAGCCCGACTCTACTGTGTATATTTTTATTCACCTAGGGCAGGGGTCTTTAACGAGTACCTGACATCGTACAGGTTCGGGATCATCGCTTAACGTCCCATCCGAAGGACGGCGTGCTTAAGTTTCTTTTACCTCCCAGATAAAATAAACTAAGGGCCTCGGCCGGGTTTCGAACCCGCGATCTTGAGTTATCAGTAAGCAAGCACGCATACCACTGAGCTACCGGATCCCTCATCATAATGTACATTTAATATGTTGCTGTTGTTAGGCAACTCGCCGTCCCGCCATCTCCATTCCTCCAATTTAACGGCACGGGTGGATCTCCTGTGCCATCTTGCTCTGCCTAGCACTGACCAGCAGCGGAGGCCGATCAAGGTCAATCATAAAGCGACCACATAAGGAGAAAAACTAGTCATTACTAACAACCCCTAGAATCTTACAGACTACATCAGTACGTTTTTTAAAATTTTTTATTCATCTAGGTCTTTAAGGAGGACCTCATATCGCACAGGCTCGGGACCATCGCTACGTCAAATCCGAAGGACGGCGTGCTTAAGGTTTTTTCACCTCCCAGTACCATTGAGCTACCGGCGCCCTCTATTTTATTTTATGAAAATTTATATAATTAAGAAGTCCTACTCAAACTTGTCTAACTTCAAGTATATTTGTACATCGCCAGAAAACAGAGCTATCAAACGAGAAATAAAGGTATGAAGTGAAATGCCAGGAAATGAAAATTATATTACAGCGATAAATTTCAAATATTTATCTTTATAGTTTTGTCAATAAGGCCAGGATGTGATGATCAAGTTCCATTAGGATGGACTGATCTAAATCCTAAATTAACGTTGCTCCGTTTACAGCCTCCTTGATAAAGCCTGTGTAGCTGTAAATCCCTTTACAACTTTTCACATTTATTTTACTACTTGTCTTAAAGTTTTACAATCTTTCTTACAGTTACGTAGGCTTCTTTTTCCCCATTGCTTACTCAATTAAAATCTAATTGTAAATGATATTACTGTCTATTACAATAGGAAGATACGGCTGTATGTATTACCCACCTGGCATTTCATGGAGTTAGACTGTTTTAGTACCTTGGAGGGGTACAATAATCACGGAGGTACCAATCAGGGACAAATGGAGGGGAGAGGAGAACGCCTTGGTAGTAGAATTTTATAGTGTTAGACAAAACAGCAGAAAGAGCTGTAAGACCAATGTTAAAGCGTTAAGTCTAATATATGCCTCAGCCTGGAGCTAAATATAGATGCACATTATCATGCAACGGCCAGGGCGTAAGTAACAGCATTTCATACCGTTAGTGTTAACAAACATCTCAGGTAGTCAAAGAAGTTTGATGTTTTCCGACTCCTTGTTTCGCACGATAGAATCAACTCTATATTGAAAAAAAAAACTGCTGATGCCAACATATTACTTTCATAAAGCCAGTAATGCCATTATAAAATGAATATGAGAGAGGGAGTGGGAAAGAAGGATGATCTGTAAAAAAGTGGTGGTATAAAATAGTCCTGTTATGGTCACACTACATATTTGTTTTGTATAATAGCAGAAGTTTCCACAGCCGGAGCTCCACCCATAGACTTGGTATTGGATGGTGCTGTTGCCTTGTATTACTGTAGACACAATATGCCTCTAGCAGCAGATATAGATGAGCCCTTACAGGAGGTGAGCGGACAGTCCAGAACAGAGCGTTGCAAGGACATTGTCCAGAAATGGATAGTGGGAAAATGGCAACAACGTTGGACATGAAGTTCGGAAGGCCGAACGACTTATGCATACTTTCTGGATGTGCGGGTACGCCTCGACGTGGGTACAGCCTGACTATTGGATGTCTCAGACATTATCAGGTCACGAAGTCTTTAACTCCAAACTTTTCTTCTTTAGGAGGAAGAACAACCCAAACTGTTCATGTGGGGGCATCGAGACTGCAGAACATGTGGTCTTCGATTGCCCGCTGGCCAGGGAGTTGATTCACGGGACCAGATCATACCTGGGACTAGATCTGCGGCAGTTGGTGACGGAGACCGGCTTCGCAGTCTTCAGCTGGTTTGTCAGCTCCTGGTGGGAGCAGAAAAAAGCGGTGTGACGGTCGCCACCTGCCCGCCATAACCTCACTTAAGCACTAATCAGATCCCGAGCTCCCTCTAAAAACATAGATGGTTGATGTTGCGCAAAAGCAAGGTGCACCCAAAACAATAAAGACATTGGCCATATGAGCCTATCACGTATCATTAACTGCAAAATTTAAAAGCTAATGCATTGAAGAAATTTAATTAAAAGAGACGAGAGAAGTTTAATGAGAAGAAGGCTTGTGTCCTTTATGAAGAGATGCAACTAAAAGATAGGTGTTACATTGTCTGGGACGAGCCACCCAATTGGGCCAGTTAGCTCAAGATGGGAGGTAAGCAAGTTAAATACATTCTACAGCCTCTCCAACTAATGGAATTTCTAATGGAAAATGTTACTGTAATTTGTACTCCTACATCAGAAACCTATTTTTCCTTGTTTCACACTAATCGAACAATTTATTTTTTATTTTTGGCAATACTGAGCAAAAAAATGTTGCCATTCTAACGTCACTACTTTAGTGTGGTTTAACAACTGACTTCATTTGTTTAATTAGCTATATAGGTAACGTATATTAAGTTTTCTCTTTCACCTCAAAAACCAATCGACCGTTTTGGCTAAAAATCATAAAATTTTGAGTTGAGCCCCCTCACTGACCACCCCTTTCCTTCGGTCCATTTCAAATTACTATGTGGTGTCCTTATTATATCATTACTTATTGGGTTTTTTGAGTTGAACGCCCGTTTTGATCACCCCTTATTTTCTACCAACTCCGCAGAAAATTAAAAGTGTCGTCCTTATAGTGATTTGAATTTAAATATAAAATTTTGTATAGACAAATTCATTAAAATGGCAGTTATTAAAGATTCATCACAATTTTACAAAATATGTTTTTGCTCAAAACATGTGCAAATACACGCATTGGGATCGACTTGCAAAAGCTAATTGAAAGAATTGAGAAACAAATATCTCACTAATTAAACAAATTAAATATTATTCGATCTTTTCATTATTATATTACCTATCTATTTTTATGTGTATGCATAATAATAATAATTCATTCTGTTTTGAATTCTCACTCCAAAAAATTTGTGTAGTGGGTCCAGATCATTTGGGTTGGCCACCCGTGTGATATACATACGCTTCGTTTAGTTAAAATTTAGATATATTGTTTTATTTTTAGTTAATTTTATCTTATATAAGTTAATTTATTATTGTATATATGATAATAAAGGCTCTGAAGAAGGCACACTCAGTGCAGGAAGCTTGGCGAAAATTGTTTGAGTTTCTTTTATCGACTATACGGCTAATCTCTCCCTTCCTACAAAATACATACACCCTGAGAACTCTCACATCGCCCTGTAGGATTGGGACAAGGGAAAACAAACGGTGCTCTTTTGGATAAGAAATTTTTTACAATCTCTTTAATTAGATGATCTATTTTCCCTGAGAAGACGAAATGATTCCCTTATAAAGATTAGAGATTATCCTATCCTTCTCTATCTTATTAAAATATTCATGAATATTTAGTGTTCTTATTTAGATTATCGTCCCAATTACCTCGACTCAAATTTTAAAGCAATTTAATTTAATAAATAAAAGTAAACACAGAAAAAATCAAATTAATTTTAACAATATTCATAACTAGCAGGTTCATCCGCCGTTGCACATGAGTAACTTTATCTTATACATTTTAAAAATGAGCATACCAGTCTTGAGATGGGACACTAAGCGATCTTAAGTCACCAGGACTTGAGGGCAACTTACCTAGAAAATATAGATGTAGACAATTATAACTTCACCTGAAGTACAAACGATAACTTCACCTGAAGTACATACGATATTAAATCTTGCTCTCATCTCTCCTCGGATCACTCACCAGTACATCTCACGCTTTGGGCGGAGATTGAGATCGAATCAACGAAGCCAAGTTTAACGCCAGGAGTTATGGACTGGAACCTTTTCCAACAGCAATTGGAGACAACATTGTCCGTGCCATATTCACTGAAGACGGGAGAGAAAATAGAGGAGGCTGTGGAATTTCTTACCGTATCCATACAGCAGGCTGCCTGGCAAGCAGTCCTACCAACACACACTGGTCCTCATCCGACTCTCCCCTCCTACCCTGCATACATCCGTGAGCTGATCGGAGAAAAGAGGAGAGCGAGAAAAAGATGGCAGACCTCGAGATTACCTTCAGACAGACGGACATACAACAGACTAAGCAATGACCTGAAGACGCAAATCAGACTGATTAACAGGGAATACTACGACTCCCCCCTTTCCAATCTGAATGCGGAGGATGGCAGCCTATGGAGGAGAACCCGTAGACTTCTCCGACACCAATCTCAGACGATGTCAATGCGACAGAACGACGGATCCTGGGCCGTGACGGACGACGAGAAAGCCGATTTGTTTGCTGCTCATCTCTCATCTACTTTCAGACCTCATCATGATCTTTCAGACATCCATCATGAATCACGTATTCACCATTTCTTAGACTCACCCCTTCCTATCTCCCTCCCACCAAAAGCGTTCACACCCTCCGAAGTTCAGTACGAAATTAAAAATCTCCCCAGAAGGAAGTCCCCGGGCTACGACCTGATAACAGCGGAGATTCTCCAGCGGCTGCCCCGGAAAGCTGTTGTATTTCTGACAACTCTGTACAATTCCATTCTTCGTACAACATACTTTCCCATTCAGTGGAAGTGCTCTGTTATCATTATGATCCCAAAACCAAACAAACCTGAGCATGACCCTTCTTCCTTTCGACCTATCAGTCTTCTCTCTTTTCTCTCCAAGATCTTTGAAAAACTGCTCTATAAACGCCTCATTTCTATTCTTTCACTTCATCTTCCCGATCACCAGTTTGGGTTTCGTTCTTCTCACTCCACCACCCACCAACTGCACAGGGTTGTCGACTACACAGCGTCTGCATTAGAGCGAAAACTCTACGCAGCCGGGGCATTCCTGGATATATCTCAGGCTTTTGATCGGGTCTGGCACGCGGGACTTCTATATAAACTTAAACCCCTCCTACCACATACATATTATCTTATTCTTCAGTCATACTTAACAGATAGGTATTTCGCCGTCCGTCAGGGCTCAGCTATTTCCTCCTGCCACCCCATACTGGCCGGCGTGCCTCAGGACTCAATATTAGCCCCCCTATTGTACTCCATGTTCACCTTCGACTTACCCACCGACCCTCTCACATTAACAGCCACATACGCAGATGACACCGCCATTCTAGCCTCTCACACAGATCCTCACACCACTTCACTCATACTACAGCAACACCTCAACAAAATTGAAGTTTGGAGTAAATCTTGGAAAATTAAATTTAACACCACAAAATGTCAACATGTAACATTCGCTCTCCGCCGTGGTGACTGCCCCCCAGTATTCCTTGAAAACCAGCCATTACCTCATACGTCTTCCGTAAAATATTTAGGATTAACCATCGATAGAAGGCTGACTTGGAACCCTCACACTCGGACGACACGACTCACACTAGACCGGCGACTTAGACTATTGTACAGTATTTTGAATAGGCGTTCTAAATTATCTACTCGACAAAAACTAAATTGTTATACCTATCTTCTCCGACCTCTCTGGACCTATGGCTTACAAATATATGGTACGGCCAAGACTTCGAACATCAAAAGAATACAGGTATTTCAATCCAAGACTCTCCGACTGATCACACAATGCCCACCATACGTTAGCAACAAGACTTTACACCGCGATTTGAACTTCACATCCATAGACACAACCATTAAACATTTATACCAACGTTTCTACACCAAAATTTACTTACACACCAATCCGGAAATTCGCAAAATCTTAAGTACAAATTTACCCCACAATCCCCCAAGAAGATTAAAGAGAGTTTGGCATAGAGATCTCCTGGTATGAAGTGATGTCATGAGGGTTCACCGCTGGGTGTTTTTCCTCTCTCAAGCCTTTCATGTCATATTTATTTTTATTATTTTATTTTATTTTTATTATTTTTGTATAGTACCTACATGTCAGCCCAGCCGCTGGTTGTGCATTTTTTACATAGTTGTGGCTTTTTTTTTTTTTTTTTTTTTTTTGTTTTGGCTTTATGTACGGTGCATATTAGCCATGTCAATGTGTTATATATAATTATTTAAGACATCCATGGCCCCGGGAGGGAGTTCTATCTACGAAATAAAACTCTCTCCCGGACGGGATTCGAACCCGCAAACCATGGTGAGACCATGCGACCAAAGCCCTACGCTCTAGCCCGCACGGCCACCATGGTTCCCAATATATAGACTTAGAAATAAGTAAGTCTGCATAACATCTAATTAATGTTTCTGCAACGGTTGATATAGGTTAGGATTATGATTTGGGACTCTCATCGTCCTCTAAGTGGTCGTTAGAGAAGATGTGGATTAGATTGGTTGGGTTGGATTTGATTTATGTTGTAAGTTTGTTTTTGCGCTGTTAGCCCCAGTTATCCCCAGCCCATACATCAACATTGAATTACAATCTATTTTAATAATTTATTGGTGGTTTACAATAACGTAAATTAGTTCAGGTCTATCTCAATTGTAGTACATTTTTAAAAAAGCCCCAATTCATTTATAAAATTGAAAAGAGTTAAAAAAACATATTTTTCTCAATGATGGTTGTTATGAAAGTTTTGGAAAATACAAGTTAGAAACAAAGAACTTTGTATCATTTATATTGTCTAATGTCACAAAAATGTAAACATAGCCAACGTGAGCATAAACTTCAACAGTAACATTTAAGTTTGTTTAGTTTTCATATTTAAACAATTCAACGTCTACCATCCCCAAGGGAAGTCCTGTCTTAATTAAAATATATACAAATATATAACATTCAAATAAACTAACAAAATGGCATTCATAATAAGGTACATATTTAGTATAATCTCATGGGAGCCATGGTGGCCGTGCGGGCTAGAGCGTAGGGCTTTGGTCGCATGGTCTCACCATGGTTTTCGGGTTCGAATCCCGTCCGGGAGTGAATTTTATTTCGTAGATAGAACTCCCTCCCCGGGCCATGGATGTCGTAAATAATTAGTTGTTAACACAGTGACATGGCTAATATGCATCAAACATAAAGCCAAAAAAAATATATATAAAAAAAAAATAATAAAAATAAATACATAGTATAATCTCAGGGAACCTCAGATATTGTAGTTCAGAAGCAGGATATCTCAGAATTATTGATTTTTGAGAAAAAGCATTTGAAAGTTTCGTTCGCTTTTTAAAAAGTAGCTTCTTGTTTCGTTTTGTTTATTATTGGAACACAACTACATTTATGAAACAACATCAAATTCATAGATTAGTCATCATAGGCTAAGACATTTCAAATATCATGTTTCTGAAACTAAACATTTGGGAAAAAATGAAAATTCTATAATAGGTTAGGTACATTTAAGCCCTCAATTTTGTATTTTTAGCTATCCGAGTTTTTGTACTGTATCGAAATATCAACTTCTAAGTTGAGGAACGCGGACATATTGTGGAAACTTGTAATAAATGAATAAAACAAACTTATTTTTGAAATATTGTCTATCTTCATTACAGCGGCAGGGTTTTAAAGTTTAGCCCCCCTCTGATCCCCCTCTTCCCTGCGCCCGTTTCCATTGAAAATTTATTATTTTGATCCTTATGGAATTCTAAATACACATATAATAATTTATTGGTATATATATATCTTTAGTGGAATAGACAATATTTCAAAAATAAGTTTGTTTTATTCATGTATCGAAATATGCCAATCTAGTTAACTTAAATATCACTTCTGAACATTGTTGCCGACGATGGTCTAAACCGAAACAGGTATACATTATGTATAGATTTTTGAAGAATTAGACAATATAAATATAAAAAAAAATTGTATTTCCACTATATCCATCATTACAGAAATCTTCAGAGGGCGCCGGTAGCTCAGTGGTATGCGTGCTTGGCTTCTGAGCTCAAGATCGTGGGTTCGAAACCCGACCGAGGCCTTTAGGGGTCATTCATAAATTACGTAATGCATTTAGGGGGGGGGGGGGGAGGGGGGATAAGCTCAATATTACTAATTCTTACTATAGGGGAGGGGGGTAAAGAATTTGATCTTATGTAAGTTTTTGAATTTAAAATATACTACTTTCGCGCTAAGAAAGGGCGCCATTGGATAGCGCCATCTGTACTTAGTTCTCAAATTTAGTATTGAATCCTACAGAAATCATATGCTACTATATCTCTATATACTATATGTACTTTATCTCAGTACATCTAGACATTTTTTTATTCTATTGTCTCGCTGACTAGGGATTTCCCTATTGCTTGAATTTTGAAAAATAATTGTCATTTTAGTATCATTTATTTATTATAGCTGACATGTCTGGATATTTACATCCACTATTATTTAAATTAGTTTTAAAAAAGCCTTACGTAATTTATGAATGGCCCCTTAGTATATTTTATCGGGGAGGTAAAATAAACTTAAGCACGCCGTCCTTCGGATGGGACGCTAAGCGATGGTCCCGAGCCTGTACGATCTCAAGTACTCGTTAAAGACCCCCTACCCTAAGTGAATAAAAATTTAGGGTAGGCAAAATTTAGGACTCCCAAAGTATAGTCGGGCTCATGTCCACCAGAGTGACGAAAGAGCGCTCTGGTAGTAGGCGATATGACCTCGTAGTTAAAGCCCGGGCATGAGTCATAAAACCTAACCTAACCTAGAAATGTTCATAGAAAAAATATATAAAGCCAAATCTATTTGAACATAAATGCAAGTTGAGGGCTAAAGAAGGCTCTATTTTAATACCTACCTTATATTTGTGTAAAAAAAAAATTTTTTTGTTCACAAATTTCTGTGCATTGGTCTAAAAAAAAATTATTGCCTTTTTTCAAGTAATCAATGGAATAGTAATAATATCATTCCAAATAACGTCAAAATATTGTACATGCTTGGTTTGTGCTTACATCAAACTGAAAATTTTGCTTAGAGATTCTAAGCATAAAGGAGGTGGTATGGATTTTTAGATGCAATCCTCCGATGATGTATGCTGTCATTAAGCAGTGGTACTAATGTTGGTATAATCTATACATCTATAATGTGGGAAAGTTATCTATACACTTACTGATCCTAACTGATTCGTTCATATGGTGTATAAATCTAAACGTTTTCATGTAGGTTCCTTTTGTATTGCAACTCTCAGGAAAACGAAAATAAAACTGACATTTTAAGTGCATTCAGAGAGTTAAAAAAGATTCGGCGAATCACCGGCAATGTACTTCCCCATATCAAAATAATCAGTTAACTTGTTGTTCCCCCTCCAAAACCAGTCCCCCTAATATTCAACAGTTGACTTACGTACGGGATCCTAAGTCCTCATACTAAATTTTGTATGGATAAATTTATTACATCGACAGTTATTAGGGTTTTTAATTGAGCCCCTCTCCTGAACCCCCTTTCCCTTCAGTCAATATAGCTGAAATTGACAGGTTACGTCCTCATTGGGTTTTGATTTTTGATATGAAATTTCATGTCGATACATTCATTCTGTCGGCATTTATTACAGTTTTTATGTTAAGCCTCCCCCTAATCCCCCTTCCCTTCGGTCGATTTGGCTAAAAATCCATTGGTGTTGTCACCTATTCATTCATTCTATGGGCAGTTATTAGAGTTTTTACGTTAAGCCTCCCCCTAATCCCCCTGCCCTTCGGTCGATTTGGCTAAAAATCTATTGGTGTTGTCACCTATTCATTCTTTCTATGGGCAGTTATCAGAGTTTTTACGTTAAGCCTCTCCCTAATCCCCCTTCCCTTCGGTCGATTTGGCTAAAAATCCATTGGTGTTGTTACCTATTCATTCATTCTATGGGCAGTTATTAGAGTTTTTACGTTAAGCCTCCCCCTAATCCCCCTCACATTGGTCGATTTGGCGAATATATATATATATATATATATATATATATATATATATATATATATATATATATATATATATATATATATATATATATATATACATATAATTAAAAGCGCGCGGATAGTTCAGTGGTAAGCGTGCTTGTTTACTGATCTCAAGATCGCGGGTTCGAAACCCGGCCGAGACCCTCAGGTTTTTTCATCTGGGAGGTGAAAAAACCTTGAGCATGCCATCCTTCGGATTTGACGTGAAGCGATGGTCCCGAGCCTGTACGATATCAGGTCCTCCTTAAAGAACCCTACCCTAGGTAGACAAAATTTAGGAGTCCCATAGTGGAGTCGGGCTCATGTCCACCAGAGAGACAAAGCAGCCCTCGGCGATATGACCTTGTAGTTAAAGCCGAGACATGAATCGTAATAACTGACTAGATATATAATACATTTGTTCTGTAGGTTAACTATTTCTTCTGTCAATATGAATCTTCTTTTTATAGAATATGTTTATAGCCTTCTATATTTACGCAACTAATCAAAACTGATAGACTAGTTTATATCTATATATATAACTATATATATATATAGTTTATATATATATATATATATATATACATATATATATATATAGTTTATATTTATATATGTATATAGTTTATATTTATATATGTATAGCCTAGTCATCCTATCTGGCCGAAAATACATTTTGCCTGAGCTTGGACCTTCCTCTTCCTATGGTTTGACCACACCTCTGGTATTCCTCAAGGTAGCACCCTAGGTCCCATTATCCATCAACCCCTAACATCCCACTCACCTCTGGTACCTCTCGCCTCCTTACCTATCCAAAAGTGTTAAACAACTCCGTTATTCTACCATTAGTGAAAACATATCACACATTTGCTACAACAGCGACATAACTCAAAAACTGTGATTTTCCAGGAGGAGCAATTCAAACTTTTGACGTGAATAACTTGATGCATTCATTCGAAAATAACTTATCTCCAAGTTTTATTGAAAGAATACAATATAAAAGAAGAGAAAATGTACAGTAACAGCTATAGGCCTTATTGAGGTTTCTCCCTTAACCTCATAACTACCCTCACTTTGAATTATGACATTCTTGTAGCAATAATTGTTTACTCGGCGAGCAGTTGAACCTCAGATGTGTCGTTCTACCTGCTAAAAGTATATGTGAGAAAGGTTCTTCCTATGCCCATAACTCAAAATAGCCCATTTTTGAGTTATGTCGTTGTTGCAGTAAATGAACGATATATAGAACAAAAAATATTTTAAAAAATGAAGATGTCTTTCATATTGATACAGTACCTTTTCCACTTAGGATCAAAATAGCAGATTCAAAATATGAAGTGTGGTTGAAATATGTTCAGCCATTTTCCCTACATGAAGGAACAAAGAAACATTCCATTTTATTTATTTAGATTATATGGGTATACAATTATATATTTACCGGGTCATCGAATGGGCAAAAGCTGAAAATTTGTAATATTGAGTACTGATCACATCAGAAACCTCAAAACTGTTTCGTTTATATGGTCTATCCATAATACTAAATAAATAATTTTCAATTTTGGAAATTTGCATTTTATTAAGTCATGCCATTTCTAACTTTTCAATACCGACTCTTTTCATGAATATCAAGAAAGGAGAATTAACCATAATAATAATAAATACTACCTTAACTTGTCAAAAGAACTCAGAAAGATCTCGATGTTTCGAATGCCGTTCAAGCTTCTGACGGCAGCAGACCTCCCCAATAAGACCTGAACGGTTACTGAACACTACTGCCCCTACTAGGATACCTCCCCTACTATGCCACCCCCTCCCCACACTTCCACCCCCTTTCAACTTTTTGTAAATGCCATTGCTTTCCCCTATAAGAAATGCCACAAAATTATTTACATTAAATTATCAATAAACGAAGAAGTGTAAGGATGTACACATCAGGAGAGAAAAGTCGTCGGTGAATCACCGGCTATGTGTACCCCGAAACAAATTAATAAATAAATTTTCAATAAACAACTAATTAAATTTTCGAAAACCCAATATAGACTGATTAGGTACTCCGTATAGCTAGGGAAGTAATAAATAAGATTTTACTGTTATTAACGTTTGTCTCCTCTAGTCAGTGAAAAAAAATATCAAAAAAATGCAGAGAAACCTTTTGTATATATAAAGGTTTCTCTCCATTTTATTGTTATTTTACATATATGTATATATTTTATATATAACGACTGTGATTAGAATAACAAATGTAGATAAAAAAAATAATATACAAAAAAAAGGGAAGGGCTTGAGAAAAGTAGAACACCCGGTGGTGAACCCTACGACAATTCAAATAAAAAATATGTATTTTTTAAATAACCTATTTACAAAAGCATAACGTATTTATTTTTATTTAGGAATACTCAGTTGTCCTTTTTATTTCAAGATCACAAAACAACCAAAATCAGTTTACTGAATGTATAAATAATTTTTATATAATAATATTTATTAAAACAAAAAAATCAAAGGCATTAAAAAACATTTACTTGGCTAAATCAATTTCAAATGGCTTGCAAGCTTATTCTACTAGAAAATTGCCTTCTAAACTCGATATAGGCTAAACACTTTGATCGATTAGAGAACGTTTTTCCCTTCTTCTAACAATTTTATCAATCATGTTTTTTCAAATCAAAATTTAAGATGGAAACATTTTTTTCTGCATCTTCTAGACAACATTGTTATAATTGCATTACAAAACGTTTTCTGGGTTGTGCAGATCGAGGATTGTTATGCACACATTTATGGGCGGACAAACTGAATTCGTTTTGACAGTTAGATACAAACACAATTCCACATAAATTCTTGAAATTTATAATATAGCACAAAGCCTTTATTTGCATATCTTCAAATATCGGTTTCTAGCTAGAGCTACTACCTGGTAAGGTCACTATTTTTCATACCATTATGAGTCTTCTGCAACATTCTTACAGAATTTTATTGTACATTTTTTGAAGAGCTATAACCAGTCGTATTGGAATTATCTCAAATCTAAGAGTAGTTGGAATTCGGTCGTTGCACAGTTTCTTAAGGAACATCTTTTGTAGGAACTGTTTTTTCGATAGGACTAAGCGTTTCGGCGTAAATCAAACAATAGTCTAAAAAAATTGGTTTCTAGAGGGGCTAGTTTAGTACAGTTTTCGACATGTATCTCACAAACCGGCCTCTGAAAAATCTTATTTCATATAAAATTTGCCTTTTAGTTTTCTCTGCAATTTATATTTCAAGATTAGGTCGATCTTGTCAAATTTATGGCGGTTTTACGTTTTCTAGTTAATGAGCACTAAATGTTTCCTACCTAGGTTTATTCCCCTAAGGTAGGGTCTTTAACATGTACTTGACATCGAACAGGCTCTGGGCCATTGCTTAACGTCCATTCCGAAGGACGGCGCGTTAAATGTATTTGACTTATCAGATAAAGAACCTAAGGTTCTCGGCCGAGTTTGGAACCAGCGATATTGAGCTCTGTAAGCTAGCACGCTACCACTGAGCCACCAGCGTCCTCAGGTTGTACTGAAGCCGATAAATATATCGACACTACAAGATTGTAATAATAATAATATTTAATTTTTTAAACCATGAAATAATTAAATATAGAATATATATTTTCTTGGTGACACAACCTCTCGAAATTTAATTGGTCAGTATAATTTTTATTTTCCCTGTCATTATTTAATGATAATTTAAAATTTCTGAGTCTCCATATTGTTTCAAAAAATTGAATTCCATTTGTTTCTCACTTCGAAATCTTAATGAGATCATGCCAAAGGAAACGTTAACTACACTATATTATGCATATTTCCATTTTATAATTAACTACGGTTTAATAGATTGGGGAGCTTTTAGCTCTAGTGCAAATATTTTTAGACATCAAAAGAAACCACTAAAAATAATAAACAATTATATAAAAAAAGAAGCTGCAGAGAAATATTTAATAAACTTTTAATCTTACCATTACCTGCGCTGTTTTCGCTCTCAACAATACTAATCATTATTATGATGCCAGGAAGAAAGAAGACTTTCGAAAAACTAAACATTGCTCTTCTCTTTATGAAAAAAGTATAACTCATAAAGTAATCAACACTTTTAATGGCCGCTTCTTGAAGTCGATAGATATAATAAAATAATTAAACATGTTTATTTTCGAGGAAAAACCCTCTAGGAAACTCATTATTAAAAAACGAAACAATAAACTGATATAAAAGTCGTGTTACGTACCTATAAATCTTTAATTTCTGTTTTCATTTTTTTCAAATTTATTATCTTGGCAGAGGTCCCCCATCAATATCCTATAATCGCTATTACTTACCTATTAAGTATCCCTGACAGGGAAAATAAAAATTTAACTGACCAATTAAATTTCGAGAGGCAACCTAGAGATTGTGTCACCAAGAATATATATTTTCGAAGAAATTGAAGGAACTGACAGATTTTTATTTTCAGGTTTGTTATTTTCTTGAAGTGAGTCATTTGTCACACTCAGAAGATAAAGTGGCCAAGGTTTTTATGACGTCTATAGATCTAGAATTATGGTTATCCCAAAACCATTAATTATAACATAATGCCGACTTTATTTTGCGACTTTACCCCTCTAAGTCAGATTCAAGTTCACATATAAAAAATGAAGATGGTAAGAAACAAATTATTGATGTAGTCTGAAAGTAACTTGAGAGATTGTAACAAACCAGGAGAGAACAAAGTTTTTCAACTTCAACTTGTGTTTATCTTCTGGGAACTATTGTGAGCTTCTATGACATTACTTACACTTAAACAAAAATAAAAAAAGTCGTCGGTGAATCACCGTCTATGTACTTCCCCAGCGCGAATTAATCTTAACTTTTCCCTCAAGAGCCAATCAACCATTTGGGCGTCATAAGAATATGTATTTACATTAAGATAGCATATAAAATAGATACTTAAACAGATATTAACTCTTAAAGTCTGACACACATGGATTAGAATTAACAATACTACTAAAAAGTAAAAAGAACTGAAAAAATAAAAACTTGAAAATAGGGGCATAAAAATAATAATTTTATACAGTAGATAAAGTACATAATAAATACAGTAGATAATATTTCTTTTAATTGAATTAAAATTAAGATAATATTTTTTTGATAACTTTTCCGGAAGTGTCTTTTCACGACCACATTTCGGGACGTTCTCGTGTCGAATCCTCAAGTCATATTGTGCGAAATATAAAAAAATAAAAAAAATAACAATTATTATATATATATATATATATATGAAATAAATAAATAAAATGCTAATAAAAATACATAAAAGAGAAAACAACAAAAATAAATTAGAATATTATTAATAGAAAATAATGATAAAAACGTAGATTCGACAGACCTTAAAGAGGATATCTATGGAGGAATTTTGCCAAAAAATAGAAATGAAAGATATGTATCAAATAATGTTTATGAGTATAAAATACGATTTTTTTATTATGGTTATTTCACTATTTTGATCATTGAGTAAAAAATTCCTTTTCCGAATAGGTTTCCTCTAACATAAACGTTTTTAGTTGCAATTTTAAATTTTCTTATTGTTTCTACTGTCTTCAAGAAGTGTGGAAGGGCATTAAAGAAATTAATCTTTCAAAAATTAATTTTCTTTCTTCCTGGAATGGTAATCATGAGTAGTATTGTTGAGAGGGAAAATATTTTTATATAACATCAAACGAATTCAGACGTTTCAGTCAAAAACACTCTGGCTGATAACGCAGTGCCCCTCATACATGAACAACAGAACACTTCATGACGATCATTATGATACACACAGTACCCGACACAATTCAAACTACTTACATACGGTTTTTTAGAAAACTTTACACACATTCAAACCCAGAAATACGTACTTTATCTTCACAACACTTACCACAAAACCCCCCGCGAAGGTTGAAGAGAAGATGGAATCGCGACTTACTGCCACCTTGAATCATATTCGTTCTTAATTTTTTTTTTTTTTTTTACACCTTTACTTTTATCATCTCTCTTATCCATCCATCAAAATTGTCTTTCAATTCCTTTTTATTTATTTATTTGATTTTATTTCTTTATTTACTTTTTTTTTTCTGTTCTTGTCCTAATAATTAAGATAAATTTTCGTGCCAAGGACCTACCACTGGGTGGCCTTCCTCTCACACGCCCTTCACTCCAACATATCAATACCATCATAGATCCTGGCTGTTGCCCCCTAGCAACAGTTGCATCTTTATAAATAAAAGACAAAAAAAAAAAAAAAAAAAAATCCTAATAACCATTAAAGTTTCAAATATAAATAGCGATGGTAAAGGCAAGATTTTAAGTTGTTTAAATATTTCTCTGCAACTTGTTCTTTTAGTAATATTGTTTATAATTCTTAATGCTTTTTTTTAAAGACTGAAAATATTAATACTCGAGCTACCAGTAGAAGCTACCAAATTTATTAAACCGTAATTGATTAAAGAATGGAAATATGCATAATATAATGTAGTTAATATTTCCTTTGGCACCATCTTTTTAAGTTCCATAACTTCCCCTATTCTTCGTATAGCTGAAGAAGTAAAAAAGACTAGTCAATAAGAAGTGTGGAAGATGGTTTCAAACGCGGAGAGCTCCCTTCAATAAGACACTGGAGCTATTTACTAATGAAAGGGACGAAGATGTAAACTTCCAACGAGGATGTCACCTCCTCTGTTTTATCACTTCTTATAAAGAAAGGGCCCAGCACTTAAATGCTATTTCCACTTTAGCACCCCAATCGGCTCTCTGGAGTCTGGAGGAAACGAAGAAGGTAACACTCTTTAATCGGATATAAAGCCCGTTACTAGCTAGAGTCCTGAAAGATACGATCTCAAATTGACTGATAGTCTTTTATTTCGTCCTCCGAATACATTTCTGCGATTTGGATAGGATAGGATTTGGAGTTTAAGGACGCAAAACAGCAAAGGTCATCAGCGTCCAATATATTTGGCGTATCAAACTTGATGATTAGAGGAAAAAAAAAAAAAAAAAAGTGTGGCAAATCTTTAACTGTACAATTTCAAGGCCATGCTCCAATTCAATATTTCTTTATCAACATTTTTTTCACATGGATGCATTCATACTTTTCAGTGGAAATAAATAAACTAATAGTGAAAAAATAAAAATACAACAAACAGTAACAATAACTATTAATATAAGAATAAACAAACAGCAGTAACAGTAAAAATATAGACACACGGGAATATATAAGCATATTTACAAAAACATGCATTCAACAGAATATATTCTTATATACTCATACACACATACCTCATATAGATATGAATTATATTATAAAGGTAATATATTATATAGGTAACCTATAGCCTTTCTTATTATTGATTTTTTTTTTATTGTATTTGTTTTACTATTATTATTTACCCTTCTTTCTATTTTTTCCCTTATCCCCCCCCCCCCCCCCCCCCCATTCTTCCCCTTCCCCTTCTTATTCTTTTCTTTTTTTTCCTCCCCTTTCCCTTCTTTCTTCCTTTTTCTTTCCTTCCTTTCCAACCCTTGTTTCTTTTTCTTTTTTTTCTCCTTTTTTTTTTTATGTATTTATTTTTATTTTTTCAATTTATATGTAGGTACATAAACATAGCCCACGCGCACATACGCATATACCCCTCACATAAATTTATATAATACATAATTCAGAAAAAATACACAAATATAAGCAGCAAATGTACATTATATGGTCACCTTTTTTTTTTTCTCCGATTTGTCTCGCTACGGTGGAAAGCAAATAAAATAAATAAAAAGTAGTCGGTGTTTGCAATCGTTCGCGCGAATAATCAATAGTTGACTTACATAGGGGACTCTTATGTATGAATTTTTTATCATATTTGGTATCTAGAGGTCAGAAACATGATTTCCATTAAAAAGAAACTCCGCATCGAATTTTTGACCGATTGCATAACTTCCCCTATACTTTGTACAGCTGAGGAAGTAAAAAAATCGAATTTCAACACATAATTACATACATAAAAGAAAATTTGGTGCTTTAAGTTAAAAGACAAAATTTATATTTTAACAAATTTAAAAAATTGTTTTCATATCTCAAACGGTTATTGCAACCGCGCATATCATCCAAAAGATGAGGCAGAAAGGTTTTAATTTGCGGAACTACTGACACAATGTTCTCTCCTCTTACTTAACGTATCTTTTCCTTGCAGAATCTTGAAAATAATTAGGCAGCATGCAATTTAAAAAATATATATATAATTTGGATACAAAGTTACAGTCTCATCAACAGAAAATTGATATTCAAGTACACTTGCAGCATTCTTCCCTACACATAACTACTCAGACCACTACTCACCTACGTAGCACCCATCTGGCTGGGCACAAACATACAAAGACGATAGATGATTTGAAAACGAGGTTCTCTGTTTGGCAGTAATCGCACCCTGGTTCGTCTAGACCACTCAAATTCGTTGAGAAACATGACAAACTTCCTACAGAAAGTCACCACGAAGGGCTGTTTTTGGTCTTTTGTACCAACTTCGACCAATTGGGCCAACCAACCGAAAATAGGAGGCTCACTCCTCGCCTTTACCTTAACATTTTATGAACTAGGCGCAGAAATAAAGTTTTTTTTTGTTTTTTTTTCAACTATTTATTATAATATTATTTTTCAAATGACGTTGCCTGATGCTCGAATAAACAAAGATAACCTGTTCATTTTTTTTCAGAGGTATCAATAAAACTAGCTCAGGGGATACCGCGGGTAGGAGTCACACAAACCACTCCAATTGGTCAGGAGTGTGCTCTGCTAAGTGGGAGTTAGGTCAAACTTTGTGGTGGAAGGCCCACAGGACAACCAACAGATGATTAATTGGTACAATTACTTGTACATAGAAGTTAACATACACTCACCACAAATCTAAACCCTTATCACTAGGGACGACATCTCTGGGGCCTCAGGATGGTACTCTTAATCTATAAAATAAAAGTTCATCAGGTACATAACATTTTATATAGGTAACCTGATGACAATGATTAACATGAATAAATAAATGAATAACATTATTTTTATTTACTTTTAAAAGTTTGTACCTAGAATATGGGAACGATTCGTACTTGGTTCTTATCAAATAAATACATTTTTAAAAAAAACGTTCATTATTTTTACTTCCCCAGCATTATGAAGTATAGGGGAAGTTATGTAATCTGTTAAAAATTCTATGCATAGTTTTCAATGGAATTTCATGTTTTGCGACGTCTAGATTCCAAATATGAAAAAAAAGTGTGTGTCTGTTTGACTGTGAACACGATAACTCCCGATAGAATGAATGCATCAACACGAAATTTTATATGTAAGCCTAGAAACCTCTAGTGACGAGACTTGTTAATTTTCAGCCAAATCGACCAAAGGGAAGGAGGGATTAGAGGGAAGGCTTAACAAAAAACTCTAATAATTGCCGTTGTAATGAATATATCGACATGAAACTTCATATTTATTATGATTTATCGTCACAAAATTTAGTATGAGGATTTAGCAGCCTCTATGTAAGTCAACTGTTGAATAATAGCGCAAACGGTGGACTGGTTTTGGAGGTGAAGCGAAAAGTTAATTGATTAATTCGTTTTGAGTTTCTTGTTTTTGCATTAACTCTATGTGGTCGAAAAGAAGATAATATGAAAAATTAGATTAAATTGATAAAGATTAACAATAAAATAAAACATAAATGATATCATTCTTGTTATTGTTATCTTCGTTACTATTTCTTCACGAAATTTGATATCTTAATCTGTGGTGTTAAGAAAGAATTAAGAGATATTGGTGTTTACATCAATTTGATTTGGAGTATCGATATTTTTCATTGTTGCCGTATACCTATGTTTTTTATTTTCATTTGGACTTTTTGCACTCAATAATTTAAAGTACTAACTTATTTCTTCATTTTCTTTAATTTCTCGATGATTTTCAATAAGAATTTCTAAAAAAAATTACATTATCGAAATATAAGTGACAAATAAGCGTGCTTCTGGTAGATAGACTTCTGTTTATAACGTTGTTATTGAAATTTAACTTGGTGAATTCATTCTTTCCAAGGTGTTTTATTCACTATATTTTTTTATTGACTTTTTGTATTAAAAAAAGAAAAACTTTGTTTAATGAAAGTGATTTGATTGGGAGGTGAGATGTTGAGCAGGCCTCCTATCGTTTAAGACCCTTTACCTGAATGAGCTCATTTCCGCCAGAACAACGAAAGAGCGCTCTAGCAATAGGCAATAGGACCTCGTTGTTAAGGCCCGGGCATGAGTCACAATAAATAATTCGATGTGATTTTTTGTATATTGCAAAAGTAATACTGGTTTTCAGTGCTTATCGCCTACTACTAGAGAGCTCTTTCGTCGCTCTGGTGGACATGAGCCCGAGTCTACTGTGGGAGTCCTCAATTTTGGCTAGTTAGGTTTCTTCACCTGGAGTAGGAAGGAGTCTTAAAGGAGTACCTGACATCACACAGGCTCAGGACCATGGCTTAATGTCCCATCCGAAGGACGGCGTCCTCAAGGTTTTTTCACCTCCCAGAATGAAACCTAAGGGCCTCAGCTGAGTATCGAACCCGTGATCTTGAGCTCAGTAGGCTTGCACGCCTCTTCGCTACCGGAGCCCTCATTTTTATTTATTTATTATTCATAGTCATGTATAATGAAAAAACGTTTTGGCACCTATGACTAGTACAAGTCTTACTTACAAGTCAAGCAAGATGACTAATAGTTCTCAGTGCGACCGGTGTGGCAGCACAGAGGATATGGACCACGTGATACTGAAGTGTCTGAAGTACGAGGAGACTAGACGAAAGTATCCAGATCTCAACCGGACGACACCCTGCAAGTTTGACTGAACAACCCCGACAAAGATAGTTCTCAGTGCGACCGGTGTGGCAGCACAGAGGATATGGACCACGTGATAATGAAGTGTCTGAAGTACGAGGAGACCAGACGAAAGTATCCAGATCTCAACCGGACGACACCCTGCAAGACTGGCTGAACAACCCCGACAAAGATAGTTCTCAGTGCGACCGGTGTGGCAACACAGAGGATATGGACCACGTGATAATGAAGTGTCTGAAGTACGAGGAGACCAGACGAAAGTATCCAGATCTCAACCGGACGACACCCTGCAAGACTGGCTGAACAACCCCGTCAAAGATAGTTCTCAGTGCGACCGGTGTGGCAGCACAGAGGATATGGACCACGTGATACTGAAGTGTCTGAAGTACGAGGAGACCAGACGAAAGTATCCAGATCTCAACCGGACGACACCCTGCAAGACTGGCTGAACAACCCCGTCAAAGATAGTTCTCAGTGCGACCGGTGTGGCAGCACAGAGGATATGGATCACGTGATAATGAAGTGTCTGAAGTACGAGGAGACCAGACGAAAGTATCCAGATCTCAACCGGACGACACCCTGCAAGACTGGCTGAACAACCCCGTCAAAGATAGTTGTCAGTGCGACCGGTGCGGCAGCACAGAGGATATGGACCACGTGATAATGAAGTGTCTGAAGTACGAGGAGACTAGACGAAAGTATCCAGATCTCAACCGGACGACACCCTGCAAGACTGGCTGAACAACCCCGACAAAGATAGTTGTCAGTGCGACCGGTGCGGCAGCACAGAGGATATGGACCACGTGATAATGAAGTGTCTGAAGTACGAGGAGACCAGACGAAAGTATCCAGATCTCAACCGGACGACACCCTGCAAGACTGGCTGAACAACCCCGACAAAGATAGTTCTCAGTGCGACCGGTGTGGCAGCACAGAGGATATGGACCACGTGATACTGAAGTGTCTGAAGTACGAGGAGACCAGACGAAAGTATCCAGATCTCAACCGGACGACACCCTGCAAGACTGGCTGAACAACCCCGACAAAGATAGTTCTCAGTGCGACCGGTGCGGCAGCACAGAGGATATGGACCACGTGATAATGAAGTGTCTGAAGTACGAGGAGACCAGACGAAAGTATCCAGATCTCAACCGGACGACACCCTGCAAGACTGGCTGAACAACCCCGACAAAGATAGTTGTCAGTGCGACCGGTGTGGCAGCACAGAGGATATGGACCACGTGATACTGAAGTGTCTGAAGTACGAGGAGACTAGACGAAAGTATCCAGATCTCAACCGGACGACACCCTGCAAGACTGCCTGAACAACCCCGTCAAAGATAGTTGTCAGTGCGACCGGTGTGGCAGCACAGAGGATATGGACCACGTGATACTGAAGTGTCTGAAGTACGAGGAGACTAGACGAAAGTATCCAGATCTCAACCGGACGACACCCTGCAAGACTGGCTGAACAACCCCGTCAAAGATAGTTGTCAGTGCGACCGGTGTGGCAGCACAGAGGATATGGACCACGTGATAATGAAGTGTCTGAAGTACGAGGAGACTAGACGAAAGTATCCAGATCTCAATCGGACGACACCCTGCAAGACTGGCTGAACAACCCCGTCAAAGATAGTTCTCAGTGCGACCGGTGTGGCAGCACAGAGGATATGGACCACGTGATAATGAAGTGTCTGAAGTACGAGGAGACTAGACGAAAGTATCCAGATCTCAACCGGACGACACCCTGCAAGACTGGATGAACAACCCCGTCAAAGATAGTTCTCAGTGCGACCGGTGTGGCAGCACAGAGGATATGGACCACGTGATAATGAAGTGTCTGAAGTACGAGGAGACTAGACGAAAGTATCCAGATCTCAACCGGACGACACCCTGCAAGACTGGCTGAACAACCCCGTCAAAGATAGTTCTCAGTGCGACCGGTGTGGCAGCACAGAGGATATGGACCACGTGATAATGAAGTGTCTGAAGTACGAGGAGACTAGACGAAAGTATCCAGATCTCAACCGGACGACACCCTGCAAGACTGGCTGAACAACCCCGTCAAAGATAGTTCTCAGTGCGACCGGTGTGGCAGCACAGAGGATATGGACCACGTGATAATGAAGTGTCTGAAGTACGAGGAGACTAGACGAAAGTATCCAGATCTCAACCGGACGACACCCTGCAAGACTGGCTGAACAACCCCGTCAAAGATAGTTCTCAGTGCGACCGGTGTGGCAGCACAGAGGATATGGACCACGTGATAATGAAGTGTCTGAAGCACGAGGAGACCAGACGAAAGTATCCAGATCTCAACCGGACGACACCCTGCAAGACTGGCTGAACAAACCCGACAAAGATAGTTGTCAGTGCGACCGGTGCGGCAGCACAGAGGATATGGACCACGTGATAATGAAGTGTCTGAAGTACGAGGAGACTAGACGAAAGTATCCAGATCTCAACCGGACGACACCCTGCAAGACTGGCTGAACAACCCCGACAAAGATAGTTCTCAGTGCGACCGGTGTGGCAGCACAGAGGATATGGACCACGTGATACTGAAGTGTCTGAAGTACGAGGAGACTAGACGAAAGTATCCAGATCTCAACCGGACGGACACCCTGCAAGACTGGCTGAACTACCCCGACAAAGATAGTTGTCAGTGCGACCGGTGCGGCAGCACAGAGGATATGGACCACGTGATAATGAAGTGTCTGAAGTACGAGGAGACTAGACGAAAGTATCCAGATCTCAACCGGACGACACCCTGCAAGACTGGCTGAACTACCCCGACAAAGATAGTTCTCAGTGCGACCGGTGTGGCAGCACAGAGGATATGGACCACGTGATAATGAAGTGTCTGAAGTACGAGGAGACTAGACGAAAGTATCCAGATCTCAACCGGACGACACCCTGCAAGACTGGCTGAACTACCCCGACAAAGATAGTTGTCAGTGCGACCGGTGCGGCAGCACAGAGGATATGGACCACGTGATAATGAAGTGTCTGAAGTACGAGGAGACTAGACGAAAGTATCCAGATCTCAACCGGACGACACCCTGCAAGACTGGCTGAACTACCCCGACAAAGATAGTTCTCAGTGCGACCGGTGTGGCAGCACAGAGGATATGGACCACGTGATAATGAAGTGTCTGAAGTACGAGGAGACTAGACGAAAGTATCCAGATCTCAACCGGACGACACCCTGCAAGACTGGCTGAACTACCCCGACAAAGATAGTTGTCAGTGCGACCGGTGCGGCAGCACAGAGGATATGGACCACGTGATAATGAAGTGTCTGAAGTACGAGGAGACTAGACGAAAGTATCCAGATCTCAACCGGACGACACCCTGCAAGACTGGCTGAACTACCCCGACAAAGATAGTTCTCAGTGCGACCGGTGTGGCAGCACAGAGGATATGGACCACGTGATAATGAAGTGTCTGAAGTACGAGGAGACTAGACGAAAGTATCCAGATCTCAACCGGACGACACCCTGCAAGACTGGCTGAACTACCCCGACAAAGATAGTTGTCAGTGCGACCGGTGCGGCAGCACAGAGGATATGGACCACGTGATAATGAAGTGTCTGAAGTACGAGGAGACTAGACGAAAGTATCCAGATCTCAACCGGACGACACCCTGCAAGACTGGCTGAACTACCCCGACAAAGATAGTTCTCAGTGCGACCGGTGTGGCAGCACAGAGGATATGGACCACGTGATACTGAAGTGTCTGAAGTACGAGGAGACTAGACGAAAGTATCCAGATCTCAACCGGACGGACACCCTGCAAGACTGGCTGAACTACCCCGACAAAGATAGTTCTCAGTGCGACCGGTGTGGCAGCACAGAGGATATGGACCACGTGATAATGAAGTGTCTGAAGTACGAGGAGACTAGACGAAAGTATCCAGATCTCAACCGGACGACACCCTGCAAGACTGGCTGAACTACCCCGACAAAGATAGTTGTCAGTGCGACCGGTGCGGCAGCACAGAGGATATGGACCACGTGATAATGAAGTGTCTGAAGTACGAGGAGACTAGACGAAAGTATCCAGATCTCAACCGGACGACACCCTGCAAGACTGGCTGAACTACCCCGACAAAGATAGTTCTCAGTGCGACCGGTGTGGCAGCACAGAGGATATGGACCACGTGATAATGAAGTGTCTGAAGTACGAGGAGACTAGACGAAAGTATCCAGATCTCAACCGGACGACACCCTGCAAGACTGGCTGAACTACCCCGACAAAGATAGTTGTCAGTGCGACCGGTGCGGCAGCACAGAGGATATGGACCACGTGATAATGAAGTGTCTGAAGTACGAGGAGACTAGACGAAAGTATCCAGATCTCAACCGGACGACACCCTGCAAGACTGGCTGAACAACCCCGTCAAAGATAGTTCTCAGTGCGACCGGTGTGGCAGCACAGAGGATATGGACCACGTGATAATGAAGTGTCTGAAGTACGAGGAGACTAGACGAAAGTATCCAGATCTCAACCGGACGACACCCTGCAAGACTGGCTGAACAACCCCGTCAAAGATAGTTCTCAGTGCGACCGGTGTGGCAGCACAGAGGATATGGACCACGTGATAATGAAGTGTCTGAAGTACGAGGAGACTAGACGAAAGTATCCAGATCTCAACCGGACGACACCCTGCAAGACTGGCTGAACTACCCCGACAAAGATAGTTGTCAGTGCGACCGGTGCGGCAGCACAGAGGATATGGACCACGTGATAATGAAGTGTCTGAAGTACGAGGAGACTAGACGAAAGTATCCAGATCTCAACCGGACGACACCCTGCAAGACTGGCTGAACAACCCCGTCAAAGATAGTTCTCAGTGCGACCGGTGTGGCAGCACAGAGGATATGGACCACGTGATAATGAAGTGTCTGAAGCACGAGGAGACCAGACGAAAGTATCCAGATCTCAACCGGACGACACCCTGCAAGACTGGCTGAACAAACCCGACAAAGATAGTTGTCAGTGCGACCGGTGCGGCAGCACAGAGGATATGGACCACGTGATAATGAAGTGTCTGAAGTACGAGGAGACTAGACGAAAGTATCCAGATCTCAACCGGACGACACCCTGCAAGACTGGCTGAACTACCCCGACAAAGATAGTTGTCAGTGCGACCGGTGCGGCAGCACAGAGGATATGGACCACGTGATAATGAAGTGTCTGAAGTACGAGGAGACTAGACGAAAGTATCCAGATCTCAACCGGACGGACACCCTGCAAGACTGGCTGAACTACCCCGACAAAGATAGTTCTCAGTGCGACCGGTGTGGCAGCACAGAGGATATGGACCACGTGATAATGAAGTGTCTGAAGTACGAGGAGACTAGACGAAAGTATCCAGATCTCAACCGGACGACACCCTGCAAGACTGGCTGAACTACCCCGACAAAGATAGTTGTCAGTGCGACCGGTGCGGCAGCACAGAGGATATGGACCACGTGATAATGAAGTGTCTGAAGTACGAGGAGACTAGACGAAAGTATCCAGATCTCAACCGGACGACACCCTGCAAGACTGGCTGAACTACCCCGACAAAGATAGTTCTCAGTGCGACCGGTGTGGCAGCACAGAGGATATGGACCACGTGATAATGAAGTGTCTGAAGTACGAGGAGACTAGACGAAAGTATCCAGATCTCAACCGGACGACACCCTGCAAGACTGGCTGAACTACCCCGACAAAGATAGTTGTCAGTGCGACCGGTGCGGCAGCACAGAGGATATGGACCACGTGATAATGAAGTGTCTGAAGTACGAGGAGACTAGACGAAAGTATCCAGATCTCAACCGGACGACACCCTGCAAGACTGGCTGAACAACCCCGTCAAAGATAGTTCTCAGTGCGACCGGTGTGGCAGCACAGAGGATATGGACCACGTGATAATGAAGTGTCTGAAGTACGAGGAGACTAGACGAAAGTATCCAGATCTCAACCGGACGACACCCTGCAAGACTGGCTGAACAACCCCGTCAAAGATAGTTCTCAGTGCGACCGGTGTGGCAGCACAGAGGATATGGACCACGTGATAATGAAGTGTCTGAAGTACGAGGAGACTAGACGAAAGTATCCAGATCTCAACCGGACGACACCCTGCAAGACTGGCTGAACAAACCCGACAAAGATAGTTGTCAGTGCGACCGGTGCGGCAGCACAGAGGATATGGACCACGTGATAATGAAGTGTCTGAAGTACGAGGAGACTAGACGAAAGTATCCAGATCTCAACCGGACGACACCCTGCAAGACTGGCTGAACTACCCCGACAAAGATAGTTGTCAGTGCGACCGGTGCGGCAGCACAGAGGATATGGACCACGTGATAATGAAGTGTCTGAAGTACGAGGAGACTAGACGAAAGTATCCAGATCTCAACCGGACGACACCCTGCAAGACTGGCTGAACTACCCCGACAAAGATAGTTGTCAGTGCGACCGGTGCGGCAGCACAGAGGATATGGACCACGTGATAATGAAGTGTCTGAAGTACGAGGAGACTAGACGAAAGTATCCAGATCTCAACCGGACGACACCCTGCAAGACTGGCTGAACAACCCCGTCAAAGATAGTTGTCAGTGCGACCGGTGCGGCAGCACAGAGGATATGGACCACGTGATAATGAAGTGTCTGAAGTACGAGGAGACTAGACGAAAGTATCCAGATCTCAACCGGACGACACCCTGCAAGACTGGCTGAACTACCCCGACAAAGATAGTTGTCAGTGCGACCGGTGCGGCAGCACAGAGGATATGGACCACGTGATAATGAAGTGTCTGAAGTACGAGGAGACTAGACGAAAGTATCCAGATCTCAACCGGACGACACCCTGCAAGACTGGCTGAACAACCCCGTCAAAGATAGTTGTCAGTGCGACCGGTGCGGCAGCACAGAGGATATGGACCACGTGATAATGAAGTGTCTGAAGTACGAGGAGACTAGACGAAAGTATCCAGATCTCAACCGGACGACACCCTGCAAGACTGGCTGAACAACCCCGACAAAGAAAAATATAAAAAACTAATAGACTTTCTAAAGACATTGAAATAGTAATTTAATTTATTTACAATCTGTAAACCTTTTTTCTTTTCGTTCTTTTTTTTTTTTTTATAATTCATTACTTTACTTATAATTTTATTGCTGACATCTTGTTGTTTTCACATGACAGTATAGTTCGTAATTGAGCTGTTGTCAATAAATAAAATTAAAAAAAAAAAAAAAGTTTTAAGTGACAAAAAAAAATAATGAAAAGTATAATATGTTTTAAAAATACATTTTAATATTTATTCACGGCTGTCATTTCCCGACAATAACATCTGCAAGTGTCGCAAGTCTTCAAAATAACAAATTTTAATCCCCGTCTAATGAATTTTTTTGTAATAAAGAATTGTCTAAACATTAACCCTAATTTGAAAAAATAAAGCCAAAATTAATTATTTGTGCAAAAACAAACAAAAGCAGAGATAAACTTGTGTTGAGGTAATTGTCTGCACTCATCTAGACTTATGACTGTCATTTTTCTGGATTAAATATGGAACACGTTGAACCACAAGAAATAGATATCTTCGGTATTTAAAAAAAAAACTGAACTGATCCTGGATGAAATATATAAAGAGGTCCTCAGGACATTCTCTTTATTTTTATTCTTAACTAAAGGCTCTGCTCCGCTCGTTTCGATGACTTGGTGGCGTCTCATCCGAAGATTTTGCTGAAAATCGATAGTTGTTGTCCTTATCGGGTTTTGATCACACATATAACATTTTATCGATACATTCATTCCATCGGCAGTTATTAGAGCTTTTGTGTTATGCCTCCCCCGTAAGCCCCCTCCCCTTTGTTCGATTTGGCTGAAAAACAATAGGTGTCGTCGTTAGAGAGTTCTGAATTCACATTTTAAATTTCATATTGATACATTCATTCTATTGGGAATTATCGTGTTCACAGACACACAGAATTTTTTTTTTTTCATGTTTTTAATCTGGAGATTGGAAAACATGAAATTCCGTTGAAAACTCCTCATCGAATTTTCCACCGATTACATAACTTCTTATATACTTCATAAAGCTGGGGAAGTAAAAACAAAATTGGTTTTCACAATAATAATATAATATGGTCAAAATCGTTCATTCTCTACGGAAGTTTTTTAGTGTTTATAAGTTATCGGTAAATGTGGGAAAAGGGTAAGCAAATACAGAGATCTGCTTATCAAAGGAGATCTCATAGTTACATAATCTTAATAAGAACAAAGAGTAGAAGTGTTGACAATAAGAATAAATGATAATATAATACCAAATAATTAAATCAAATGATAAGAACAATAAAGGAATGAATATGTACAAAATAATAGTAAATATACCTATACAAAAATAAATAAATAAAATAAAAAAGTCGGTGGTGAATCATCAGCAATGTACTTCCCCAGCGCGAATCAATTAGTACGTTTTCGCTCTCCCTCCAAAACCAATCGACCATTTGGGCTAAAAATTAATAGTTGTCATACTAAATTGTGTGTCGATATATTCATTACATGGAGGGTGCCGGTAGCTCAGTGGTATGCGTGCTTGACTTCTGAGCTCAAGATCATGGGTTCGAAACCCGACCGAAGCCCTTAGTTTATTTTATCTGGGAGGTAAAATAAACTTAAGCACGCCGTCCTTCGGATGGGACGTTAAGCGATGGTCCCGAGCCTGTACGATGTCAGGTACTCGTTAAAGACCCCTACCCTAGGTGAATAAAAATTTAGAGTAGGCAAAATTTAGGACTCCCATAGTAGAGTCGGGCTCATGTCCACCAGAGTGGCAAAAGAGCGCTCTGGTAGTAGGCGATATGACCTCGTAGTTAGAGCCCGGGCGTGAGTCATAAAACCTAACCTAACCTATTCATTACATTGGTTTTCAGGATTATTGAGTCGAGCCCCCTTCCTCTGATTCCCTCTTCCTTTCGGCCGATATCGCTGAAAATTAATAGGTGACATTCTTATGGGTGTATGAATTTACACATGAAATGTTGTGTCTATACATTCATTACAAAGGCAGTTATTAGAGTTTTTGTGTTAAGCCTTCCTTCTAGTGCATCCTTCCCTTTTGCTGGTTTGGCTAAAAATTATTAAGTGTCGTCCTTGTGGGGTTGAGGATACGTATATAAATTGTAATCAGGAAGTCGGAAAACATAAAGTTCCATTGAAATTTCTGTCCGATTACATAACTTCTATTTTACTTGGCATAGCTGGGGATGTAAAAATGTGTACAAAAAAAATTAATAATAATAGGGATAAATTAATACAAATAAACTATACAATAAAAGATAATAACCTTTTTTTTTTTGAGAAGAAGAAGAAGAGTTTATTATAACAGTCTCATTTACAGAGGTACAATTATACAATAAGGTTCCTTAACCATTACACTTACACACTAAAGACAAATCAAAAATAATCAGTTAATTAAAAACAATTCGACTGCTTAAGAGTAAATTTTAAAAAGCTCTTAACGATTTTTTTTTTTTTATTTACTGGCCTCGGGAAAGCAGCACTGTTTGTCCTGCCACTCTGTCCAACCAAGTACTGTTCAACAGTGGAGGAAGATCAGGAGGCCTTATTAAGAGAGAACTGAGAGGCATGAGGAGAATCTGGTCATCACCACCAACTCCATGAAGAAAAAAATGTCCCTGAAGCCAATGACTCCTCAGCCGTTGCGGAGGATTGTGCAGATGGGATTGTAATAATAAGGATTTGGCAAAAGAATTATTGTAAAAGGAGAAATTCATGTGGAATTTGGAAAAACAGGATTTGATGAGGTCTTGAACCAAAAGGAACTTTGAGGTCGTTGTGGAGTGTGAGGGTTTCTGTAATCAAAGTAAAATTGTAAATGAACAACGTAAACGAATCAGTCGCTGAATAGGGTTAAAACCCATTCGGTGAATCTCGGGCGTTTTACATTCATTCAAGTTGTTGACAAGCTTCACATGAGAAATGTCAACGTTTTGAAAAGGACAGGAATTCATTTTTTCGCACAAACACGAGATCGTGTAGATTATGATTTCATTCAGCGCCTTTTTAGTCGGCTTTTATTAACATTGGATTGTACGCATCTCTCGAAAGACATAATATTCTTACATCAATACGTAAAAAACATTTGCGTTAAAATATGTGATGTGGCCTTAACGGATTTTCTTATACCAACCAGTCCTAAACATGTCACTTTGAGCCCGAGTTCGACGCTGATGACTCTCCTGGCTTCACCGGGATCCCCCTGATCTCCAGATTGTTCCTTCAGCTATCCTGGTCCACCTTATTGAGCATAGCCTCCAGATTGGTCCGCTCCATTGGTAGCGTCCAGTGCGGCAAACTGCCCCTCGATGGAGCCGCGGCTCTCCACCTCCGTGTTCCTCCTGGTTTTGGTTCACTCCAGCAGCTCCTTGAGAAGGGAATCATCGATTCGCGCTTTCTGTGGTGCGGCCGGTCGCTCGTCAGCCGGAACTACCCTCTTGGACAACACACACTGGAGGCAGTTTCAAGACCTCATCTGAGACTTCTGAAATTGAATGTCTGAGTCTCAAAGTCCAGAACATGGACCGTGAAAGATACCTGAGTGACACTCGATGCAAGAGTCGTCCCGGGGCACAGTCATTTCGATTTGCCCATATCGAGAGAAATTTAGGAAGAAAAGTCGAAAAAAGGAAATAAATGTTTTAAGACAATTAATAACACCAAATATGAATTGATTAATATTTCTTCTTTTATAGTAGGGATTTACGAAAGACCAATAAAAATGAAAATTCAAAAAAGGATTATAGACACACAAAACACAATTGACCACTGAACCAACGGTAATAAAGAAAGAAATTAATTAAAATAAAATAATTACTAAGGCAGAGCGCACCAAAGTAGCTGTGTACAGGACGGGAACTGCACTGATACTTAGGTCATTTAGTTTGGAAGTTGGAGATGTTCATACCAACATCCTTGCCAAAAATGAGCTAAGTGGAATTTAGTGTAAGAAAACAACATAATTTGACTGGAGTAGAAGGCTTCCAATCTTGTATCGCTTGGCCGCATTACATATTCACTTTCTTCATATTGGTAGTCTGAAAGGGAGAAATAATAAATCTACACACCTTCAACTTACTCAAATGGAAACAGTGATAGATGGTTATATGTCAACGACGCTTTTTAACAATGAAAGGAATGAAACCTTCATGTACAATGATTTTCCTCTTTTATTTACAGTAAAATCCTTTTATAACGATTTTCCGGATATAACGATGTAAAACCCGTATCTAGTTTGGTTTGCTATTTAAAAGTGAAGAAATAAATCCGGATATAACGATGTTAGGTATAACGATATTCCGTATAAACTTTGTCGAATTTTCTTCGAACTCCCTTCTACCCTTCTAGTGCGTATATTCCTAGTTTCAGATTAGTCTTTCCTTTGCCTCCGTAGGGATCGTGAAAGTGTAAAAATTGAATTGAATTGAAAATGACTTCGAACAAACGTCGCGCATTTTCTATTAAAGAAAAAGTGAAAATCATAAATAGGATTGAGAAAAGGAGAAACAATCAAAAACTTAGTGTCGGAACTTCGAATTTCCCAGTCTACAATATCGACAATCTGGAAATCCAGAGACAAAATCAAAGAAACGTTTGAAAAAGTTGTGACTTTGAAAAAAAAAAAACTTAGAAGCAGCCAACATCAAGATCTAGAAGACGCACTTCTTAAATGGTTTAAGGTCCAAAGAAGTCGAAATATCCCAATCAACGGCCCGAGTCTGCAGGAAAAGTCAAATGAATTGGCTCTTTTGCTGGGAAAAGTCCACATAGGTTTGAGTATTGCGTTGTATTTAAGTCGTTTTGTTGTCAAAATTAGTTTGGATCTTTTGTCTAGTAGTCTTAGTAGAAGTTTATAACGTCTGTTTTTAAATATATAAAAATGTTACTTAACATTTTTTGCAGAGATATTGTGAAACAATAAAAAATAAAGAAAAACGTGTGTTTAAAAAAAAAATATTGTCCATTTCACAAAATATATATAATATAGGAGTACTTTCGGTATTGTTACCATCTTCAGCCATGACTTAACAAATACTAAACGGAAGTTCAACCAGTTTACGATCCAAACGGAACTTTTTTATAAAAATGTGTTCTGAAGCATCTACTTAAACATATGAAAACCGTACATGGTTTGTAATGAATATTAGCATTTTGAATTTGTATTAGCCACCTGTATGAGAGTGGAGAAATTCAGATCTCCCATCTCTACCATGCATAATTCATTATGAACGTGGTCTCCTTATATGAAGATGCGTCTAAAAAAACAGATAATATGTTTCAAAGTGGGTTTATGCAGTGTTTATTAACATTTTTTTGCATTAGAAATTATTAGTGTGTAAAATATACGTATGTGGTAAAGCAAGCTGAACAGTTAGGTGATAGGAATAAAAATATAAATAACTGGATAACATTTTAAACTAATAACATTTTTAACTTAATAATACGCTTTATAACCTACCAGAAATTTTGGGAAGAAATCCCATTGTCAGTATCTGAGAAAATTGTTTATACAATCAATAAATAACATAATATGATGTTCAACATTAATTCAAGTTAGTTAATGTGTCTCATAGCCGGACTTTAACTACGAGGTCAAATCGCCATCTGCCAGAGCGCTCTTTTGTCACTCTGGTGGACAAGAGCCCGACTCTATCATGGAGTCCTAAATGTTGTCTACATTAAATATTTATTCACCTAGGGTGAATAAATATTTAATCTTTAACGAGTACCTGACATCCTACAGGCTCGGGACCGTCACTTAAGTCTCATCCGAAGGACGGCATGCTCAAGGTTTCTTTTACCTCTCAGATTAAAAACTTAATCTTAAGGGCGTCGCCCGGGTTCCAAACTTTCGATCTTGAACTCAGTTAATTCAATAAACTACTAACTTGTTAATTATTCCAACAATTTTTATATACAAGAATCCTAACTGCCTCATAACAATCTGTAAACAAATTAGAGGTAGTCAGCATTCTTGTATATAAAAAATGGTGTGAATGGTTATGATGTTATTGGTATATTGAATTATACCAATAGCATCTTAATCATTCATATAATTTATTACATATTACAAGAATGTTGACTACTTCAAATTTGATTTGTATGAAAGGATATGTGGAAAAACATATTATTGTATATTCAGAATGTCTTTACACAACCCAAAAATAATTTTGAACTCTTAAATATATATATCTACAGGTTTCCGGGAGAACGACCTATTTCTTGGAAAATTGAAACTAGATTCTAGGTATGAATATACATAGAACTTTTTCAACTCAACGGCACAACGTTAACATTTAAAGTTCAATGCTTCAACTAGAAATCAAACATTACATAAGACATAAGATAGTATTTATCGGAATGACAACTTTAATCGTTTAACAATTTTTTATAGTTTTTGAATGCAAAACCATGATAATTTTTATGAAATAAATGCATATGTACGTATATATTTCTTGGATATATTCCACAGGTCACCAGAACGACGAAAGAGCGCTCTCGTAGTATATAGTCTTATTGGCATGTCGAATGTGAAATGCTATGAAAAGAGTTTACAAACTTAAAGTGCCTCCTTCCGATTCAACATTTCCTACACAAACTGTTGCATAAATTGAGATCATTTAATTCTTAATTAACAGCTTCGTTATTAATAACATTGTCCATGTGGCGTCTATTGGTGAGTATTGGAACTCGCCCGCAATGTATCACCTTTGTCTTAAAATATAAATTATCTTTCCCAATACCTTTGACACAGCACAGATTGTATTTTCTTTTTTATTTTAATGTTTTTTGTTTAAATAGTTTTAATATTTTTCACAATAATTCAAAATATAATAAATAGAATGGCCTTCATGAAACAAGTACTTTCTCAAGAGATTACAGTAAATATAGAAATTAATAAAAAGGATAATAATTAAAACTTATGTTTGAAATATGTATTAGTAATATGATGAAAAATAGTTTTGATAATTTGAGAACTATATTGCAGGTCGATATGGAAGGCACAATGTTTCATGACGTCATATACACATTGAAAATGGCCGACGTCGACTTGAATATCGACAATTTAATCCAAAGACTTTTGGAAGGTATTTATTTAATTATTATTAAATTTAGCTGTAGTTTTAGTTTTTTTCATACATTTTGAAATCAATGTATTCAGGCCTCATGAATCATCTATTTTTAATTATTTCATCATTTCCTAAATGTATGCCCCCAAACCCACCCTACAAACACCACATTCAAGGTCTGTAAATGTAAACACAATTTTCATACAATATTTTTTGATATTGTATTTTCTATTGCTTTAATTTTTTTTTGCAAGGGTTTTAGTGAGGTCATTATTATTATTTTTTTCTTTAAGCCTTCATCAAACATTTAGTTTTCAGGTTGGTTTTTTTTTGTGCTTTTTTGACTTTAATTTATAATTATAAATTTTTTTAATAATTTTCATTTCAGTACGAGGGAGTAGGCCTGGGAAACTCGTGACTATGTCAGAGGCCGAAGTTCGCGGTCTCTGCCTCAAGTCACGAGAAATATTTTTACAACAGCCAATTCTTTTGGAACTAGAAGCTCCACTTAAAATATGCGGTAAGTTTCATTCTATTATATATATTTTTTATTTTGAAATGAATGATCCTTCATTTTCTTTTAATGGTAATCTTCCTCATTGCGGCATTCGCCATGTTTTGTTATTCATTGCCTTATCGTCTGCAATAATTACGACAAATTTTTTGTTTTGGTTTTTCTGTAATTTTTAATTTTAAATATTAAAATACTGTAAAAACAAGCTTGTTTAATGTTTTCATTTCTGTTTAAAATTAATTTTTATAATGAAATGTGCCGTTATAATGTGCGAACTATTTGTTTGAGGCGTTGGTTGGTAGTCAATCGTTAGGTATAAAGTAACGTGTATAAATCCTTTTCTTGAATTGTAAGTTATTGTTTCCGAACCGAATGTATTTAACTCAGTTTATAAGTATAGCGAATGAAGAAAATTGCATTAACACTAAAATTAAAAAAATTGTTCTTAGTTCTTCATAATATTATATATATATAATTAAGAATGAAAGATGAAATGCGTTAATAGTTTTTTTCCTAATCCAATAGTGTTGTTTCTAATCGAAACCCTATCTAAAGATAAGCTTAGGCAAATTGATTGTTTTCTTGTTAAAAGTAGAACTGATAAGATACATTTATTTATTAAAATCGTATATTATTTCTAAATGTTGATTTATTAATTTTTACACGCGTTGGGTTGTAGTGAACGGAATTATTGATTTGCATTGGTTTGAAAATATACCCATTTGTGTTGAAGTAAAGTTGTCATGTTTAAGTAAAGTTTTGAACACATTGTGAGGATTATTTTCTTCGTTAAATTTCTGAAGGGTAAACGTATTTCTTTCAAACCTACTTCAAAAAAAGGATATTCTCAATTTGATCCACATCTATTTTTTTTATTTGTACAAATCTAGTTTATTGACAATAAAACTGAATTTGTGGTGACTCATGCCCGGGCTTTAACTACGAGGTCATATCGCCTACTACTAGAGCGCTCTGATGGACATGAGCCCGAGTCCACGTTTATTTCACCTAGTATAGGAGTCTTTCAACGAGTACCTAACATCCCATCCAAAGGTCAGAGGGCTCAAGGTTTTTATCACCTTGATAAAAAACCTGAGGACCTCGGCCTGTTTTCGAACTCGCGTTCTTAAGCTCTAAAGGCGAGCACGATAATTTTGAGCTACTTGCGCCCTTTACGGATTATTTTATTTATATATATATAGTTATGTTTTCGGTCAAAAAATTGTATGTGTGAACACGATAACTCCAGATAGAATGAACGTATCGACATGAAATTTTGTATGTGTATTCAGAACCCTCAAAGGATGACATCTATTGATTTTCAGCCCAAGGGAAGGGAATATTAGGGGAGAGGCTTGACACAAATAATTTTCGATGTAATGAATGTATCTATTATTCATACGGATTCAGAAGCCACTATGTGAGTCAACTATTGAGTTTTAACCCAACCGGTCGATTGGCTTTGGAGGAAGAGCTAAAACTTAGTTTTATTTTTGCTGATGATTCACTGACGACTTTTTGTAACAGTTTTATTGCACTTTCTGTAAACCATTAAATTGTTTGTTACATATCTCATTAATGAGTATGTTTGTACTGTATTGTGTTTAGTTCTGTTCAATTCTACTCAGTACACTAGATAATGCTGTGAGAGATGAAACTATAGTCGTGTATACTTTGATCGAAATATTGTCAAGTAGTTGTGTGTATACTCTTTCTTTTAGAATATCCTGTTAACATGAATTTTCATAAAATAGACCTGAACTTTGTTCAATTCCAGTAATCCTATAAAAATATTGACAAATGACTCCCTTATAAAGTATGAATTAAGTTAATCTGTTTTTAGTCTACTTTCCATGGCGAAAGTACACCTACGTGACCTTGTGTCCTGCCCTCCTCTGCAAACTTACTTATATTGATCATATTTTCACAAAGCTTTACATATATTTAATGTGACATTTGCATTTTGTTTCGAGTCACCGAACAGTGAAGGCTACTTCATTCTCTGCTTTCCATAACCCATTTTTTTTGGAATTGGGGCTCCTGGTGCTCCCAGCCGTCCTAGAATTTTTTAAATATATTTTTCATGTTTTATCTGATAAACTAAGTAAAAATGTAAGGGGAGCATAACAATTTTTTTTTCTCATAAACTTTATAATATCGCAACTAGATATTTTTTATATTCCCCCATGGGGTTTCTCTATATCAGGAGAACCGGACTGTTTCACTAAAAAAACCGACGGGAGGGTCAACATTTTATTTCTTCGGATAATATAGGATTAGAGTATGAATAAAGAGAAGAAACCAAGATTATGCTATTCTATTCTTCGTAAATCTCAAGGAACCAGTATATCAGATTGTTGCACCTAATCTAATAAACGAATTCAGGTCAATATCTCTGTCTTCTGCTCCCCCCTCTCACTACTGTCTCACCCCCTTCCCTCATACTCAACCTATATGCGAAACAAAAAATCTTTTTCTTGCCTACTTACTCCAAAAGTGTCTCTATTTTCATTCTGGTGAATCATGAAATTTCATGTTTTCCTAATTACAAAAATTAATCTCTGTGTGTGTCTGTGCACGATAACTCGATAGAATGAAGGCATCGACACGAAATTTTATTTGTGTATCCAGAACCCCTTAAAATCGACACCTAAGAATTATCAATCTGCACAAAGGAAAAAGAAGATCAGAGATGGTGGGGCTCAATTCCAAAACCCTAATAATTTTTTTTTAATTTTATTTTAAGGGTTGATGCTATTACCGCAGCAAGGGTAGGCCTATGTCTTGAATGAAGTCCAGGGTTCTGCTGCAGGTTCCCTCCACTACCTTACGTTATATTTTGTGGCAGACCAGAAGCAGTTCAACTTCTTGCTTTCTGGAGTTTTACACGGGCTTAGAATATGAACCGGAGTCTCATTTTCTTTATAGAGGGCTTCTAGTGTTGTCAGTGTCGTATGATCAGCTCTGTCATAGTTGCCGTTGTAATGATTGTATCAACGTGAAAATTTAAATTCAAGACCCTTCAAGGAACACACCTATTAATTTTCCGCGAAATCTACCGAATGGTAGTGGATGCTATTTATGGATGTTTTTTTTTTTAAATATTCCGAGACAGTTTTTTCTTTTCTATTAATAACGTTTTGCTAAAAATGTTTGTTCTAGACATAAGGGTACCAGTTTGCGGTCTCTTTTTAATGTCTTCTACTCTTCTACGGAACTTTGACTACCATGTTATTAACTTTGTCCAGGAGATATCCACGGTCAGTATACAGACTTACTGCGGCTGTTCGAGTATGGAGGGTTTCCTCCCGAAGCCAACTATCTGTTCCTTGGGGACTACGTGGACAGAGGCAAGCAGAGTCTGGAGACCATCTGTCTTCTGTTAGCCTACAAAATCAAATATCCCGAGAACTTCTTCCTTCTTCGGGGCAATCATGAGTGCGCTTCTATCAATAGGATATATGGATTTTATGATGAATGTAAGTATACTTTTATGTTAAGATCTTAATTATTCTTTGTAGTGTCATTTTGGTATTTATAGTCATAAGTCAGACCAAGGGACTATGTGCACATCCTCCGAACGCCTATTTCAGGGGTTTTTAGAAGCTGGAAGAGATTACTCCGTGAATTGGGGAGAAAACAAGAGAGAATTTTCATAAAAACAATATTTTCTTTATTTAGCTGCCAAAAAAAGGTATCAAAAAATGTTTCGGATAAAACTTTTTTCGTTTTGAAAATTGTGTAAAACGTCACATGTATGGAATAGGACTGATGGACAACATGATGCACCACCTGTATAGTCCCTTGGTTTGATGAAGACACTTCCCATCTTGATATAACTCTTTCATAAGTACCACACTTTATTTACCCCTAGAAGTTTTAAATTTTCTATTACAAATGTGTAACAAACATTACTTTTCAATATTATTTATCCTTATTTTGAATCCATGATTGAATGAATCTCCTCGTACCCCTTGATGGGACTACATATCAACTCAACATTTTTTTTTTTTTTTTTGCAATAGTACACCATGTTTTAACGTGAAACATTTCATTTCTGTCAGTAGGCGATCACTTGCTAAAACCGCATGTAACATTAATATCTCTTATATCTTTTCATCCGTTCTACCCGCGCACCTTTGGTATCGTTGTGTAGAGGAAAAAAGCCAATACTCGATCATGCATGTATTGCGTGCGCAGGAGACCCCGTTTTCGCACCACGCATGACGCAATCAGAGCTAAATTAGCCTCACGCGCGGCGTTCACATAGGCGTAGCTCTGCAGTACGTTTGTCAATCCGAGCGGGAGTGATCGCGTTGGAGAGATCTTACTCTACTGTAGTATGTATAATCCATACAGTTATAGTATGTATAGCAGTAATACCCGGCGTTGCCCGGGGAACTTTGACTTTTCTCCTAATATCTCTCGTTCGAATCCATTTCAATTCTTCAATAGTATATTCATGATGTTATAATTTTCAATTATTCATACGGAATAACGCTTATAGTCCTTCAACGGCAGACATCCCAGCTAGTAAGTTTTTAGGACCCCTGGGCACCATGGCTAGTACGCGCCATTCAACGGCGGAAACCACAGCTAGTGAATACTTAGAATCAGTGGACGTCCTAGCCAGTGCGTACTTGAGAACGCTTGTGACCACCAGGTTGATTAAAACATAGACTTCAACCATCCTGGAGCTAAAACTAATTTATTCAAAAAGATTTCTCATTAATCGTTGCAATGGTTTTCGAGTTACAAAGATTGCGTGAGTGGATGCTGGGATGGACCAGGGGTTGATTAAAAAATAGACCTTAACCTTCCGGTAGATAAAACTTATCTATTCAAAAAGATTCCTCATTAATCATTGCAGTGGTTTTTGAGTTACAAAGATTGCGTGTGTGGATGTTGGGATGGACCAGATATTGAGGTACTAATACGCCTATAACCTTCCACAGACGATGACGAACAAATTAAAAAGAAAAATTAATCAAATCCATCAAGCCGTTCGTGAGTTATAGCGGTACAACGCACAGACATTTTCAGCTTTATATATATGATAATGCATCGAACTCAAACCAATGCTTTTCAGGAGTTGTAGGGCTTACAAGTGTGTAATTTTTGCAGAAATTTGTTGTGTATTTGATTACGTCATTTCTGTACCCTAGTGCCCATACACTGTTTGCAACAGGCACAAGACGTTTCACGTACCCCTCTGCGACTGCGTCCCCATATACAGCTTGTGTTTTTTGTTCCAAATTCTGACTGAATCTAGATTTTTGAAAATAAAAATTACACAAAAATAATTGATAGGATAACTATTCCGGGAGGTATTCAGGGGTGCCCAAATAATTCTTCTATTTATGCTAAAATCGTACTTGTATAACAAAGAAACAATTATCGGTTATGATTTGTTGTTTAAATACAGAAGTAGACTCAATAAATATGTTCTATTACCTAAAGAACACATGTATTATAGACACTGATGACGGGAGTGCATCCAGAAACGTTTGTAATTGCTATTTTCTGAGAAGGCAAAAAATAAATGGGAGAAGTGAGCTGTAATAATATATTACTCCTTAACCTGTAATAATATATATTATATATCTCCGTACACAACCCAAAAAGTAAAATATCTTCCGTAAAAAATAACGTACATTTAAAGCAATTGTTCAAACTGCCCGTGAGGTTATTGGGCTCAAATTGTTTATGGATGCATTTTAGGACCCTTTCTTATAGGAAAATGTCTGTTTCCTGAAAAATTTAGTTTCCTGTATATTCTTTTTTCAACGGTTTCAAATCCATGGGTTTTATAAGTTAGAAAAGGTGTAATCCTGTTGTTGAGTGGTTAAATAATTAAATTCAGTTACGAGGAAAAAAAAAAAAAAAATGCAATTTATTCATGATGGTCATGACTTATGTATAAATCTTGTTTCTTTGTTTTTCCTCTTCGTAATTGAATTTATTTATGCACTCAACGTCAGGATTCTTCTTTTGAACCTAAGGAAACTAATGCAAACGAATAAATGAATTATGTATTTATTTATTTTCTAAATATCGAAGTTAATGCTTGAAGCGGCGGCAAGAGTGCCTTACAGTTAGTTATTATGACTCATGCCCGGGCTTTATTTACAAGGTCATACCTTACTACCTGAGCGCTCTGACTCGACTATAGGAGTCCTCAATTTTTATTCACCTAGGGTTCCACCCATTTTATCTGGGAGGTAAATCTGTCCTTCGGATGGGACGTAAAGTGATGGTCCTGAGCCTGTATGATGTCAGGTACTCGTTAAAGGGTATAAAAATAGGTGAATAAAAATTTAGGGTAGGCAAAATTTAAGACTCCCACATAGATTCGGGCTCATGTCCACCAGAGTGACAAAGAGCGCTCTGGTAGTAGGCGATATGACCTCGTAGTTAAAGCCCGGGCATGTGCCATAGAACCTATCCTAACATATAGCCAGTAATTCATCGACGGCCATTTTTTTTTTAATTCAATTTGCTGAACTGAATTAATTCCTAAACTCGTGGACTTTTGAAATACTTTTTTTTTTTTTTTGTTTGATATCAAAATAAATGTCTTTAAGTTATCTTACAATTAAGATATGTGATATCTGTCCTGAGTTGACTCAACAAATAGGAGATTGTATTTGTTAGTTGTTGGAATCACAATGAACGATTTTATTGCTTTTTACTTCCCAGCTGTACGAAATATAGGGGAAGTTATGTAATAGGTTAGAAATCCAGAACCCTATAAGGACACCTATTGATTTTCAGCTAAATAGGCCAAAGGGAAGGGGGGAATAGGGGTATGGCTTAACACAAAAAACTTTAATAACTGCCATTGTAATGAATGTATCGATACAAAATTGTATATGTTAATTCAATACCCCTTAAGGAACTCAACTATTAATTTTCCTCGAAATCTACAAAAGAGTAGGGATTAGCTCGACTAAACTGTTATGCCGATGTAATGAATGTGAATTGAAGTGAACTATTGATTCATCATCATCCTCGGCGCTACAGCTCCATTCAAGCCTGGCCTCCTCCAGAGACTTCCCCCAGAGATTCCTGTCCAGCGCTAGCGTTCTCTAGTTTTGCATCCAAAGGTTTCTGCGTCCATCCATCTGTTCCTGTGTCTTCCTCGTCCTCTCTTTCCCTCCGGGATCACTAGCATCAGTCTTCGTGGGGTTTCAGCCTCCTGCATTCTCTGCCCATCGAAGCCTCGCTAGACTTATCACGTCCATGACCTTGGTTTGTCCTCGGCATTATTTTTAATTCTGAACATGCCGTTCTCCTGCACCGGACCTAGGATCCTCCGCAGAACCTTTATCTCGAGGCTTCTCTCGTCTGCTCTGGTCATCGTCCAGGTCTCTGCCCTATAAGTCAGGCCTGTCCTGAGATCTGCATCTAGCTGCTTAGGTTTCAAGCTGGTGGTATAGTATAGTGCCGGTGACTCACCGACGCATATTTTTTTTTTTAATATTGTCTATTCCACAAAACATTTATGCATACACTAAGACAAGTTTGCTGAGCGCGACCCATTCTTAAAGGTCAATCAAGGGTAAGGAAAGAATTGAAATTTGAACTAGGAAATCCTCGTGGCCTTACAGTTGAGATTCTCTTTGTTCTGAAATATATATCGACACGAAATGTAATGTGCGTATAAAATCATAAAAACCTCAAATAATATTCTCATATATAGTCACATTCTCTGTGATATTTACTTGTATTTTGGTAAGTTGCTTGTTCTTATGTCTTTTAAAATTGCTAGTATCTTTTTTTTGAACAAGCGCTCATATGTTCTTTTTCATTTTTATTGCCTTGTGTCACAAGATTATAATCTTACGATAACTTAATTTATTTTTTCTTTGATTTCTGTTCAAAAAGGCCCTTGTTGCCGAAACACAATTTATTACCTAACGTTGATTAATTTGTTCATAGGTAAAAGACGATATAACATAAAGTTATGGAAGACTTTTACGGATTGTTTCAACTGTCTACCGATCGCTGCCATTATTGATGAGAAGATCTTCTGTTGTCATGGTGGTCTGAGTCCAGATCTGCAGGGGATGGAGCAGATACGGCGTATCATGCGGCCCACCGACGTTCCTGACACTGGTTGGTAACCCTTTCTCTTTATAATAATGATAATATTTTTAATTTTCGTTAAACCGTTGTGTAGGTAGTACTAATTATTAAACATAAAATAAAAATGTCTACTGAACTCAAGATCGCGGGTATAAAACCCGGCCGAAGCCATTCGGTTTATTTATCTCACTGGTAAAAGAAAACTTTAAGGTTGCCTTTCGGATTGGACTTGATGATGATGCGAGTCTGTAACCGGCAGGCTCTCTTTAAAAATTCATACCCTAGGTAGACAAAATTTAGAACTCCCACAGGAGAGTCGGGCTCATGGCCACCAGAGCGATGAAAAAAGCGCTCTGGTAGTAGGCGATATGACCTCGTAGTTGAAGCCCGGGCAAGAGTCACTATAACTAACTAATAAAATAGGTACTTTTTTTTTTTTTTTAATTATACAAATTTTATATGTATATTTTTGAAGATATATTTCCCTTTAGAACGATATTTCGCGGCGGTGCGGTCCTTCCTCAGGTCATTAAGAGTGGAATATAGAAGAAGAAAAAAGAAGGGCGAAATATACAAAATAATATGTATATAAATAACATAAAACTAAATAACTTTCAAAATAAATGATAATAATAAAATATTCAATGATAGAACTTATAATTTATTGTTGGAGGACCTTTGACAAGAAAATAAAACTGAAATCAAAGTATAGAATAAAACCTTTGTATAGAATAGTGGTTTCCACTAACACACACATTATTTAAATTTAATTAAATATTAAAAAAAGAAAATAAAACCTTCCTTACAAAATAGACTTTATTAATTAATGCATTTCGAACGCAGAAGCGTTCATCATCAGAGCTACATATAAACTGTAAACAATAGTTCGGAATCAAAACGGCTCTAAATTGAATCTAACAACAATCGATTAGTAGGTACCAAAATTAGTATGAATATCAATAAAACATATTTTAAAAAATTAAATTAAAATCAAGTAAGAATTATGAAGGAAACATGGCACCTAAATATCAAATTAATAAATACCATTCCTTAAATTAATTGTTCCACTATTAATATTGCACTGTAAGAGATTATAACACTCCATACAAACTAGATATGGGTATGGGGCCATTATCCAGGTTCATCAAGTTGATACCTTTCTTCTTTGCTTGGTGGATGAACAAAGACTCCCATGCATCAAGTTGATATGGGTTGTAAACTTTTTTCACCAACTTTAATTTTTCTTTGGTAATAAGATGAGAAGCGTCCCTTATGTGAGCTGCGACGCCACTTAAAATGAACTCATTTTTCACAGCTCTTATGTGTTCTTTGAACCTAACCTTTATAGCTCTCTTAGTTTGTCCTATGTATACCATTTCGCATCCATTCAACTTATAGAATAGATTCCTGAGCTCTTTTCATTAGGTCAATTAAATATGTTTAAAAAAAGCAGATACAACAAAAACATTTAAATTAAATTATATTTTATTGTATGAAAACTGTATTATATATTACGTCTTGTTACATAATCACGTTAGTGAATATTGCTAAAATATGTAGCATGAAAAGGCGCCGGTAGTTCAGAGGTAGCGTGCTTTCGTATCCCTGCCGAGGCCCTTAGGCTTTTTATCTGGGAAGTGGAAAAACCTTGAGCACGTCGTCCTTCGGTGGTACCGAGCCTGTGCTATATCAGATACTCCTTCAAGCACACAAAGCCACTCCAGGTGAATAAATAAACCTAGGTAAGCAAAATTTAGAACTCCCACAGTTGAGTCGGGCTCATGTCCATCAGAGTGACAAAAGTGCGCTCTGGTAGTAGGTGATACGACATCATAGATAAAGCCTGAGCATGACTCATAAAAACTAACTATAGAAAAGAAAACACTTTTGAAATTAAAATTTGTCAAAACTTATATCAAATTGACTATTCTTTGTTTTATCTCAGCACTCTTGGTAACAATCCATTTACGAACATTGATGCCCACGTTTTCTACTTTTGATATTAATTTTAATATTTGTAATAGAGATCTCTACCATTCTGCTCGGGCGATGATATTCATGACAGTATTTCGCCCTAATACCACAATCTCTGTCTCTTTCTACTGTCCTGTTTGAATTTTAAACGAAACATATGTTCCGATATAAATAAAACGTAACCTGCTAATCTTATCTCAAGAAATTCCTTGAGATATAAAAAAGAAAGTTCATGATATGAAGCCTGTGCCGCACTGATAAGATAGTTTGCAATGCCTGGTCTAGGGAATTTTTTGAACTAATGACTGTTAGTCTTTTTGAAAATTGTCTAAAATTTTTCCTGTGGCGCTCATTCTATTATCACTTGTTTCCTCCCACCCTCCTCTCCCGCATCCAACGAAATATGTTATAAATTATATTTGTTGGACTACTTTTATTTTTCATGTTTAAAGGATATCTTCTTTTGTTTGAAACTCACAAAATATAAGAACATCTTCTTTTAGTAGTTGTTTCGGATATTTCTTCACAAATTCACCCAATGTTATTTCAGAGAAAAAGTATTTTCATTAACATATATAATTAGCCGGTAGCTCAGTGGTGGCGTGCCGAGACCCTTAGTTGTTTTTCTTATCTGGGAGGTGAAAAGAAACCTTTAGCACGCTAAGCTCTATTTCGAGCCTGTACACGATGGTCAGATACTCGTCAAAGGCTTCTATCCTAGGTGAATAGAAATTTAGTGTAGGCAACATTTAGGACTCCCAAAGTAGAGTTGTGCTCTTGTCCACCAGAGCGAGAGAGCGCTCTAGTAAGCGATATGACCTCATAGTTAAAACCCAGACGTGAGTCGCAATAACTAGCTAACTACAAACAACAAATTAATTATTCTTTTTAATTTAGTTGCTAAACAGAAATGTGGCTATATATATTTTTTTGTTTGTACCAAAATTATTTCTTTTCGGTCAGTTCAATATGACCTGATGAGGATAATTTTGTTTTTTGAATTCAGGTCTGCTGTGTGACCTGCTGTGGTCGGACCCAGACAAAGATGTCCAAGGCTGGGGTGAGAACGATCGTGGTGTTTCCTTTACCTTCGGAGCTGACGTTGTTAACAAGTTCCTCTCCAGGCATGATTTAGATCTCATTTGCCGTGCCCATCAGGTAATAATATTTGTATTATTTTTATTTATTTATTTTGTTCCAGAAAAAAGATTCTCAGAATGTATTACTCTCTCTCTCTCTCTCTCTGGGTATTAGACTGTCCATAGCAATCAAAGCACTATTGTGTGGTCCGCGAGTAAACCGGAGGTTTTCCAAAAATTGTACTTAACTGCGGAAAAAAAGATGGGACCTAATCTTGAATCGATAAAAAAGTTTGTGCTTTTGAAAACAGGCATAATAAGGCCCACAAGTGCAAAAAGCAGGGCGCTGGTATGTTAGAGACAGCATGCTTGTTTACTGAGCTTAAGATCGTGGGTTCTTAACCCGGCCGAGGTTCTTTTTTTTTATATGTGAGGTGAAAAAACCTTGGATAACACCGTCCTGTGGATGGGACGTTAAGCAATGTTCCCGACTCTGTACAGGGTAGGCAAAATGTTCACCAGAGCGACGAAAGAGCGCTCTGGTAGTGGGCGATTTGACCTCGTTAAAGTATTGAAATACCATAATTCATCAATTATTTATTCTGTATAGTTTTAGATGTCACCTTTCCCAATGATATCTAATAATGTTAACTGTTCTATATAAGAACGGTATTAATAATGTTGGGTACATTAAAATCATAGCTGATCCTCAACTCTCTACACTCAAATAGATTAGTTTGTTGATAAAAAGTTGTGTGACATTGTTTTTTTGTAGGGTATGTGTATATATGTACAGTGAAATTCGCTTATAACTCATATACATAAGTATAAGTTATGAAATAACTATATAACTATAATAAACTATAAGTTATGTATTCGGTCAAAAATTCGATGCGGAGTTTTCAACGTAATTTCATGTTTTCCGACCTCCAGATTCCAAACCTAAAACAAAATGTCTGTGTGTGTATCTGTGAACATGATAACTCTCTAACGACGAGACCTACTGATTTTCAGCCATATCGACCAAAGGGAAGGTAGGGGGAGGCCTGAACCCTATAAGAACAACCTATCGCTTTTCAGCCAAATCTGCCAGGGGGGTTTAGGGGAGAGGCTCAACTCAAAACCCCCAATAACTGCCGATATAATCAATGTATCGAATCGATATGAAATTTGATGTCAAAATCCAATGACCTGTCAAATTTGAGCGATTTCGGCTGAAGAGAAGAGAAGATTCAGTGGAGGGGGCTCAATTCAAAACCCCTAATAACTGCCGATGTATTGAATTTATCGACACAAAATTCAGTCTGAGGATTCAGGAGCCCCTATTTAAGTCAATTATTCAATATTAGAGCATTGGAGCGATAACGAAAAGTTGATTGATTAATTCGTTCTGGGGAAATAGATTACCGGTGATTCAACGACGACATTTTTGTTGTCGTTCCTAGTATCTTTCAAAATTCCTATGCCATTGTGATGTTTGCTTTTAAGACAAATTTATATATATAAATTTTAAATACGTTTTAATTAATCATAGGTTCTGAATTATTATTTATGAATATTTTGTTTTTGTTTATACTGAGTCTTATTATTTCTTCCTTTTCCTTACATCAATATACCAAACAACTTTATCTTGGAGAAATTTCATTGAATCTTAGTGTGTTTGGTCCGAAAATGTTGAGTTGGCATGATATGGCCCTTTTAATCCTACTCTCGATGTAGATAATGAGCAATGTGATGAATTTACCATACAATTTTTGGAGCAAATTCAAATTTTGTTTTAGGTAGTTGAAGATGGGTACGAATTTTTCGCCAAAAGGCAGTTGGTAACACTATTCTCAGCCCCTAACTATTGCGGAGAGTTTGACAATGCTGGTGGATTGATGTCCGTCGATGAGACTCTCATGTGCTCCTTTCAAGTAAGTGAAATATATATTTTTATTTAATTTTTTTTGTTGAGTTTCGTAAGTCTAGTAGTCAAACATGCAAAATGGATTTTAGTTATGAAATATTATCACAGATTTGATTTTAACTGTTAGTAATTATCTAGCTAGAATACTCTTTATTTTTTATTTTGGTGGTTTGGCTCCTAACTATTGTACAAGTTCTCCCTTTTCAAAGGACTTATTTTATTTTATATCATTTTGAATTGCTTTTGTTTATAGAAATTGCACAATTTCTTTTAATTTTCTGTTTCTTTAAAAAGTGTCTATAAGCTACAAGAGGGGGCGCAGGTAGCTCAGTGGTATGTGTGTTACTGAGCTCAAGATCGCGGGTTTAAAACTCGCATTTAGTTTATTTTATTTGGGAGGTAAAATAAACGTGAGAAACCCATCCTACGGACGGGATAAAGACATACTCGTTAAAGACCGCTGCCCTAGGTGAATAAATATTTAGGGTGAGCAAAATTTAGGACTCCCACAGTAGAGTCGGGCTCATGTTCCCCAGAATGACGAAAGAGCGCTCTGGTAGGTGATATGACCTTGTAGTTGAAGCCCGGGCATGAGTCGTAATAACTATCATATAACTTAATAAATAAATAAAACACATTTTTTTTAACAAAATAAATATCATATCTGTTCTGATGATACCTCTCCCAACGATATCTAATGTTTACCGTTTTAATGCAAAATGTTTATAAAAACGGTATTGATAAAGTTGGGTACATTAAAATCACAGCTGATCCTCAACTCTCTACACTCAAATAGATTAGTTTGTTGATAAAAAGTTGTGGGACATTGTTTTTTATCATTACTTATTCAGATTGAGTTGGGTATAGATCATACAGTCTACTCTCGCTGTTGTATAGCGACTTGTATTCATGTGTACAATCTGTAATTTACATATTTATATAGACATTTTAACCTCAGATATCTTCTTTATCACAAAAAGGTTTAAAGGTTTTATAAATGTCACACCAATGTCTGTCGGTGCATCGTTAACTACAGTAGACGATGTCACCTCCTTAACATTGGTACATTAATAAATAAAATACTTCGTTAGTGGAAGTTATGTTTGTCATCATTCTTCTACGGACAGTATTTAACAGTTGCTGGCTTATAACTAGATGCATCTTATTTTTCTATCTGATTTTTTGTTAAAGTTTACAGTAATTTCTTGGTTTTTTTTTTTCATGAACAAACTACAGGGAACTATAGCGTTATATTGTCGAAAGTGTCATTCCAATGTCTGTCGGTGCATCGTTAACTACAGTAGACGATGTCACCTCGTTAACATTGGTACATTAATAAATAAAATACTTCGTTAGTGGAACTTATGTTTGTAATCATTCTTCTACGGACAGTATTTAACAGTTGCTGGCTTATAACTAGATGCATCTTATTTTCCTATCTGATTTTTTGTTGAAGTTAACAATAATACCTTGTTTTTTTCATAAACAAACTACAGCGTTATATTGTCGAAAGTGTCATTCCAATGTCTGTCGGTGCATCGTTAACTACAGTAGACGATGTCACCTCCTTAACATTGGTACATTAATAAATAAAATACTTCGTTAGTGGAACTTATGTTTGTCATCATTCTTCTACGGACAGTATTTAACAGTTGCTGGCTTATAACTAGATGCATCTTATTTTTCTATCTGATTTTTTGTTGAATTTTACAGTAATTCCTTGGTTTTTTCCATGAACAAACTACAGGGAACTATAGCGTTATATTGTCGAAAGTGTCATTCCAATGTCTGTCGGTGCATCGTTAACTACAGTAGACGATGTCACCTCCTTAACATTGGTACATTAATAAATAAAATACTTCGTTAGTGGAACTTATGTTTGTGATCATTCTTCTACAGAGAAGTATTTAACAAATATTTGCGTGGAACGATGTATCTCAATTTCAAATCTGAGTAGAGGGAAAAATTAGTATTTACTAAGAAAACTGACTTTCCTAGTTTTCTTTAACATTTTTTGTTAACATTACGCCTTTATTTTAATGTATGTACTGCTATGTTCATGTTTAGGTTCTGAAACCGTGCGAAAAGAAAGCTAAGTATCAGTATGGTGGCCTCAACTCTGGCAGGCCCTCCACACCACAGAGAAATCCTCAAAAAAGGAAATAAATGTTTCCAGGTAGGCTTCATTTTTTTTTTATGTTTAAACGTCTTAGCTTCCTCCCTTCATGGGATAACTCCTTGGCGATTCACCGGCTATATTTTTCCCCAGCACGAATTACTCGATTACTTTTTCGATCTCACTCCAAAGTCAATAGACCGTTTTGTGCTAAGACTCAAATATTGAACTTCTGAAACCTCATATAAATTTTGTGTCTACACATTCATTACATCGGCAGTTATAATGATATTTAAGTTGAGTCTCCTATCCTTCGGCAAATTTGACTGAAAATCAATCGGTGTCCGTAGAGGGTTCTGGATACATATAAAGTTTCGTGTCGATGTATATTTCAGAACAAAGAGCTTCTTAACTTTAAAGCCATGGGGATTTCCTAGTTCAAATTCCAAGCCCTCTTTCTTTTCTGTCGATTCCACTGAAAGTTAATAAGTGTCCACGATTCCCCTTTCATGTCAGTACATTCATTACAACGACAGTTATTAGTGTTGTTGAATTGAGCCCCACTCCCATAATCTCCTCTCCCCTTTGACCGATTTGGCGGAAAATCCATATATGTCGTCCCTACAGGGTTCTGGGTGGACATGTAACATTTCGTGTCGATATATATTTCAGAACCAATAGAATCTTAACTTTAAAGCCATGTGGATTTCCTAGTTAATGTAAAATTTTATGGAAATCTAATCATCCGTTGAAATAATACTCATGTGTTTGCTCCGTCCACAATCCTCCCATCTGTTCAAAAGGTTGCCAAGTATTCTAAATCATGAATAGGGTCATCCTCATAATATGCAGTATGTTCAGTAGGGTGGTCGTTAATAATGCAAGGTTCAAATTTTAACGCTCTCACCCAAAAATCTCGATCGACATGATAAAAAAATACGATTGGCATTATTCCGGGCCCATAATAAATTATTTAACCCGTGCCGGCAGAGGAAACAAATTTTCCATGTATTTTAAATCACTACATGTGCGTAACTTTCGAATGGAGCGCGTTCTTCATGAAAATATCGCGTAATCATCGAAAAGCGGTTGAATTTCAAACTTTCAATTTTCACTCGCATTTTATTATTTAGCATATAATCGACATTTTGAGCTGCAAAATAGAATTCAAATTGAAAAGAAAAAAAAATTATATGAATTAGATTTTTTATTCCTCAGAAAAATCGAAAAATATTTTTCGCAAATTCAGAAGCCAATTTTGACAGTTTTGACTGACCAATATAATTTTTGATGAAATATTCGTGTTCAGCAACTCCAAAAATAGTAGTGTACAAATTTTCAGAGATTTACGATAGACAGTTTCATAGTTATAAAACAAAAACCCGAAACATCACTAAACGCCATTTAAAATACACGGAAAATTTGATTCCTCTGCCGGCACGGGTTAAATCATTTATTATGGGCCCGGAATAATGCCAATCGTATTTTTTTATCATGTTGATCGAGATTTTTGGGTGAGAGCGTTAAAATTTGAACCTTGCATTATTAACGACCACCCTAATGTTCAGCCATTATCGCTTCCTGCCTAGACATACAGATATTATTTTTATTAATAAGAATATTGTTTAATTGCTCTGTATTTTTTTTTTTTTTTCAGACAATATTCTTGGTTGTACATGCCGTACATTTATATATATTTGTATCTATTCTGAATAGCTACAAATATATACATAAAAAAGAAAGATGGCGACTGCTGTTGGATGCTCTTCTTTCCTCTTCTTAGTCAGAAAACAAACCAATCCCGTATTGTTGTATACCTTACACTTGTTTTAACTTTCTATAGCTGTACTATTGTATATATACATATTTATGTTGGAAGAGGATTGTGAAAATTTTCATATTTATTGTTGTAATTTTATTGTACTGAAAATAATATATATTTTTTTTTTTTAAAAAGGTTCTACTTTCCTTAATCAGTATTTTTCTTCTTTAATATTCATTATTTAATTTTAATATATATATTTTCCAATATTAATATCATTTTTTTAAACTACTATTCGACAGAACGCCAAATGAGCGAATAGTTACTAGAACCTACAACAGTAAATGAGTGTCTGGACTGGATAGCTATGATGTGAAGTTGACCTAATTAATGAGAAAATTATATTATGACGATATGAATATGATATTAAAATTTAATTATATTTTGTCAAAAAAAATTGAAAGGGCTCTCTAATTGTGTCTGATTGATGATGATGACAATTTTCCCTTTTATTGTTGAATCTTAATAATGTTTTCTGTCATGTGTATGTGCTCCCACTACACAAATAATCAATGAAAACTGTAAATTCTGTGTGTATTCATTTCTTGCTAAAACATTCAGACTGAGCATAGTGGGTGGCCACTTTTCTTAAATCTTTAATTTTAATAAAAAGAAAAATTAACAATAATTATTGTGGCCTTGTCTATAGTTGTTTTTCTAAAATTTGTGTATTTCTTGTGAAGATAATTTTACTTGTCGATAAACTGATTTTCAAATTTGTTTGACCCCGCGAAAATCTATTTGTATTCGCTCACTATGCTCATTCTGTATCTGTAGAAATGAATACATTCTGAATTTTAGAATTTTATTATTTTTTTGTGTGTGTGAGAGCTTGAACCTGCTCACAGACAGACAAATGATCGAAAACGCCTTTTTTTTTTTTTTTTTTTTTTTTTTTTTTCAACCTTATACAACAATAAACAGAAATGTTTCTTTTTTCATTTTTATTTTTCCTCTTAAGAAATTTAATCAGTAGTTAATGTGTAAGTAATTTATTTAGGAGACGCAACATAAGTTCGATGATTTTTGGAATTGATTGAAAATTTTGAAAACACGACCTCTGAAATTGTGTGTCATTTAAAAACAGTCCCCTCAGCATAAATAAATTCAAATGACAAAAGCACCAATCGAAAATTGATTACTTAGTTTGTAACTCATGCCCGGTCTAACTATAAGGTCATATCGCTTACAACCAGGGAGCACTTTCATCGCTCTCGCGAACACGAGCCCCCGACACTACTGTGCGGGTCCTAAATTTTCAAATCTTGTTCAGGGGAATCCAAATATGTAGTTCCATTAAAACTCGAGTTTTTGCACAATAGTACACAACAGCTACAAAAAATAAAAACAAATATTACTTTTTAAATAGTTACGTATGTAATTTATTTATATGCTTTGTAAGCATGCAGGTTTATATTTAATCTCATGTAGGTAACGAAGATTTCAAAAGCAATTGTAACTTTTTTTTAAAATGAATGTGAAAAATGCGTAGGGTATGCCAAATACACAGGACGGCCCAGAATTTATATATCTAATCAACCAGAAATATTGAAATATGAGTCTGGAAACGCGCCTAATTCAAAAAGGTATCACTAATAAACACGTTTATTTTCTTTAATACATTTCACGAAAACAATTTTTGTGAAAAATGTTGATTAAATTAATCAAGAGGATTGAATATAACATAGAAGTGTGAAAATGACCATCTCACAGATTTGATTTTATGCTAGCCGACTTTCGAGGTTGTCATAAAATAAAACAGTCAAAATAATATAATTTAAAAAACCAAATGAAGTGTTGTGACTCAACGTCGAAAGCCGGCCAACATAAAATAAATTAACATCTGTGAGAGGTCAGGCTATATTTTTATTTTGCAACCTGTGGAAGATTTAGTTGTCGGAATCCGAAATTAGTTTTAATTTTTAAATACTCATAAGTTCTCATTGTATTATTCAGCCCAACAAATTATATACTTATATATTTTTTAAATTAAATATCGCTTTTAGACTTCAATTCCCTTGAATACCTGGTACCTGGTTTATTAAAATAAAATAACTGTGTTCTGTTGGAAATTCACTGTTGTACAAGTTTTGTCCTTAACGCTTTTTGATTGGACTGATACGGAATTGTTTTGCAGTATATACCAAAAAACATGGTTTCAGGATCTATGTGTGATCCTTAAGCTAGCTAAGCAATTAGCTTTTTACTTTTTCATCCTACAGATAAAGAACTTACTAAAATTATCAACAATTTTAATTTTATGACGTTAAGCCTAATTTAATTTGATACCTAGAATACGATAATACCAATGGTGTGTCCGTAATGCTAAAATTGTAACAACTTGTTCTCTGTATCTACTGAACGTATTTTGATTAAGTTTATATGATATGATCAATCTGGCGACACATTGGTTCTAGTCGAATTGATTCAAGCCGAGAACAATTGATGTTCAAATTTGTGTATTTTTTGTTGAGTAAAACATGCATTTTTGAACTTCTTTCATACTCCAATTTCGACTCGATAAGAACCCAATGGATTTTTATCCCATTTTTAAATATTTTGTTCGTTATTAATGAGATAAAAATAAGCCTAATTTTAGAAGTTAGCCTTCAAACTACCAAATTGGATAACATTTTAATAATAATGATCACAAATTTGGTATCAATTGATCCATTTTAAATCTAGGAATATTTTAAGGCCAGTTTCAGAAGACAGAACAATGTAATAAATAGAAGGATGAGGAAGTAACAAGTCTTACCAGATGCCAAGTTTTTTTGTTTCATATTTATTCACTAATAAGCCTGATATTTGCATTATAAATTATTCCATCCTTTTTTATGGCTGGGGTAAAAAATGTAAAGTACAAAGTGATAGGGATTTCACAAAGATTTACATGAATAAAAGTGAATATCCGTCGAAAATATTTTAAATGAATGTTAAGTACAACCATAATGCCGACTGTAGTCCAGCGAATGGCGGCCGACCACTGTCACTACAATACACACAATCCCCCCTAAGTAAATATATAAAATTCTTCCCGTCCACAATTTAAATTATTATTCATTTGAATTTTCTTCAATTTACATACTGCTTCTTTTACTTTGGCTGATATTGCTTCAGTTACTTGAAGTCAATTGATTTTGGAATATAAAATTGAAAAAACATTTTTTTTGTTTATTTCTTTGAAGGGCAATTATAATGACGAATTTATACTAATCTATAAGAATAATATTTAGGGTAAGGCACTTTTTTCTACCTAAAAGTTCAAATTTTTCCGCCCATTTCATTACAACAAATAGATTTGTTCCTTATTTTTCTCCTTCAAAGCCTCAACTCCAAGGACCTGTTAATTATTGCATTTTTATGCCCACAAGGTGGAATTTTTATTATTTAAATGTAAAATTTACTATTGATGTTCAATTGTAATTAAATTTATATTTTTATGAATATTATCTTGTAGTCTGAAAAATTATTTTCTAGTATGTCTATTTGTAAATATCAAAGTGATAAATGTTTTTAAAATAAATAACTTACTTTAATAAATATAAAAGAGAAATATTTTATATTTTCTTTATTTATGATTCATCTATATTTCATAGATGTCATTTCGGACACAACAAAAAAAATATGTTCCAATGTTATTGTTCTGAGATTCTCGTCGTTGAATTTATTCAAGACTATCTTAATCTTTTGTGCACTGTAAACTTATAAATGGTTGATCTTTAATGTAAATAAAATACATGGATAATAATTGATTTTTTAATTCCCTTTTCTTTTTTTGTTTTTGTGACGCCCGAGTTTCCAAACCTGACCTTAATCGACAGGTTTTCTCATTGGTTTGTGGATTCACATATAAAATTTCGTGTAGTATTCATTCTATCGGGAGTTATCATTTCCGCAGACAGACATTGCTGGAATTAGGGAAAACATGAAATTCCGTTGAAAACGCAACATCACATTTCTGACATAATGTCCTCTACACTTCGTATAGCTGAGAAAGTAAAGTAGAAAGTGTTCCTTTCGTGATAACACTCATGTGGTGGGGCGTAGATTCCTGTTCACAGTAGGTAGACCTATCAAATTAATATGAAGATGGCTGATGTAGTGAGAAGGATTATTTCACAGGATGTCAAATATAAGATAGTCTGACCTCTCACAGATTTTTATTGGTAGTAATAGCTAGCCGGCTTTCGAGATTTCCCTCATCATCAGGCAGTCTGATAAAAAATTTAAAATTTTGATCACTGCTGTGACTCAGATGGTGGACAGGGATAACTTGACTGTCCCCATCCATGATATTTTAAATTGTTAATGATTTAGATTGTTATTTATTTATTTTTATTATATTTAGTTCTATTCAAAATTTTTTATCAGACTGCCTGATGATGAGGGAAACCTCGAAATCCGGCTAGCTATTACTACCAATAAAAATCTGTGAGAGGTCAGACTATCTTATATTTGACATCCTGTGAAATAGACCTATCAAAGTTTCTTTAAAAATCCCCAAATTTCATTACTCTCTTAAAAACTTGCTAAATTACGCAGAGTAATTTAAAAAATTTTAAATTTTTTTTATTAAAGAATTCTAATATTACTGCGTCATCCATTTACAACGCGCACTCTGTAACAAACTAGGGCGACATCTAAATATTTGGAACATCCCTACTGAGAGTAATCACTGTGATGGGGTGAGAACCAGTGATTCACTGATCACCTTGACCCAATTACTGTGATCGCTCACTGTGACTGCATTTTAATTATGCTCCTTCATTATTTCCAGATCTGTCTAAAACATAAAAGGTTCATTAATTGAAACAGTTGGAAGACAAAAATCTTTTATTTCTACGAGAAATCTCATATGAAAAGATTCATAAAAACAAAATGTTTTATACAAATAAAAAGGATAACTACATACTACTTACATTTATTTAAAAATAAAATAAAATTATTAAATATCTCTGACCAAAAGAACTGAACATATAAGACATATCAACCACGTGACTATAAGCAGGAAAATAAAATTTAAAACAATTTATTACAAAATACACCTTGTTACAAAATGCAAATACGTAAAAAAAAGAATAATAATTAGGACCTATCAGAATTTTAAGAATGACAAAGGAAATCCAAATTCACAATGTAACACTCAAAAGCTAATCATGCGATGGAAGGCAAATTCCACAAAAATTTATAACTTACTATTAGTCTGTTGGAGGAGCTAAATTAAACAAGGGCACAAGCCACTGATTTTTTTCATCAATAAATACATCAATAGGTAACAGCTTTCTGCCTATTCTTCCCTGTTTAACCATTATATTTACCATAATATCTGATAATGGAAACCAAAGTTCTTGATCGGTTCGATAAGGTTTTTTTCCACTTACTATTATTGTTGGACATACTTGTTCATTATCTTCATAATCTAATTTTGGATCCTTGCATACAGGAAAAGATTCCGGACATAGTTTTCGAAATGTCTTATACTGCATCATTCCAGACGACTGCTTTGTTATGCAATCAAAATTGAATATACCAATTTTGTCTATTGTAATATGTTGATTGTATGGTATCATAGGATAACTTAAATATTCTTCAACAATTCTCTGTTCCTCCCCCATATTGTACCGTTTTAATTAATGTGTAAAAGTCCGATCACAAGTATGGTAATAACAATTCCTTGGAAATCAAGCGAACAAGACGAACTATGTGGAAGGACGAACGCACCATACTAACTATAACCTAAACGAACACCTGTTGCTCAAAAGAGCGGGATTGTACTAGTGATTTGTGATATTGCGTAACAGATATTTTGTAACAGGTGTGGGTATATCCTATTGTTCCTAGCTAATTGGTATTTTTTAGCTTATAGCTCAGTGAGCCATTTAGCGACAAAAAAGAGCTGTAACTGATTTTCAAGAATATATTGCCACAATTGAGCTCCTTATATTTTTTTTGTTTACTAACCTTGTTACAGTATGGGCGAGTTCCAAAATTCAGCATTAAGTTCACCGGTTACACTAGAAACGGTAAAGTTAAAATAGGAAATGTGAAAAGAGAAACAACGCAGTATTTATCGTTATTTAATGTATTGTTTATAGTTAATAACTACAAATTAAATACTATTGTTTATAATTGCTGAAGCTCTCTTTTCATGTTATCATTCAACGGTCCCATTCTTAGTGGTTTAACCAGTGAGCTTATTGGAGTGTAATAGAACTTATAAAGGGTCAACTACCTTTTCACTCTTGCGGATCCATGCCATTGGTTTTCAAGTGCAGGTCGCATGCAGCTACTATAACATTAAGTAGCCGATTTCTTATCCTTTTATTCGATGCATTTTTTATGTAACTACTAGTTATTTAGCTTGTCCTGGTTAGAAAACTTTATAAAAAAAATAACTTTCTCTCATTTACTTTTCAACGTATTGATGTTTGGGGAACCCAGGTTTAGTTACTTAGAGTATTTAACGAGTACATCACACAGGCTGGGGGACCATCGCTTAACGCTTCATCCGAATGACGGCGTGCTCAAGGTTTTTTTCAACATTCTACATAAAAAAAACGTAAGGGCCTTGTGCAATGAAACTATTTAAAATGTTGGAACAGACTTCTAAATTTATGAAAATTATCGTGTTGTTTAAATGTTTTTTGCAAATCAAAAAGCGACATACGACTGCAATAAGAAACTGAGGCTACCTTTCCACATTCGCGGCCCACATTATCGGCAATAGCCACAGTTTTGATCCAACCCCAAATACATCAATTTTTGTTCAAACTACTGGAAATGAATAAAGTCACCAAAAATAACATTTGTATGAATGAACAAATTTATTTCAACTATACCCCTTTGTTATCAGCTTAGAACCAGTTCTGTTTCCACATATGTATGTATTTAGTGATCATTTGTGTTCCATTTATCATTTATCGTATCAACATTTATTATCACTATTTGATATTTTCATTTTTCTTCCAATTTCAATGTATATCGTCATTGTTATTCATTTCGTTTCTTATGATAGCAACATACCTAGGAAGAAAGGACGTTTATTTATTGAAACTGAAAAAGTGTTACCTGTTAACTCAAAATTACTTGTGAGCTTGCTATTGGTTCAATTGAACTGTATTTGCTATTGTAATTCTATGCACTTGGTACGTTTATTTCGATGTGTTATCAAATTTTGATTGGATGGGTTATTTCCGAGTTAGCAAAAATAAAAGTTGGAAAACGTGGTTTTTGAAATTTTTCGTGCCTACATCCAGTCAAGCAAATTTCCAACCCAAATATGGAATATTAATATCCTCATGAGTAGAATATTTATCAATAATATCGGTGGTATGCGTGCTTGTTTACTGAGCACAAGATCGCCGAGGCCCTTAGCTTTATTTTATCTGGGAAGTAAAATAAACTTAAGCAAGCCGTCCTTCGGATGGGACGTTAAGCGATGGTGCCGAGCCTGTACGATGTCAGGTACTCGTTAAAACCCCTACTCTAGGTGAATAAAATTTTAGGGTAGGCCAAATTTAAGACTCCCATAGTAGAGTCGGGCTCATGTCCACCAGAGTGACGAAAGAACGTACTGGTAGTAGGCAATATGACCTTGTAGTTAAAGCCCGCTCTTGAATCATAATAACTATCTAATTCAATGTCAGCAAAAATTATTAGTTTTGTTTGAGTCCTATACCTATTTTTTATTTTTTTTTTGTCTTTATAATGTTGGTCGCAACTGTTACCATGACGCAACAACCAGCTACCAAGAGGACTTCATTGAATGTGGATGACTTGATTGGCGTGAGAGAGGAAGGCCACCCAGCGGTAGCTCCTCAGGGCGAAATTTAAAACAATGAATAATATGGTTATTATCAATGAATAGGGATATTATGATTTTGTTTCAAGAAGTGGGGGGTTGTAATTTGGGATTATATTAAGTCACGGTTCCACCTCCTCTTCAATCTCCTGGGAGGATTGTGTGGCAAGTGTGGTGAAGAAAGTGAGTGGATGTATGGATTTGGGTGTGAATGTAATTTGCTGTGGAAACGTCTGTAAAGGTCCTGAATTGTGTCGCGTACTTTGTTTATCATGAGGTCATTGTGAAGTGTTCTGTTACTTACGTATGGTGGGCATTGTGTAATGAGTCTGAGTGTCTTTGACTGGAAAACCTGGATACGTTTCAGGTTAGATATTTTAGCCGAACCGTAGATTTGTGAGCCATACATCCAGAGTGGCTTTAGTAGAAATGTGTAGCAGTTACGCTTTTGTGTTAAGGGTAATTTTGAATGTCTGTGCAGAAGAGAATAAAGCATTTTAAATCGTTTGTTTAGTGTATTACGTATGAGGCTTGTATGTGGGTTCCATGTCAGTCGTCTGTAGAGAGTAAGTCCCAAATATCTTACTGTGTTAGTCTGAGGGAGGGGCTTGTTGTAGATAAAAACGGCGGGACATGTATCTCGTCTTAATGTAAATGTTGTATGTTGTGATTTGTTCGTGTTGAGTTTAATTTTCCAAATGTTGCACCAGTTCTCAATTTGAGTAACATGGTGTTGTAATGTGAACGAGGCATGTATGGAAGATTCAGCAGCAGCTAAGATGGCAGTGTCATCGGCGTATGTAGCTGTCAAGGTATGTGGTGACGTGGGCATGTCTGAGGTGTAAAGTGTATATAACAAAGGAGATAAAATAGACCCTTGAGGCACGCCTGCCAAATGGGCTGCAACGAAGAGACAGCAGAGCCCTGTCGGACGACGAAGTATCTGTGTGCTAAATATGATTGTAGGATGAGGTAGTATGTGTGTGGAAGTAAAGGCCTCAATTTGTAAAGAAGTCCCGGGTGCCATACTCGGTCAAAAGCCTGCCTTACGTCAAGAAAGGCCCCTGCTGCATACAACTTTCTCTCTAAGGCAGAAGTTATGAAATCCACAACCCTGTGTAACTGATGTGTTGTTGAATGTTGTGAACGAAAACCGAACTGGTGATTTGGGAGTACTTGCTGGGATGTTATGATAGTTATGAGTCTTTTATAGAGTAATTTTTCAAAAAGTTTTGAGCAAAGAGGAAGAAGACTGATAGGGCGATATGACGAAGGGCAGTGTGATGGTTTGTTTGGTTTTAAGATCAAGATAATATGTGAGTGTTTCCATTGTATGGGGAAAAATGTTGTGCGAAGTATGCAGTTATACAGGGTTGTGACCTATTTGAATAAAAAAAATCGTCGGTGAATCACCAGCTATGTACTGCCCCAACATGAATTCAAAATTACGTTTTTTCTCTCCATCCAAAGCCAATGGACTTTTTAGGCTAAAGCTCAGAATTCGACTTACATAGTGGTTTCTGAATCCTCATACTAAATTTTGTGTCAATACATTCATTAGAATATTAAAGTCGAGCCATTCTTTTCTTGTTCCCCCCATTCCTTCTACCGTTTGTTTTGAATCGATAGAACTATAGTATTATCGAAACTAAATTTACAACATCGATAGAACTGACAGGAAGGTTCTATATTGAATTTACTGGTTATGTGTTGTTGTTGAAGTTGTGTCTATTTAAAATTGGTACGATGGAAGAGAGATGTAGATTATGTCTATCAGAAGATATTTCGGAAGAATCCATTTTCGATTCAAGAAATGATGGTTTTTCATTGAGTTCGAAAATTATGATCTGTACTTCTTTATTGGTACTATGATTATATTGTTTTTATTTAGCGTTATTACTGTCACTGCATCACACTTTCAATTAGGTGTACTATATTACTCTTGTTTGTTACTTTTAGGTGACTGCTGAAGATCAGTATTCAAAAAATATTTGTAGCAATTGTGCTGATATGTTGGATCTTTTCTTTGATTTTAGAAATAATTGTTTCAAAACTCATATATCAATGTATAATGCACTTCATGAATCTCCTGAAGAATGTCATCTTATGGAACAGGTTTGGGAATATTTATGTATGTATTTCTTAGTATTGTATCATTAGTACATATAGAAGTTCGTTAAAAGAGTTATGGTTTTTATAGCGCCCTCCATTCTTTATAGTTCTACAGAATATACGAAAATAATTTCTGTACCTTTTTGAAATTAAGGTTAGAGGAGTGTTTACGAATCTCTCAATCTATCCCAATTAATTCTGTCTTAATTAATAGGCAGTTGACAGAATATTTATATATTTTACTGGTTGAGATACCTGGTTGTCTGGGCACAAAACTATATGTTATACCTGCAGTATCTATTTTCGTCTCAAATTGTATTAAAATAGATGACAGCAGGATCTGGTTAATAAATTTACACTACAATCCTTAGGATGTACCGCTAGCGCACTAAAGTCTTATCAATGATTTATATTATATATAAATACAGTAAAATCCTTTTATAACGATTCCGGATATAACGATGTAAAACCCGTATCTAGTTTGGTTTGCCAAACTGAAGAAATAAATCCCATATAAATATAACGATGTTAGATATAACGATATTCCGTGTAAAACGATCTAAAACTTAAGAAAAAGTTATTTTTTCATTCCGGTTATAACGTAATATGTATGTACATACGCACATACATACATAATTGGGTAAAACAGTATGGGTTTTGAACGGATGAAAAATACGAACATTATAGAAAAGATTTTTAAACATGGTTCTTGTTTACTCTTTCCGAGCGCAATGAGTCATTCCATTTCCAAACATACCATTTCCCCCTTGTCGAATATTCTTCGAACTCCTTTCTTCCCTTCTAGTGCGTATATTCCCAGTTTCAGATTAGTCTTTCCTTTGCCTCCTTAGGGATCGTGACAGTGTAAGAATTGAATTGAAAATGACTTCGAACAAACGTCGCGCATTTTCTATTGAAGAAAAAGTTAAAATCATAAATAGGATTGAGAAAGTAGAAACCATCAAAAACTTAGTGTCGGAGCTTCGAATTTCCCAGTCTACAATATCGAAAATCTGGAAATCCAGAGACAAAATCAAAGAAACGTTTGAAAAAGATGTGACTTTGAAAAAAAAAAACTTAGAAGCAGCCAACATCAAGATCTAGAAGACGCACTTCTTATAACAGTTTGGTTTCGGATATAACGATGTATACTTCTTGGTCCCTTGAATATCGTTATAACCGGATTTTACTGTAATATAAATCATTGATAAGACTTTAGTGCGCTAGCGGTACATTCCTACGGATTGTAACGTAAATTTATTACCAGATCCTGCTGTCATCTATTTTAATACAATTTGGGATTGTTAACTTTGCTGAACACATCCATGAAATGTACTTTTATGATCTCAAATGTACTCTTTAATGTAAATTTTGTTATTAATTGATAAAAAAATAAATTATGGTTTTGTTTAGATGAATGGTGAGCGAGAGGAAGACGAAAGTATTTACGAAAATGATAAAATGAAATATAAAACTAATTACAGTGAAAAATTGAAAGATGTGATAGAGACTGATGGTAACGGATGTTTGGTTGGCAATGTAACAGAGGTGCTGTCCACTGCTCTGGTGGAGAAGGTCACATCTGAAGAGGTAGTGCTCGAGGTGAAGGAAGCCAAAGGACTGAGCTCTGAACGACACTTCCAGGTGGATTTTCTTATTATTTTACATTAATAAACCCTACTGAAAGAGAGATTATTATCTTCTATTATTTGTGTTACATAAATTTCACAAAATAGGGGTCAAGAGCGTTTTCGTTTATATTGTTCATTATACCGAACCTATTGTGAAAAAAAATGAAAATATTTTCGTTCGTGTAACATAACATAAAACACTTATTTTGTAAGGGAATTAATATTCTCAATATTATACTTCTCCAGCTAAGCGAAGTATAGGGGAAGTTATTTACGAGTTTGCTCGAAAATTCGATGCGGTTTCAAGGAAATTCCATGTTTTCTGTAGATTCCAAATATGAAAACAAAATGTCTGTATGTCATAATGTTCAATGAATTTATCGGCACAAAATTTAGTATGAGGATTTAGGAGCCCCTATTTAAGTCAAGTGTTGAATATTAGCCCAAATGGTCGACTGGTTTTGGAGGAGGAGCGAAATGTTAATTGATTAATTCGTTCTGGGGAAGTACATTGCCGGTGATTCACCAACGACTCTTTACTTTCTAATTCCTCGAACTTTTTACTTATAAAGTCCGAGATCGAGTTTTGAATGGATTTACTTGTTTTTAGGACCTAATAAAACATTTCTTTAAATAACAGTTCTAGAACTAAAAGACACCTTTTATAATGTACCAATTTTTTTCGTAGTTTCCTTGAATTACGCGAAAACGTCCTGCGGAAAAATTTCTTCCAACCAAACATGTTTTTTATTATGTTTTCAATCGCTAACGTGTCCTTTGATATGATAGGAACAATACGACCAAACATAACACCCCCAAAGAGTGAAAATTGAGTGATGATTAGAGAATAATATTTTATTTGGGTCAGCGCAAAAAGCGCTATTCACGATGAAAACAAATAATAATAAAGACAGTAGTCAGGGGATAATGTCTTGAACAAGCCGGGGCTTCAGACGACGGTGTGGCAGAGGTTACCCAATGCCAAAGTTAGCTGCTTCAGTAACTCTGAACCTCGTCGCTACCTCCAACATGAAGTCTCTAACGTCGGGAACACCCAGCTCCCTGCGTATCTGAGAATTCCGTACCATCCAAGGCGGAGAACTTTGTTTTTGAAAGTGACTAGTTTTTTAATTGGTTGGTGTGGCTTGTGCCGCTGCCAACCAGGGGAGGCGTATGTGATGAGTGCGGAATAGAGTAGTGTGGCACAAGTGTTCTTGTTTAGAAGTGGGTTGGGTGAGGAGAGTCTGGTGTAGGCATCTGTCAATTTGGAGTTAATGTGTTGGCCCCAGGTCAGTTTGGTGTCTAGGGACACCCAGATACCCCACCGCCTGGTGTGTTGATGTCCAGGGGATGTTTTCGTGGTTAATGTTCAGCTGTGTCAATGTATCGTGGTTTATACGCCGGAGTAGTAAAACCTTGGACTCCGTCTTGTTCGCATGTAGCCTCAGCTTCCATCTAATACACCAATTTGCCAATACATCCAGGCCCTCCTGAAGTGTGCGCCCGGTCCTATGAATATCACGGTCTTGAGCTATGTGGAGCGTGTCATCGGCATAGGTTGCCAGTGGCAGACCGTGAGGCTCAGGTATATCGTGACAGATTAGATTGAATAGAATGGGACTGAGGATCGAACCTTGGGGGACTCCTGCACACTTGAGTGATGATTAAATTATCTTCTTGGGTATTCTAATCTTCTATTGTTTTTGAATAATAAAAACGAATATTTCATATGTTATAATCAAATAACTGTATTCCAGGTGGGCTGCTACCTGACGGAGGAAGGGGACCAGGACGGGAGTCAACTCATGAGAAGGTTCAAGTGTATCAACTGCAAGAAAGTCTTCTCCAGTCTGGTCGAGCTCGATGGACACTGGCACCTCTGTCAGGTTGAATATACACTATACTGTCGATTTTCTGAGGGGTTTTGTGGCTTAACCGTGCTGATGGAAAATTTTTAAATGAATAGGATAGACGAAGGGGTACAATTTAATGCGAATAATGAAAGACCTCCACAGAAACTCGTTAAGTTGAAATGTATACATTATCCGACGAAGATTAGCGAGACCAATTGCTAGTGGCTCCAGTTGTGTCTGCATTTCCATCTCTTTAATTAATGGTTCGATCCTGTTAATTTTTCTTTTTTCTTTTGGTGAGGGGGAATTGTGTTTTAAATCCCGACGTTATTCAACAAGGATAAATCACTTTTTAAAATGATATTTAACATTTCTGCAGAGAGATTGTGAAACACTTAATAAATTATAAAGAAAACACGAATGTTTTTTAATATTGTATATTTCACAAGATATATAAAATATATGGGAGTACTTTCGGTACTGCTACCATCTTCAGCCACGACCTAACAAATACAGTATTTGTTAAGTCGTGGCTGAACATTGGAAGCAATACCGAATGTACTCCCATTAATTTTATATATCTTGTGAAATAGACATAAAAAACATTCGTGTTTTCTTTATAACTTTTTAAAATGTTACTTTTGAGTTTCAAGGAAAAATAATGGCAATTAAAATGTCATTTCCTTTCAAGAATTATGAAATTTTGGAGGTTTTTATTGATAGATTCTTAGTTTTTTTATTCTCACCTATTCCATACGTTTTTCTGGCTGATCTTAGAACTGAGTTAACTCATTTGTATTGTTCCGATCGATATCCCTCTTCGTACTCTCATCTCCCGAACATTTTTAAAGATGATTTTTAATATTTATATAGTTTTAAGTAATATTTTTCTATTTTTAATAACATAATCTTATGCAAATGAAAACAAATGTATGATTGAAGGCAAAGCTGGATGCTGATGAGGCAGGAGAGCCACCGCTGAAGGAGTTCATTGTGGATGATGAGGATATGGCAGTGGAAGAGGAAGAAGATGGAGCGGTCTATGAGGAAGAGGAGGAGGCAGAGGACGAGCTCATGAACGAAGAGGAAGAGGGTGAGGAAGAAGAAGAAGAAGGTGTGGTGAACAAGAAGAACGGGAGACCCAAACAATACTACTGTAAGAGCTGTGGAAAGGTATTCAAACAGAACAGCCTCCTCACAAGGCACATTCAGGTAGTCAATTATTGTATTTTTTTAATTTGATTTATATAGATTAAGAGAGGGCGCCGGTAGCTCAGTGGTATGCGTGCTTGACTTCTGAGCTCAAGGTCGTGGGTTCGTAGCCCGACCGAGGCCCTTAGTTTATTTTATCTGGGAGGTAAAATAAACTTGAGCACGCCGTCCTTCGGATGGGACGTTAAGCGATGGTCCCGAGCCTGAACGATGTCAGGTACTCGTTACCTACCCTAGGTGAATAAAAATTTAGGGTAGGCAAAATTTAGGACTCCCACAGTAGAGTCGGACTCATGTCCACCAGAGTGACGAAAGAGCGCTTTGGTAGTAGGCGATATGACCTCGTTGTTAAAGCCCGGGCATGAGTTATAAAACCTAACCTAAAACCTAACCCCTGTAGATTAAGACAAATAAATTTAGATAGTGAACATTAGGGCAGCGGAATTGGATCATATGAAGGGTTTAGGGGAGACATTAAGGGATACCTAGGCTAACTAGGGCGCCGGTAGCTCAGAGATAGCGTGCTAGCCTATTGAGCTCATGATCGTGAGTTCGAAACCCGGCCGAGCTCCTTAAATGTTAAGGGATAGTCCCGAGTCTGTGCGATGTACTAGTTAAAAACCCCTATCCTTGGTGAATAAACCTAATTAGGCAAAATTGAGGACTTCCATAAAGTCGGGCTCATGTCCAACAAATATAAATAAATAAATTTAACTCGAGACCCCCCTTCCAGGCAACGCGATGAGACCATCCTCATTTCTACAACTCAATGGAGGTAGAGGAGGCCACGGTAATCCTCCGAACCACCTCGCTCTTCCAGCCTCAACCAGCAGTGGTGGTAGACCAAGAGTGACAGGAAGAGCTTAATGTCAATACTTGAAACAATAATTCACAAAGAGCTGGTCTTAATAAGAAATCTGACTGACATTCCTCCAAATACGGGCTTTCAACCTCAGACAGTTCAGCATCCATCGTCTATTGCGACCGAGACTACCCGAACACGTACTTGCTCAATATGTATATATATTTTTTTCTTCGTTTTTCGCTCATTTCTATGAGAGGCTTTATGGTGGCAGTTCAAATAAAATGTTTCTTCTAGGTCATCCCATAAGTAATTTCGGTTTTTGTATTCTCGGATAAAAAGTAATAAAAAACTTACTGTTAATTTTTTATTCAATGATTTATTTTCCACCATTTTCAACAACATTTTTCCATATTATACCTAAATTTTCAATTCCCCATTTTACAAAAACTCTATATTTCGATACGAAAAATAAAATGACTGCTCTTTTTACCTCTCCCGATGAATTCATCCACTGGCCAATTAGGTAGTCCCGGAGATTCTGGAACAGGTAGGATATCTGAAGGGGAGAATATCTATGTCGGGAGAATACCGTGGCTGTCTTATAATGTGCCAACAGCAATGGTGTAGTTTTTGTAGGGTCTCAGCAGTGTGAGGTCTGGCATTGTCCTGCTCGAATACAAATCAGCGCATATAGACCAGAGGTCATTTTTTTTTCCAATGCTAACATCAAACGGTCAAATTGTTCGCAGTAGACCTCTTTCTTGATTGGTTACATTAAAAACTATTGTAATGGATTATTCCTTCCATATCGCACCAAACATCCGTGGATGAAGGCCTCTCTTAGGCTTTTTGGCAGAAGGAATAGTTAACATAAAGAACACATGTATTATAGATACTGATGATGAGAGTACTTCCAGAAACGTTTGTAATTGATATTTTTTGTGAAGAGAAAAAAAGAAATGTGAGAATGTAGCTATAATAATATATTAATTTTTTTTTAACCGACATTACTTATGGGATGCCCTGTTACATGCTCTATAACCTTACACATGGCGTTGTATGCCTACTTATTAAATTATGTATTATATTACTGGGTTACACATTGATCGATACATTCTTGTTTTTTAACAGGATCCGCCAATGAATTAACTAATGGCACTTCCTTGTAATATTTATTTTTTTTAAATTGTTTTAGGTAAAACATATAAAGGTTCGTCCGTACAGTTGCTCCGACTGTCCGCGCAGGTTTTTTGACAAATACGAACTTAAATACCACCAAAGACTTCACCAGGACGTGGAAGATTTCGTGTGCAACGTGTGCGGAAGGAGGTTCGCTCGTCGGTCCGGTCTCAAGGCTCATATGAGGTCCCATACTGGAGAGAAACCTTTTGAGTGCACTTCCTGTTATAAAAGTTTTGCTCATCTCAACAGGTGAGTTTTTATTATGTTGACCTATAAGAAATTAAAAAAAAAAAATGGTATTCCAATCCAGAACGATCAACTTTCTGACTTCATCAGGGTTTTTTTCAGCATCTAGGTATTATTTTTAATTACTATTGATAGAAAGACCGAAAATGAGTTTCTCTGTAAGTGCATATTTTAGGAAATACATTCGGTTGAAAATATTCTTTTTTTTATTTTTAAATAATTATAAAATACAACTTGAATAATCGTGTATTGATGATTTTGGTTTTTTTTTCATTATGCTCCTAACCTCAAAGTTTTAAATAAGAAAATGTAATGATAGCTTGTGTCGACAGTATCTTTACAATGTTGAGGGAAGTCGAGGTTCTGTCGTGTAAATAAAATGTAATGATAGCTTGTGTCGACAGTATCTTTACAATGTTGAGGGAAGTCAAGGTTCTGTCGTATAAATAAAATGTAATGATAGCTAGTGTCGACAGTATCTTTACAATGTTGAGGGAAATCGAGGTTCTGTCGTATAAATAAAATGTAATGATACCTAGTGTCGACAGTATCTTTACAATGTTGAGGGAAATCGAGGTTCTGTCGTGTAAATAAAATGTAATGATAGCTAGTGTCGACAGTATCTTTACAATGTTGAGGGAAGTCGAGGTTCTGGCGTGTAAATAAAATGTAATGATAGCTTGTGTCGACAGTATCTTTACAATGTTGAGGGAAGTCCAGGTTCCGTCGTGTAAATAAAATACTCAGTATTGGGTCAACGTTTCGGAAAACATTTATTTCCTTCTTCCTGGGCTTATAATGACTCGAGTGGATGTTTGTGGTAAGGATGGTAAGTTTTTGTGTCTGATAGTGAACTTCGTTCTTCTGCTCCACACACATTCTCTGTAGTCATTATAGTTAGTTAATTATTGTCTCATGCCCGGGCTTTAGCTACAAGGTCATATCGCCTACTTGCAGTGCGCTCTTTCTTCACTCTTGTGTATATGAGCCCGACTCTACTATGGGGGTCCTTATTTTTGCCTATCTAAGTGTTTAGGGATCTTTAACGAGTACCTGACCTTGTACAGGCTCGGGACCATCGCTTAAAGTCCCCTCCGAAAGTGGCGGGCTCTCATGTAAAACCTAAGGGCCTCGGCCTGGTTTCAAACTCGCAATCTTGAGCTCAGTAGGTTAGTAAAGTAGTAGGAGCTACCGGCGCCCTCTCGAGTCATAAGCCCCTGAAGAAGGAAATAAATAGTTTCCAAAACGTTGATCAAATACTTAGTTTTTTATTTACTCGACAGAACCTCGACTTCCCGCAACCTTATAAGAAAATATAAGTATACTACTGGTAAGAAGGTTAAGGTCAAAAATTCGATGCAGTGTTTTCAACGGAATTTCATGTTTTCCCCTGATTCCAAAAAAAAAAATCTGTATGTGTGTGTGAACCCGATAAGTCCCGATAAAATGAATGCATCGACACGAAATATTATATGTGTATCCAGAACCCTCTAGGGACGAAAATTGATTTTCAGCCAAATCGGCAAAAGAGAAAAGAGGATGAGAGGGAGGCTTCACAAAAAGTTCTAATAACTGCCATTGTAATGAATGAAGTAACACGAAATGTCATATATACATTCAAAGCCCTGAAAAGATAACACCATTAAAGTTTCAGTGGGATAAGACAATGGGGTGGGAGGATTAGTGGGGGCACAACCCCAAAAAAACCAATAACTGCCGATGTAATGAATGTATCGACACAAAATTTAGTATGAAGATATAGAAGCCACGCTGTAAATCAAATATTATGTTTTAGCCCAAACGGTTTTTTTTTTTTTTGTTCTACTTAGGTATATGGTGAATAGAATACGGAACTCTGTTAACCTGTGTTTTGCCCCTTAAAAAACAAAAAAAAAAGTGGTTAGGTTTTATGACTCATGCCCGGGCTTTAACAACGAGGTCATATCACCTACTACCAGAGCGCTCTTTCGTCACTCTGGTGGACATGAGCCCGACTCTACTGTGGGAGTCCTAAATTTTGCCTACACTAAATTTTTATTCATCTAGGGTAGGGGTCTTTAACGAGTACCTGACATCGTACAGGCTCGGGACCATCGCTTAATATCTCATCCGAAGGACGGCGTGCTTAAGTTTATTTTACCTCCCAGATAAAATAAACTAAGGGCCTCGGTCGGGTTACGAACCCACGACCTTGAGCTCAGAAGTCAAGCACGCATACCACTGAGCTACCAGCGCCCTCAAAAAAAAAAGAGAAGTATTTATTAACCAAATAAGAGGACTATTTTTCTTTAGTAAATCAAGGTTGTATGGATATACCATTGATATGGTGATAATTGTTTGTAGCCTGTACACCCACGAACGGGTTCACACTGGGGAACGACCCTACACCTGTCAGTACTGTCCCCGCACCTTCGCCCAGTACTCGACGGCCAAGAGTCACGAAGAGATGCACATGGGCGGACTGCGGCCGCATCAGTGTTCTGTCTGCGACCGAATGTTCCGCTCCGAGTCTGAGCTCAGGTGCCACTTCATCAGTCATGAGGGAGCTGCCGATCACCGCTGTTCCATCTGCAACAGAGCGTTTAAGAAGAAGGCTGAACTCAAAAATCACACTCACAGGTACTTTATTTTTTTCTGTATATTGTGTTTTAATAACTGTTTAGTATATTATATTGTATCGGTCTGTATTTAGAGGATCTAAAAAATAGTAAATGAAGAAATTATTTAATAATATCGAGAAGGCTACAGCTTGGATGAGAAAAGAGTGGTCTAGCTCGAGGAGTTCACGTCTGTCTGTCCGTCCGTAAAGTTCACATCTGTGCATTTTTATATAGTAGCAACTTAGGAGAAGAAAGAAAAGGATGCCCGCTCAGCAAAGATCTATCGCATTATAAGTTCTGAAGAAATATGTCCCGCTTATCGAACTCAAGAACATCATACAATAAAGCTCGTTACAACCCATCAGCCACAACAAGTGAAATATGTTGCCCCGATTTAAATCTACATATAGAAATTTTTAATAGTATATTAAAACGAAAATTCGTTCCCCAATTTACAACCACCACAAATGGCGCCCTTTCGTGGGGCGCAATTCGTGGAGGTCATGGGAGTACTTTGAAAATTGATAGATAACGAATTTTGTTTTTATATATTACATATTTTTTTAAACAATAGGGACATATTTTACTTGTTGGGTTGTCCTCTTTTTTTCTTCAAATCTTCCTGTGGAACATGTGCGCAGAAGCTGTCTGAACGTACTACTGATCTTCTATTTCTTCTTTGCTTCTCCTTAGATCAGGCTGAGCATATTTGAGGACACAATTGGGGAAAGACAGCCGAACTGGGACAGACATGAACAGATCACTATGACTTGTAACGGGGACCGCTAGGGGTAAAGTGTGACCGACCTCCGTACACCAGCTGGACCCGCTTTCCCCCCTCCTATGTCGAAGTCTTCTCAATTCAAAATTCCTATTAAAGAAATGTTTATTATTTTTATTTGCTATTATTTGGGAGGGCTCGTTAGTACAGAGGTAGCGTGACTTGCACAAAAAAAAGTGATCTAGTTAGAGTTCGATCTTCGTAGTTAATCCCACAAAATATGGGATTGGAATTTCTTTATTGCTCCAATACTTATCTAGACGCAACAGTGCCAACTATAGTTGTGACGCCCTGTATATTTCAGATTTATATAATAATAAATATATACTAATAAATAATCAAATGTTAATAAAAATATATTTGTGTTGTGGCCATTTCAGAAAAAAAAGCAATCAATCCATTATACTTATGTATGTATATATTAAGCTATATCAAACTTTCTTGTTGTATTTTTTTTTTTGCCTAGATATCATTCGGAGAATAGGCCGTACGGATGCAAGCACTGTCCTAAGACCTACCTGTCGTTACGGGAGCTCAAGTGTCACGAGACACTGCACACAGGAGAGACCCCTTTCACCTGCCTCTTCTGCTCGAGGAAGTACCGTCTGAAGGGTACCCTCCGGAAGCACATGGAAAAGCACCATAGAGGCCATCTTCCAGGCGCCACTCTCGACCCAGTCTCTTCCTGCTCCATCAACCTCAGTATCTTCTAGTCTCCCTCTTAGGGTCAACTTCTTCCTCTCAATTCTATCTTGGATGGTTGGTTTATTTTAAGTTGGCAATTGTGTGATCATTGTAACTTTACATGTTACAATACAAGAAGCTTCCCAGCATCGCGCTCTATTCAGGTGTGTTCTCTTCGGGAAGGATCGTAACACATTTCTCAATGTGCCTGTCTAAATAATTATTTTACTTAATTAAATCTTAACTTGTAAGATTAGAAGTATAAATTATTTAATTGATATCTCATTTATGGATTTAAGAATGGGTGACTGAGGATTTGAAGTGTAAATTACATAAAAAATATAAAGAAAAACTTTTTTTTTAAAATATTGTCTATTTTACAAAATATATGGAAGTAATTTCGGTATTGCTACCATCTTCTGCCACTACTTAACAAATACCGCATATGTTAAGTGGTCAGTATTTGCCAAGTCGTGGCTGAAGATGGTAGCAATACCGAAAGTACTTCCATATATTTTGTAAAATAGACAATATTTAAAAAAAAACATACGTTCTTCTTTATATTTTTTGTTAAGTTTTTCACAATATCTCTGCAAAAAATGTTGATTAAGTATTGTAAATTATGTGATAAATATTTCGATATGTACTTCAGTTTAAAATGAAGATTATTAGTCTTCTTATTTTATTTATTTCTATATCACTTTCTTATCTTCAATGAAGCTATGTCCATCCTAGGCAATTAATCCGAATTCATTAAGTTTTGAGATATCAGAGGAACATAGATGCTCGCTCGTTAGTGGGGTTACGGTTACGGTCCTCGACTCACGGAACCCTACAAAATCGTAGTGAATCCCGGGCTGTATACTTCAGCACGAATTAATTGTTAAATATAAAAACAATTCTCTGCCTTGATGAGTTAATTACCTCCTTAAGTTCTTCCATTTTTAATTAGCAATGAATAATTATAAATTAAAATGTATGACATATGACGTATTTAAATGATGGCCGCAACAGGTGATGATGATATAGGATTTGTATATTTAGGGAAAAAATAATTGTATTCACATTCATAGCTTTTTAATTTTTTTACTGACCCAAGGACAACTATACATGTACACGTGACCTTCTGTCTGCCCCCTCTAACAACTTACCGCTAGGGGGCTGCATTACCGGGGATATTTACAAACATGGCCCCGGAAAAGAAGTATTATCTATGAAATAAAATTCTCCCCAGAACGGGATTCGAACCCGCACCCTTGATGAGTCCATGCAACCAAAGCCCTACGCTCTCGCCCACGCGGCCCCTTGAATGCCATTTATCGTTCCACCTTTCGTATTATGTTGCCTATCACATACCTTGTAGCTCAGAAGAATTCTGCTCAGTACACTAGACAATGATGTAAGAGGCGAAACTATTCGTGTTTGACCAATATAGTAAGAATATTGACAAGTCTTCGTATATAATTTGTAAAACTTCTCAATTGGATCAGGCCGATCAGTTGTTTTAAATTCACATTAAGGCGGCTGCTTGCAACGCCTAACGCCGTTTGTGTCGATGTGCAAATGCAATTCGTCATGTAAATATAATTAAAAAAAAGTTTAGACTTAAACCACAGGAGTAGAATTTTGCTCATAAAAATTATCTGTTATTTTGCTTATTGTACAGAGTACAACGCAGTGTACGAGACGAAATTAATTCTAAACGTTTTCACCCCAATGCGGAGTGTATATTATGTATTTAAATTTATTATATATGTCATTTAATGAAATAATTACAATTATTATACAACTGAATTTTCTTTTCATTACTTCTTTCTTTGTACGATTGTCTATAGTTCATTTATTTTTCATGTTATTATATCTTATCAATATTACTGTAAATCGTATAAAAATTATATGAATTAAAATTAATTGTATTATTTTGTATTTATGCTTATTATTATTCCTTCCTTGAAAAGATGGACTCTTTAAATGAAAACGTATTAATTTTCTTGCGATATCATTGAAGTTAGAACTGCAGTAAGTAACTTTAATGACCTTGGTAGCCGATGCTTTACAAAAACCAAAAAAAACTTCCTCGAGTAGTGATAGTTTGAGAAAAATGCATCATTTAATTTTTGAATTTTGATAATAATTTTATGTTATTTGGAACGATTAATGTTGGGAAATAAGATATATTAAAACATTTAAAAGAATGTTTAATTGTCGTTGGAAGCGCGAAATGTTTTGTGGAAGGTCGTGAAGAAATATTTTACATTTGAAGAAATGGTTTGGTTTGATGACACTCTTGTTCATTTTTTCTCATGAAAAATTAATATATTCCATAACCTTCATGTTCTGAGGTAAGTTTAGATTACCCTGTGACTGGCATGAATTCATCGATCAATATAACGTTTTTAAAAAATTATAATATTAATTTTCTTGCGAGGTCATATCGACTACTATTAGATCGCTCTTTCGTCGATCTGGTCGATATGAGCCCGACTCTACTCTGAGTACTAAATTTTGCGCCTACTTTGGTTTATTCACAAAGGTTACGAAAGGGCCTTTACCGAGTACCTGACATCGTACAGGCTCGGGACCATCGCACGAATTAATCATTAAATATAAAAATAATTCTCTGCTTTGGTTGGTTAATTATCTTCTTAAGTTTTTCCATTTTTTATTAGCAATTAATAATTACAATGTATGAATTATGCGTATTTAAATGATGGCCGCAACTTGATTATGATTTGTATATTTAAGAAAAAATAAATAAATGTATTCACTATTCATCACTTTTTCATTTCTTTACTTACAGTAAATATAAGCTCAGAATACATATCGCAGACCCAAGGATAGTATACACGTACACGTGACCTGTTCTGCCCCCTTAACAACTTATATTGATCATGTTTTCTCGAAGCTTATAGGTATAGCTTTATTGTGATTCGGGCTTATCGCCTACTACCAGAGCACTCTTTCGTCGCTTGAGCCCGACTGTACTGTGGGAGTCGTAGATTTTGCCTACCCTAAATGTTTATTCTCCTAGGGTAGGGGTTTTAACAAGTAGGTACCTAACAACGCACTGGCTCGGGACCATCGTATAACGTCTCATTCGAAGGCCGGCGTGCTCAAGGTTGTTTTACCTACCAGATAAAAAGCCTAAGGGCCTCGGCTGGGTTTTGAACCCGCGATCTTGAGCTCAATAGGCAAGCACGCTTCCTCTGAGGTACTGGTGTCCTCAGAAAAATAATGTAAAACACTTCGTTCAGAGGCACTCACTCTCTCTATCCGTTATTCACTTTTTTTTACCCCTAATTGACTTTAATTATTTAAGCAGCATCAACATTAAGTGTACTTTTTCCGGCCATACACTAACTAACGCAAGACTTAGGTACCAACAAATATTAATTAAACCTAAATAAATACATAAAAACATTCTGCCCATCACTGAAGGAAGTCATACTGATCATTATCCCTTATCAATAAACTTTATGTTTTAATTATTTTCCCTAATTTTTTAAATATATTAAATTATCTTATGTTTATCACTATATTTTGTAGCCAATCTTCAATTAGATGTTTAAAAAATAATAAATGTTTCTCAATAATTTTTGGAGGGTGTCAGTATTGTAAGAAACAACAAATTTGAATACATATATAAAATTTATTCATAAAATAATTTATTGGTAACTTGGTACTCTAAATAAACTACAATCATGTGGCACTCCAGTCCTTGTACAAAAAATAATGTTTATACACATATAAACAGTTAATTGAAAAAAAAACAATAAAAAAAATAGGACGACATTCATTATTGTTATTAATCCTCAATTGTTACATCTTTAAGACCACTCTTTTCAAATAGAATATACATTTATTTATAGTTAAATACTAAAATAATTATATGATAATTGAGTCGTCAACCCATCAGCTCTAAAAATGAAAAAAAATAATAAATCAATTAATAAAGGCCACTCTTTCCAGTTTAAATAAATACTGTATAAATTATAAAAATTCAATAAAAATAAATTATATATGGACATGATTATTTACGATAATACATCATTGTATTAAAAGAAAAAAAATTCTGTTCATAGCAAAAATTTACATTTCAGTGAACAACAAAAATGGAAGTATTGGGATTAAAAATTGTTATTGCAGGAGCAGTGGTTCTCTTAAACGTTTTGGATTAAAAAACGTTTTCAATATTAATATATTCTAGACATTTCAACATTATAATCATTACGAGAGCATATATGTATGTTCGGATGGGATGTTAGGGATGGTCCCGAGCCTGTAAGATGTTAGGTACGCCCTAAGTGAATAGAAATTTAAAGTAGGCAAAATTTAGAGTCGGGCTCATGTCCATCTGTGACGAGAGCGCTCTGGTAGTAGGCGATATGACTTTGTAGCTAAGCCCGGCCCGGCCATGAGTCATAATAACTAACTAATGTTCATTGGATGTTTTCTTGGTTAATGGAAGCAAGCATTTTGTATTAATAAAACAGACTGATACGAATTAAAATGAACGTTTTATACATATTTGTATGCAAATGCCGTTAAAAATGTTAATTCAATAATCGAATAGCAAACAACTGTAAAAAAAATAGTTTCTTTTTTATTTCAAGTCCATCACTGAACCTTTTCCTACTCCTTGGGGGACATCGCCTATGTTTTTCATTTCAAATTATGAAATACTAAATTTTTGAAAGGAAAATGTTACAAAAATTGATAGAAGTATTCCTGGAGATATTCATAGAGGCTCAAATTTTAATAAAATATAAATAAATACCATTTCTCATAATTTGTTGTCCTAATTTTAAATCGCCAATTCAACATTACCTTTTCTCTTTTTGAAAACTTTTATAAATACTTATCCGATCAAAAACATTTTTGCCATTTTCCTTTTCAGAAAAACTAGTTTTAGCAATGGAAAGTTTGGTTGAGGGTGATGCCTATCAGATGTAGCAGGAGGTTCAATGTTAGATTTAAACTCAGGATGAAAAATAGTGAAAAGTGGTATTTGTTACATTTTTTTGCAACAACAACCGTCTGGGTGAAAATAGGTTGTCGCATTGGATTTGAGCCTCTCTGGGTGACCTAATGCATGTTTAAGGTTTTTAGTTCATAATGAAATAAGCCTTCGAGAAGAGGGCACTTTATTCAGAAAACCACTGTTTAGACAATTCAAAAAATAAAATAAAAAAATACGTGTAAATTCTTTAGTTTCGAAGATTTGTATTCTATAGGGTATAATCGAAAAAATGCATGTAGGCTTAATAAATTTAGCTAATTTAAGTGTGCAGTCTTCTGTGCTGTGATAATTTTTGGAAAACTTTTACATATCATTCTTCCTATGAAATAGTTTTAATGAAAATGAGGTACCAAATATATGTTGTATGTACTTCTAATAAGTTCAAATACATAGTCCTCTATTAATATACAATGTTGTAAAATAAAAACGTAAGAAAATAAATTTTCCAGAGGAGGATAATTCAAAAACTATTGAATATCAAATAGTTTTCAATGAAATTTGTTTTTTTCGATCATACCCCCTAGCATTAGAAAAGCTTCTCCCTAGAAAAGCTCCCCTAGCATTAGAGCTACTTCTCTTTTTTTTATTTTTTTTTTTCATGGCACATTATAAGAAAAAACGAAATAAGGGATAAATTAAAAATTAATATTATTTATTTTTTCCCGTTCAAATAACTTATTTGTATTACTTATACATTATTTACATTCTATTTGTAAAAGTAAATAACTTAATTGTAAAATGTAATAAATTATAATAAATAAAACGTTAATATACTTTCTCCATTATTTATTCCTGTGTATAATATATACAAATTATTTTTCTTATTGTTTATATAAGTTAAAAATATATATTTTTATTTATACGTTTTTCTATATAAAAAACTCTATAATTTGTTGAGTAATGGGATAATAATAATTATAATAATTTAAAAAAAATCTACTTCCTAATAAATAATCTGTACAAAGAGGCAGTAATGTCACATTATTAATTGAATATTTTACATACATTATTCATAAATGGATTTTTGAATAAAAATAAAAATTATAGAATGTTTTACAGGAAGTCATATATAGAAACCTTCCAAAATTCTCAATAAAATCAAGTATGTAGTTTATAAAAAAATCATTTAAAAAAATGTTTTTCGGGCGCATGAAAAAATATAAATAATAAATACAAGTTATGGAACAATAAGACACATGCTTATACAATTAAAGGATCGAAATAGGCAAAATGACCAAGTCTAAATATTTACATTTAGCTGGGACGGTTCAATATAATAATACATGTAGTTAAGAATTATAATAATTTTTACTTGATATCAGGAAAATTATTTATTTATTACAAGGATACATATTTATAGGATTCGATATACAGGATGTTCTAGAATGAATGGAACTTGAAGGTCTGACAAATTTGCACATATACAAATTAAAAAACTGAGCGTTCTAGAACGCTGGGTATATATGAGTCTAGATCCATATCCATAGAAACGCTTTTGATTATAATTTAATTTTCTTATCAAACCCTCTAGTATCGTTCTTATCAGACCCCTAGTTTCGTTCTTACATTCGGGTACATTGAGGATTTTTCAGAGATTGTTGAGGGCATGCTATATTTGAACACATGAGTTGTTGTCCACACTTATTTAGCAGAGCCAGCTTTCAATCATATTGACAATCTTCAGTACTGTTTTTTTTAAATAAATTAATATAAATAAATTAATTACATATATGAATTTATCACTAATTTTTGATTGGTTGCACAGTATTTATTGATAATAATGTTTTTTTTTTATCTTCTGTTCTACAATCAGTATGCACGAAAAGCAATGGGTAGAGAAATTAACCAATGCTGGCAGGCTCTGATAATTATGGTTAAAATTACTAAATCATTTTACGGCTTATTTATTTCTAATGCTCACTCTTAATATTTTACTAATCTGTATATATTCCTCTTATTTATGATGTGATTGAACTGAATAGGACAAAAACCAAATTAATTTTCTTCGCCTCATATTAAATTTTTGAAGTATTGTTTACACTAAACTCTACATAAAATCAGTTAGCGCTGAAAATGGTCCATGTGACTGAAAGCTGGCTTTGCAAAATAAATTTGCGGGTGGACATAAAATAACACAGAGTTGATGTCCACAGAGTTGATGTATGATAAAATAACACAGAGTTGATCATACTGTACATTCGTTTTATTTTAATAATATAGAGACAAAATTATTTGGCAGTGTTTTAGGCAGAGGTAGAAATGTATGAATATTGTCTTAAATCGGATGAGTATAAGTTTACTGTAAAGAGCAACATATTTTAACAATTAATACTTATTTGAAATATTATTTTTGTAATGGGGTAAAATGTGTATGACTTAGGTCATTTTGTCTATTAGGGCGAAAAGTAAGTAGAAAAATATTTCTAAATAAATAACAATTTTTTTTTTTTTTTTTTTTCAGCATTATAAAACATAGCAACAATATATTGTTTAAATATATCACCTTTATTACTTGATCCATGTATAAAAATATTTCTCATAAACAATAGAAAAATTATATTTTTAATATTTCACAGTCAAGGCAAGTGCATTTGATTGCATAATCTGGATTATTTTTATTTTTATAATCCAGATAGCAAGTTCCTTCATGTGTTGTCCAGAGTGTGTGTACAAATCCAGGATTTATGTCAAATTAAGGGTAAAGTTTCATATGAACCTAAAAACAATTACTATCAAAAGATCTTTGTTTTGGGAAACAAATGGATTAATGAAAGAAGAAGTTACACCAATCTTACAATATAATAAATAATCTTAAAAATAAAATTGAATATCTGTTTGTTCGAGGATCACCGAAAACGGCTGAATATATCACGGGTGTTTAGGCAAAAGGGCTTAAGTCAGCAAATCTTAGTAGGGGAATTTCTGAAGGGTTGAAAAATTCCTGCAAATCAGGTAAAACTCATTTATGTTACCTGAAATATTATTTCAATAAAAGTATTAAATATAAAACAAAGTAAAATATTCCAACAATCAGTTACACATGGTAAAAATATTTAAATGCACAAGTCCTTTGGATCACAAGACTTATTCTGACTTAAGCCCTTTTGCCCAAACGCGAGAGATATATTTAGAGGTACTTGGGATGAGAGAAGGGTTGTGATTGGAGTGAACACATAAAGTGAGTGTCCAGCTTATCTGCAAGTGACTGGATCCATATCTTTAGATTTATCTAACCTAGGCCCATGTGTGCTCTAACTTCTTATTTATAGCAAAGGAATGGGTAAATGACACTCCATGTCTACATCTTCAAATCTTTGAAAAGTTCAACATTGCTAAAAACATCTGAGTTAGTTTCTAACCGAGTGAAGCTGGCTAACTGACTAGTTAACCTAATATATAAATAATTATAGGTTAGGTTTTATGACTCATGCCCGGGCTTTAACTACAATATCATATCGTCTACTACCAGAGCGCTCTTTCGTCACTCTGGTGGACATGAGCCCGATTCTACTGTGGAATTCCTAAATTTTGCCTACCCTAGATTTTTATTCACTTAGAGCAGGAGTCTTTAACGAGTACCTGACATCGTACAGGCTCGGGACCATCCGAAGTACGGCGTGCTTATGTTTAATTTACCTCCCAGATAAAATAAACTAAGAGCCTCGGTCGGGTTAAATAATTATATTTATTCTTATTGTATTTCAAACGCTACAGCTTTGAAAAGAAATGTAACAATAAAAATTGTATATAAAATTGGTGATCTTTTTCTTTGTTCTTTAAATATTTTACAGTGAGTTCTATATTTTGTGTGGACTGAGACAATGTTTACTCTAAATAGACTGGTAAATATTCATATTCTTAACATTATAAAAAAAAAATATTTTCAAAGTATGATTGAGAAATTTGATTTCACTTATATCTCTGAAGTTCAGCACACACACCCTGAGCCATCCTACGTTGATTGTTTTTTTTTTTTAATTACTAAAAGTTTTGTTAGATTATTGATTACTTGACTTATTTGGCATAATGTAATTGTATAAACTAATTTACAACATTAACAGAATTAAATCTACCATAATATAGGACATGTTTTGAAAACAAGATTCATCACTTTATTTTGTCCTCTTTACTTACTTGGATTATATCTTTGGTTTTCAAACATCTCAATGCTCCATTATACAGCGTATTATATGGTATAACCAAGATCTTGAATATTCGAACTGCGTGGATTTTTATAAACGGAATTTCACACTGAACAATTGAGAAGATCACTTCAGAGCAGGAACAGAACATTTCGGCACCGAGATACGTTATTCTTACATATATTAACGCATTTATACTTCCCCAGGTTTACGAAATATAGATAAAGTGACATATTCGGTCACAAAATTCGATGTTGAGTTCTCCCTGGAATTTCATATTTCCCGACTCCCTGATTCCAAAAATGAAAAAAAAAATGTATATGTTTGTTCGTCTTTGAACACGATAACTTCCGATAGAATCAATGTATTGACATGAAATTTTATATTCGTATCCAGAACCCTTTAAAACAAATCAACCCTGGGGAAGGAAAGATTTGGGTGGGGGCTTAATGCAAAAAATATAATCACTGCCAATGTATCGAAATGAATTTCTATAGTAAGGAATGCTGACCAGGGTGATGTCGAAACCGATACACTTATGTATATATTTTTGTGGAATTAGACCATATGAAAATTAAACAAATTATTTGATTTTATTCAATTAATTAGAAGATGCTAACTGCAGCGAAAAGTTCAGTTCTTAATGTAATTTTCCTCGAGTGACTTAGACAAAGGAATACAATAACATAGAAGGAATTCGAGGTTCTTTCGTGTAAAAGAAAATTCCAAATTTGGCCAACGTTTCGGAAACTATTTATTTTCTTCATCAGGGCCTACAGAATATAACCAAACAAATTAGACATTATAGACAATGATATAAACAGATATTTTATAATAATTTGAAAAGGAGATGGAAACAAATTTTGTAAAATCACTTGTAAAACATCACATACAACAAGAACACTCTTTTGATTTAACAACACAAGTATACTAAGCAATGAGACAAACTGGTACAAGAGATACATGCTGGAGTGATTACATATAGTACAGGACAATACCACGGTAAACGAGAAAACAGACACACAGCCCCTAAACAATAGTTACTGCAACATAATAACCAAAACAATGAGTTAGCAGCTCCACCAACACGTAACACACAACATGTGCAATGTGTTTTTCAAACAAATTTTATACTAAGATGTTATTTTGATTATTGTTACTATTGATCTGTTTATTTAATGAAAAAAAAAAAAAAAAAAAATATATATATAATTATTTATTTATTGGTTGCTTGTGTTTTGTCCTAATTTATTATTATTTTTTTTAATTATTTTATTTTATATTCCACCGAGAGTCACGTAGGTAAACTCAGGTAGTCCTCGACCGTCACATACACGACGATACCATATATAGCACTATACTGGACACAAACTCTCAATACCTTCACCACACACATCCACTCAAGTCATTATAAGGTAATTTTTATTTATTAGTTATTTAGATATATATATATTGTTTTATATAGGTTATTTTATTACTACTTTCAAAATTTGTATTTATTTTTATAATTTATTTATTATTATTATTTTTCTCTCTTTCATTCATGTTAAAAAAAAGTTGTTTCCATCTCTTTTTCAAATTATTATAAAGTATCTGTTTATATCATTGTCCATAATGTCTAATTTCTTTGGTTATATACTGTAGGCCCTGAAGAAGAAAATACATAAATAGTTTTCGAAACGTTGGCCAAATTTTGAATTTTTTTTTACACGATAGAACCTCGAATTATTTCTACATTGAAAAGATACTGTCGACTCTATTAATCATTAAGAATACAATAACGTTAATCCTGACGGTCCTTTTGGTGAAGCTGCTTTTCTTGCCATATATATCTGTGTGATTTGTATATCTGTATGTTTGTCTACACAAAATAATGCAGTGTCAAATGATTTCTATGTCAGTATACATTTCTGCGATTTGTATCGATATAATGGAAAGCAAATAAAATAAATAAAAACAAAAAACTTTACTAACTTTATATTGTCTAATTCCACGAAAATATATACATAAAGTGTATATCAATTTGTCACTTTTGAACTTTGTGCTGACGAAGGCGTAAGCCGAAACACTTTATTTATTTATTTTTGTGGAATCAGACAATATAAAAGTTAAACAAGTTCTTTGTTTTTATTCAATTCTTTAGACGATGCTTACTGCTTACTTATTTTCCTCCACCTTCCGATCAAATATATCTTCACTGCCGACCAGGTGACGGTAATCTGTTTTTCATTTGTGGGCCGCATTGTCAGGTTTTCAAGCGCAGATTGCATATCAAAACCAAATAAGTGAAAATAAGATCTAAAATATGCGTAAATTAAAAAGATAGTTCCATATGTGAGGCGTCATGGGAAAGTTTATTCTCCGATAATTTAACAGAAAAAAAACATGAAAGTGGTCAAAATTGTCTATATTTTAATTAACTTAAATTATTGTTATATACGTCTTAAGCTTCATTCTTATGTTGTAGTGAAAAGCTACTCTTTACGCAAAATGATGTATTTTTTTTTCAAAATTGTTACTTTTGAGTAGTTAACACAAATTCTAATTATCCGAATAAATGTTTGCGATCTCAGCAGATATGGTGAAAAAAACTAATAAAAACAAATAAAAGAAGAGAAATTGTTGTTGAAGAGAACATATTTATACTGTCTAATTACACAAAAAATTGTTACATCTAGTGTACCTAATTTATAAGATTACCTGAGGCTGTGACTCTCCTTGCCCAAGGGAAGCTTCACGGAGGAGGGAAGGCGAGTCAGAATTGTAGAAATATGCCAACCTCGCAAACTTAAATGTAACATTTGTGCTGCAGTAGCGTAAGCCGAAACAGTTACATTATGAGTATATATTTTTTGGTAGATTAAACAATCAATATAAATGTTAAACATATTCTCTGCTTTTATTTGTTTTCAATTTTAAATATTTTGATGAATTGTATTCCTAGAGACATAACAATTTTTTTCTTTTAGTCGGCTATTATTATATTAGGAATAGATAATTAAAATACACAATTTCTTTGTCAAACTTCACTATATATTCTCAAATACTCAAGTAGTTTCACCGTGTTAAGGCATTATCAAGAGTCACTTATAAACTCTTGATAATGCCTTAACACGGCGAAACTAGTTGAGTATTTGATAATATATAGTGGTTTGACAAAGAAATTGTGTATTTTAATTATCTATTCCTAGAATGGAGCTTCACAAATTAAATCTGGAAACCATAAATTAATATTATCCTTTTCGAAAATGACAAAATTTCAAAATCTACTAAAATACAGTGTTTCCTTTTCCTATGATGTCCCACATATGTCTACCATGTTGGTTTGTCTTTATCCTGTCTATACAATCCTCCATTCTCTATTTCCGCACCTTTATTTGAAAATAAATTCAATTTCCGGCTTAAAGAAAGTAATTTTAGTTACTTCGCGGGCCGCACCTGAGAATCAGGGGCGACATGCGGCCTGCGGGGCGCCCAACTCTGCCCTAGGCAACTTATGTTAACGAATCCTCTAGTAAGATGGGTGCGATGGATCAGTAGGGCTCCTCTGACTGGGCAGAGTTCTGCACCTCCACCTACACGGAGGCCTCGTCTATGACAGTGATGACCCTGGAAGAAGGCTGGGGGGCGGCTGTGGAGATGAGCCGCCACTTGGCCTTGGGATCCTCCTCCGTCTGTCTGGCTAAGGACCACCGCCGTCCCCGCCTGTCCATGATGACCGGCACTTCTGCTATCAGGTTGTTCTCGAACTCACTCAGCATAAGATAGTTTTCCACCTTGTTGCAGGAGGTGATGCAGTCTCCGATCAGGTCCAGATCGTCCAGGATGTTGTCCGGAAGGTCCATGTCTGCTATTCCCTCCTCGGAGATGCAGGTCAGTTCTGGCTTGGGGGCTGTCGCCGCTGCAGGCTCAACCACGATCTGAAAATAATTAAGATATTATATTATTTATTTATACATCATGAAGACATTAAGTAAAACTACCTGATTCTGAGTTGCGCATTTTGATGCTCATCTTTTCCGATAGGACTAAAGCATAAAATATATTTTTTGTAAAATTTAAATAATTGAACTTTAATCAATATATACTAATCTGAATTAATTTAACTAATTCAGTTTGGTTAAACTAACGTTGTACTGATAAAGTAACTAAAAAATATATTTAAAGCAATACATTCTGATACTGAATAATTGAAAAATTAGGAAGTTAACCAACTTCTTATCCAATAAACCCGGATCTAACAAAAGAGAACCGGAAGCAACTGTAGCAAAGCTCATTTAAAGACCTTTTTTTTTTAAAACAAATTAGTGCAGATGTATGTATGATGCCTATTAATTGAAGGGGTTAGAATCAAAATGGTCCAAGTGACATTTTTAAAACTCTGAAGAAACTGTGCATTAAGTTCTTAACTGATTTAAAAAATCTATAATTTATCGAAACCGGAAATATATTTTTTTCCTGCTTTTATGGTGAAAGTTGTTGTTAGCAAACCATAAAATTGAATACAAATCTTAATTTCAAGGTCACTATTGATATGTTTAAGTTACTTGTTCCGTGTCACCAAAATGTTATAAGTGATTTGTGAATGACTGGCTTGGATCTGAACAGAACTATCATTTTTGTACCCGATTATGCACTTAACGAAAAATTTTCAAAAATGTCACTTGGACCATTTTGATTCTAACCCCGTCAATTATTAATTAGTTCTAATTGTATTTTTTTTTTTTAAGGGATCACATCTATACAGTTGTATTAGGGACGGTTACAATAACAATATGTATTATACAAACTCATAATTCAAAAATTGGGATTGAGTTATCCTCTCATGCAAGACTATATTATATAAATAAAAAAAAAATTAACAAGTAATTTTTATATTTGTTTTTGAGATGTTTTTAGAAGCGATCATTACCGGATCCAACAACAATTAATACGTCCACTTCCCAATTTCATTTAAAATGCTTATTGCTTAGGTTACCCAATTGAGTTTGGTACCTACTTATTGTTGTCCATTTCCATTAATATAATAATAATAATAATAATAATAATAATAATTCTTTATTGCGGAAGATACATGGATGGGAGTCTTATATACAATAGTGACCTTATAGACATAATGCAAAATACATTTTAAAAAACAAAATAAATAATTGAGAACATAAAAATCAGACTCAGGCGAAAAAAAATGAAGATCTTTCTTGCGTACAAATAATAGAAATAGATAATTACTTATAAGTAAAAACAATAATAATGACTAAAGTAAATGAAACTAAATCAGTACAATCCAATAATATTTATGTGCTACCCAATATTGTTTTCCTATGTATTAATATATATTTATATTTTTAATAGTATTGTTATTACTAATCATATATGTGTCAGACTCATGGCCCCCACAAGGGTGGGGCTGGTGCAACTTCGGTTGCAGGGTCCGGGCCCAAGGGGGTCCGGGTCCAGTCCTTTTTATTTTTAGTAGATTTTGCAAGGGATCATAGCTTAAAAAGGCAAAATATATAATTATAAGAAAATTTAGTATAATAGATACATATTCTAGTTGTGCGAGTTATTAAGTTATTATTTAATTAGTTGCATGCATGGATAGTTACTCTTGTTTGCAAATTACTAGTATAAGGGTAAAATCAGAATTTCGGTACAATCTGTGTCACAGGAGCATTTTTCAGAATGTAATGAATGTTTTCAACATTTTAAAAAATGGTTTTGTAGCCCTTTTAGGCGTATCAAATTGAGATGGTTTTATTCTAAAATATGTTCCAAAGCAGTATTAATATTAAACATGTATGTAGAGCAATTTCTCACTCCCTAGGGTGTCACAACTTGGAGGTTGGTACATTCAACAGCTTTAAAACTTGCCTTAATACGTCATTTTGTATTTGTTTTTTAAATAAATGATTGTATCATATTCTGTATTACGAATATATTATTTCACATATCAAATTGACGCTACTTACTGCACCATAGGAGGCTGTAAAGGTGTGTCACTAACCTTCTACCTCACTCCCTAGATTTTTTTTTAAACGCCCGCCACAGTTACTGAAAAAAGAATTTCGTTTAGCTCTAAGGCTGGGGCGACACTGCTTTAACATGCCAACCCAACACCAGGAGCTTCAAGACTCACAGTTTGTTTGTTGTTCCGTGAGGACCGATGAGCTTATCCAAGTAAGTAGAGTATTTTTATTCACTATCACTCCCTAGGTTGTATCAATTCTGTGAAAGAATGATGTTTTCTCTAAAAGTAAATTTTAGTTGTACAGCATTCTTGAATGTCATTTGAATGATGTAATTGACTATTCAGATAAACTGCTTGGTTCTTGTATAAGTCTAAATATTACCTGAAACCTCACTCCCTAGCACCTCATTCCCTAGGAATTATCAAAAATCCAATTCGGCCCTAACGATTTTGACCATTTTTTGCAGAAACACGGGTCCTAAATATACGCGAGACATAGCCACCCCCCCCCCCCCCCCCCCCCCCCATTAATTTAAAAACAAATACAGATCTGAGAAATTTACATCCAATTTTAGCTATATAAACACTTGGTTATGCATTTATCTTATATTATTGACAAGGAAAAACAATTTTAAGAAAAGTTATTGTAATAATTATATAGATGATTCAATTTTACGTCATTGGAGTCCTGAAACGTCGAAATTGGTCCAGTATTATGTTCACAAATACGCTTTTAAATGTATTTTATTATAGATTTTTAGTTAAAAGATTTTCGCTTAAGAATAACATTCCACCTTAAATAATTTTATGTTTTTTGTTTTTTTTAACTGTTTTTGTATTTTTCTCTGGATTTGGGTATTTTACGTCTTTTTTCTCTCTGTTCAGACATGGCTCCGCAAAAGAAACTGACACCTCAAGAAATTAAGGCCAAGAAGAAAGAAGATGCTAAAAGAAGAAGGGAGAAAATAAAGAGGGACCCAGTCCTGCTGGCCATTGAGCGAGAAAAGGAGAAGAAATACGAGGCAAAAAAGATGAAGAAACAGGTAAAGTTAGTCAATGATATGAGTCGTAGAGAACAGAAAGCTGCTCGCGCTGCTTGGAGGGAACGGAGCAAGAAATCGTATGAGAAACGGAAGAACGCTGCACGCTTTGGACAGTATTTAGCAAGCACGTCACCATCAGTGAGGCTGACATTCCACAACGTGAGTTTGTGCCGTTTCAAAGAAATTCAGGGAGGAAGAAAGTTAGGAACTGAATTTTAAAAAATGTTACCATTCTTGTGTTACTTTTTTGAGTCAACAAAAATCATACTTTCATTTTGAAGAATTATAAGATGTGCACTGTGATTGATAGCATTTATAAGTTTTGATGAATAGAAGACATAAAATAGATCAGCCTATTTGAAATTATAAATTATTTTTTTCTAGTAGAATAATTCGGTATTTTTAATTTAAAATGGCACTAAGACAATGGAAGTCATTCAAATGCAACGAAACTGTGTTAATAAGATAGATAACTTAAACTTATTTATATATTTTGTTCGTAATAAAAATATAATGCCTTGTTTTTGGAATTTTGCTGTTTTTCTCACTCCCTAGAATCCTTTATCTCACTTCCTAGATTTCATATCTCATTTTTAATTAATATCTCAAGAACTATTGGTGCTACTGTGTGCCCACTTTACAGCGTTATTAGGGACACCTTATAGAACAAGTACACGCAACAAAAAACAATTTTTCTTTTGGTTAAAAACGAAAAATTTTCTGAGCTGAGATTGTACCGAAATTCTGATATTACCCATAAAACAGTCGGCACGAGACAGGTATAGACGGGCCCCACGCACTCCCTCAGCCCTCCCCCACTCCTATTTGCCAGCCTATTGTCCAGCTGTTTCCCTCAGAGCAGTGTTCTAAAAATAGACGCTTCGACGCAAAGTATCAGTTTGACTGTTGACTCCGTTTGACGTGGATTGTATTCTTCTATGTTGGTGCTCTGATATTGTTATGGTTACGTTTACATTCAACATTTAGTGTAAAGTGCTTTTCGGCAGATCGTAATACTAGTTTTTGTCAATTTTTATTTTAATGTTAGTGAGTCAAAGAAATCTAAAAACTTAAACGTTAATTTCAGTAAAATAAAAGTAAATGATATAATCACGGTAGCAATTGATATGTGAAATAATTGAATCAATAAAGTTTGGTTTTAAAATCTAACTGATACTGTAACATTAATTATACCTTACAATCTATTTTTAGTTTAAATAAAATTGTAAAAGGGTTAAAAAATAAGCATGTAATTATAATATAGCACATGACTATGAGATGGGGGGCCGACCCTGATCCTGGTTACAGGGCCCGCAATCCAATGTGGGGGCCATGGTCAGACTCAAATAGTTATAAATCTAATTTATATAATAATAATATAAATAATAAATAAAACATATTATTATTATTAAAAAAAGTATTATTACATTCTAATTTGATTAGGTACATGAACTTTAATCAGTTCAGCTAATCATAACTAATTGAACTAATCTGAATTAATTAAAAAAATCTGATTAGTTCGGTTTAGAGTTCATTGGAGGACCGAATAACAAAAGAAGAAAACCAATCCCTAGTCCCATTGAGAACTGTGATCGGGTATCGAATAGGACACAACGCAGTGAGAAATCTCTTTATAATGGGTCTTGTTCCGGATCCTTTCTGCAGAAGATGCGAATAGATGGAAACGACGTTACACATCCTGGATGAATGTGAAGGTTATTCACATCTCCGATGGAGAATCTTTGATGAGACGTTCCGCAACTTAGATGAGTTGAGGAAACGAGGATACAGAGCTTTGAAAGGAACCTGCGCTTCATTAACCCTAGATGGGTAGACCCCCGTAATTATTACGGTTACCGAGAATTGGGGCTTCCTCTCCAACATTTCTTCCAGGAAACTTTTTTCAGGACCATCGGTGGTTTACTCTTTGACGTAACTTTTCTTCGTAAATATTACCGAAGTATATACTTCTCTGCTATATGTGTCCACTGAAAAAAATACTGTGCGACGTTCTACATGCAGTTTTTGCCATTATTAAAGAAAAGAATGACAACATCCTTTTGCGGTAGAAAAATATTGCGCCGAATCTATTTGTTTGAAACTTTCCTCGAAAATTTGTACTAACCATGCAGGTCTCCTCTAAATACATCAACAGAACTGATTTTTTCGCCTTGATTTGCGTTCATTTTTGTTTGAATGTTTTGTTTAATTATTTTTGTTTTCGTTGTTTAATTGTTATTGTTCAATATTTGTTATACAAGCTTTGATTTTCTTTTATATTTTTACTTGTGATTAGATGTGATTTTGTAACCAGTCAGCAATAATTTTGTGATTTTTGTTTAGTGTAAGCAAAAAGAAAATTGAAAATACTAGTTTATATAGAAAAAAAAAGGCTATTTGGAAATACTATTTGAAAATGTAAGTTATCCTATTAAGTTTTCCTAAATAATAAACAAATATGTTTAAAATAAAAATAAAATGTTCATAATTATTTGTTTTACTCATTTTGACCACTTTTTCCTTAAAAAATAAGATTTCAATTGAGGAGTTTGGAGCCAGAGCGGACCAACTGGTTGAAACTGAACAGGTAGAAAATGGCAATTGAAAATTGAGTACATTTTGTTTATCTCCATAAATGGGCCCCAAATATTTATTTATATTTGAAATTTTAGAATAGTATTGGATGAGTGATCCCTTTTTGTGTTCTATAAAGTTTTTGAAGGCCGTATGATCCATTGTGACTTTGAAAATATATGCACAAAATATTTGTGGACTAAACTTAAAGTGCTGCTATCTATCACTGAAGTGAAGAAACTAAGTGACCCACACTGGTTTTGAAAAAGGGAACCTATGCCAACATCAGGATGGTAATAACTCATTTTCCGAAAAATTGTGGGTTGGTCCGCTCTGGCTCCAAACTCCTCAATTGTAGTCGTAATTTTTACGGGGGTTTACTCTCACCCGCTTGAGTTTTAAGGGTTAAAGAGGTAGGAGAGTAGGTGGTTAAATACTAGCGAGGGGCAGATATATGGGCCTTCAGGCTTTGGATAACATGGATACAAAACCCACCCTTAAGATTATTTTACCTATCTAACTAAAGTTAGATAGGTAAAATAACTAATATATCTGATATTGAATAATTGAAAAATTAGTTAGAATGATAACTAAAAGGTCAAATGTGATGGGTGGATCACAAAGTGAAAGAGGGTTCCTTACCAGTTCCTCAGGCTCAGCGGAGAAGGAGGGTCGCCGCCTCTGAGGACAGGCCTCCGACTCGCACGTCTTGTCCACGCCAGCATGTCTGTGTCGCAACCGCCGTCTGTGACAGTCGACCAGGAACAGGGCCAAACTCCCCAAGAACACACAGGAGGCGCTGAAGTAGTAGCCCGACTTGTCACCGTACTCCACGTTTATGTAACCTGCAAACAGTGTAGTATCTATGGTCACAGGGAATAAGTTGTTGAGTCGTAAAATGGGCAAAATGAGTTAAGTGTACTGTGATCATCTCCCAAGCCATCTGCGCACTGTGAAGAAGTTGGGAGCTCAGAACTCTAATACTTTCGGAATTATTAAAGATGTAGGTTTCTTGGTATCTCGTAAAATTTTTTATGTTCTCGGTTAAATCAACTTAATCTACTTCTTTGAAGAATCATTCACAAGATAACTGCATTTAACCATTTAATCAACTATTCCAAATGAAAAGGTTAAATCAACTTGCACAACTTTAGAGAGGCATAATTCACGAGTATTTCAAGAAGTATGGTTAATAATTAGGTAAGTATGTATACAAATTAGGTAACTGTGGTCAATAATTAGGTAAGTGATGGGGAATGATTAGGTAACTAAGGGAAAATCCAAGAAAGTATTAACAATATTCATTTTCCATTCACTCCTATAGATTTAGAAGGTATATGATTAATAATGATGCAAACATACTGGATTTACACGATTAATGCAAAAGTAAAAAAGTGCTGCCCTGAAAAGTTACGAATTTAGTCTTCACCTCCCAGATAAGACCCTTAGAGTCCAAGATCTTGAGATCAGTAAGTAAGCACGTGAAGAGTCCAGTAATGGTGAAATATGTGTATAATGACAAATGACAATAAAGTTATTATTGTATTATATACATACCAATGATAATACATCGATATTTTCAACACAGTATTACTATAAGAGACTCACCAGTGATGGGTACCCCGAGAGCTATGGGTATTGCCTGGGAGCACTGTACGAAGCCCCAAGTCCTCGCGAAGTTCCTCGCTCGTACCCTCTCATAGGTGTACACTTTGAGGGTGTAGTGATAGCCTCCGCAGAAGATGCCGTAGATCCACGTGAAGAACACATATCCCTGCTTGCTGTGGGAGAGGGTCGTCAGGGCCAACATTGACAGACCGCACATCAACATCGCCACCTGAAATTGTAAGTCGTATTGAGTAAAAATAAAAATATTTATTTTGGCCATTACAGGACTTATAGATTACCATTACTATCACGCTTACAGACCACTCTATCTCCCTCTTGCCCTTCTCAAAATCATTTCTTACTGGCATATGAAAGTAATGAGTTGGCGTCAACGGTACTTTTTTGTTTCATTGTACAAGGTAATTCTGAGAGTGACATTCTTATACCCAGTAATGCCGAGAATGGGTGAGTGATCTGTAAGAATGGTTGGTATAAGAATGTCTTGTAATGGCCACATAAAATATTCATTTCATTCATTCATTCCATGAAGGAAGGGGACCATAACACACCATGGTTGAGGGATTAGCGAATTTATTTAAATATATAAATTAAATTAGTCTGGGTGATTATAAAGGAAATCTGTCATAGTGATGTGTAGCTCCAGCCTGTGAACTTTTCGGATTTGTCTACAGTTCTAGAATCCTCGGGCAACGTAGGACTACAGTGAGTTGTTTGTAGATAGAGTGATAATTACCTGAGTGAGGTACTGTCGTGCTATCCTGCATTCGGCAGAGTTTCCGACGACCAGACAGCCGAATCCAACACAGCCGAGCACCCAGGCCAGTCCCAGGTAGCCCTGGAGCAGGACTATCTCCTGGTCTAGGCCCTCGTCGTCAGCATGCTGAGCCTGTACAAACCAGGGACTTTAATTTAAACTTTAATATTTTAAAAAGTCTTCAAAAATGTTTCCCTTGTGCAACTCTGGAATGATTCAATCATTTATTAGCTCGCGGAATGATCCTGAGGGAGTTTCAGAGCAAATGATGCAAGAAAGAGTTCTCTCAGTGCTTATTGACTATTTGAATGGAACATATTGGAGACAATTGGTAAACTACTATAGACCTGCTTGCTTTTTAGATTTCTTTTGATAACAGAATTGAATTATTAAACTAATCTGTTTTTATAAATGTTCATGTAAAGTTTCACTTTAAAAGAAAATATAAAACAAATGTATTTATTTCGTTTATTTTGTTTTCAATTTTAATTTTAATGTCTGTTATTATTATTGATTATTTTATAAGGAATTTTTTTTGGAGGTTCTTGTGAGCTGCATTTAATAAAAGTCACGGAGTTGTTGTCCACTCACAAGTTTTATTAGCATAGCCAGCTTTCGGTCCTATAAGACCATCTTCAGTGCAAACTACAATAGGACAGGTAAAAGTTAAAATAAAAATAGGAACATAAAAAAACAACATAAATAAAAAATATATATATATTTCCTTTATTTATCAATTAACAAATCAAAGATTTGATGTCACAGTTTAGGTCATATAATATTTTTCTTATTTTTTTTTTTTATTATTTTATAGTTTCTGTTGGGTTTGGGTACAGGTTAAATGAGAACTTCGAGTAGAACAAGAGATATATTTATTTGGACAACACCCTTATTACAAAACCGCGTGGTAACGAACACAAAGTCAGTTGTTCAATAATAAGTCCCATACCGCGTGGGAACTACGCAAGTCACTCACTTACTGTGCTTGGTAACAGACGACTCACTTTATACCCGCGTGGTAATAAACAACTCACTTCCACATGGTAACTAACGACTCACCTTATACCCGCGTGGTAATAAGGACGAATCCATTCCGCAAACCGCGTGCTGGCTCGACCCAGACTCTCAGTCCACCCCGCGTGGTGACCAACTGGTCCCTCTCGTTGTTAAGAGATGACTCACTTTATACCCGCGTGGTAACAGCCAACTCAACCAACTCAGTCCACCCCGCGAGGTGCCCAACCGGTCCCTCTCGTTGTTAAGAGACGACTCACTTTATACCCGCGTGGTAACAGCCAACTCAACCAACTCAGTCCACCCCGCGTGGTGCCCAACTGCTTACTGACTCATGTAGTTCAAGAGTCCCGCCGACTCCTATCGATTGTCTCGGCGTGTTCCCGAATTCACCCACACTCAACTCGCGACTTAACAGTTTCCTTCTGTTACTAATTTTTCTTTGGCGTTGTTTATTATGCAGGTATGTTATGTTATTCTATGATGTGTTTTATAATTTATGATTTATTTATTATTATTAACTATTACTATTTCTTCAGCTATACAAAGTACAGGGGAAGTTATGAATTCGGTCGAAAATTCGATGCGAAATTTTCAACAGAATTTCATGTTTTTCGACCTCCAGATTTTAAAAATGAAAAACAAAATTCTGCCTGTCTGTGTGTCAATATAATAACAATATAATATAACTCTCGATTAATAATTGAATATATAAATATTGAAAATAGTTATTTTCAGCCAAATCGGACAAAGGAGAGAAGGGGATTAGGGGAGAGGCTTAACTCAAAAACTCTAGTAACTCAGCCGTAGCCGCATACGTTTCTTTGCCCAGGGCAAACCCGGAGGTTCAATGTAGCGTAGTTGTATTGTGTGCAGTGTTGAAGGAGTCTTTAAATAATAAGAAGAAAAGAGTGTGGGTCAGGAATTATTTGAAGTAGCGACCGACCCATGGTTGGTTCCTATAATATTAATAAATTAATTTCTAAATGCCGTCAGATAGTAAAAAAGTGCTAAAACGGGAATAACCTTCCTGTATGGTTAAAACAACCGATATGATAACACAATAACAAGGTTCGCATGTAGGCTCACTGATTTATCGGCTCCTCTCCTTAGGGATATATCTGTACAACGAATGGCTGATTTTTTATTCTCTATAATTCCTTTTTTATTTTAATTAAATTAAATTTATTCTCCTATTCCCCCGTTCATAAATTAACGAAATATTGGAAGTTTTTTTTTTTTTTCCTAAGAAGACCTCCTTATAAGAATAAAGTATAAGAAAGTAAAAAAAAATGTTCACACTTTCGACACTTCACCATGATGCCTATGACACCATACTATTAGTTAAATATAACTAAATATATGTTGGAAATATATTGGATTTATGCATTTTTGTAATGATTGTATCGACACATTTAGTAAGAGGAGTCAAAAGCCAAATATTGAAATTTAGCCCAAACGATGGATTGGCTTTGGAGGGAGAGCAGAAACGTAATTTATAAATTTGGGCTGGGGAAGTACATAGCCGGGATTCACGGACAGCTTGTTTTTTAATTATTATATAGAATAAGAGCTGAGGTAGGTGTAGGTACCCTTTGACAGTCAGTAGACCAACAGTACTACTATATTAATTATAAAAAACCTAATTATTTTAATGTTTAATTAAGGGTGGAGTTGGAAATTAATCATTTTATAATTGAATTAAAATACAATCAACAAAAATTAATTGAAAATTGAATAACAATTGATTTGGTTTTTAGTTGGCAATTAACAATCTAATTATATTATATCTCCAAACAATTTTTTTTCGCTTTTGAGTATCAGGGTGTCTTTGATTTCGTTGCTTTTCTTTTCTTTCACTTTCTCAACCCAGACTTGTTCAAAATGAATTAAATAACAATGAGAGATTGTCAGCAATTTTTTTTTTTTTCAAAATATTTATCAGCATTAATGATTCAAAATGTATTAGACATAAGTAAATTTTGAAATGCTCGTTATTAACGCTGTAAGAATTAAAGATCAGAGTTTGGAAAAGTAAGGTAGAGGTTGACATTTCATAAAGGAATAACTAGGGAAGTAATTTCGCATAGAGTGGGCTATTAGAAAAATAAAGAAAATTTTGAAGTATTTTATTTATTGATTTATATTATGTTCAAAGCAATTAAATTGTTATACTTTCTCGTCCCTATGTTTATTTAGTGTAAAAGTTTTTATTTAATTTTTTATACGATTATAACAAATTAATAGATGTGAATAATTTTAATTCATCTCCAATTAGTTAATTCTAAATTAATACAATTTTATTGATGTGTATTAGAAAAATTTGAATCACACAGAAATTATTGTTTAAAATAACAGATAATAATATTTATTGTTACTCACAGAGTAGACTCATTCATATAATAAGTTAGGAAAATATGTTCCTAATGCCGTCCAATATGTGTATAGGTAAGACTAGAATCAATGATTAGGCTATAATATTTTCTAGTTTTATCGGCGAATACGTTTTTTGCTCCTTCAGGCTCCTCGATGGATAGATGTCTTCTGAAGAAAGAGAGAGGGAAGCCATCCGGCGGCAGCTCCTCACGGTGAAAAAAAAAAAAATCTTATTGGGGTATTATGATAATTAATTTAAATATGAAGATTATATTTTATCCGAAGTATCAAAATGAGGAATAAAGTATCAAAAAGGGGAATGAAGTATAAAAATTTAGGAGTATAGCAAGTCACGGTTCCATCTCCTCTTCAGTCTCCTGGGAGGTTTGTGGGACAACTGTGAAGAATGCGTGTATGCATGGATTTCTTTAATCAATCAAGGTCCTGAATTGTGTCGTCTACTGTGTTTTTCATAAGATTTTTGTGAGTGTTCTGTTACTTACGTATAATGGGCATTGAGATGGAAGACCTGGACAAGTTTTAGATTAGATGTTTTAGCCGAACCGTAAATTTGTTAGCCGTAATAGAAGTCTGGAGCGGCAAGGGGTGAACCAAAAAATGATAGAAATAATAAGAAACTGGTATCTGAACAGCAAATCTAGAGTAACCCTAGAAATGCCAGGTCCGGACTTTCAGTTGGGAAGAGGAGTAAAACAAGGGGACCCTTTGTCCCCGGATCTATTCAACTGCATACTGGAGCAAGTATACCGAGATGTCAACTGGGAAAAATACGGAGTCAATGTTAATGGAACGAAAATTACCAACTTACGATTTGCTGATGACGTCGTTATTTTTGCTAATATCCCAGAGGAGCTATCGAGTATGCTGAGTGAGCTGAATGATGCTGGGAAAAAGGCAGGACTTGAGATAAACTTCCAAAAAACAGTCATTCTGGCAAATGGGAAAACGGAAGAAATAAATCTTCAAAAGCAGAATGGCCATGGACCTGAAGAAAAAGGTGTTCGACTGCTGCATCACTCCTTGTCTAACGTACGGATCCCAAACCTGGGCTCTCTCCCAAGATGTGCTGAGGAGCTTAGAGGTTACTCAAAGAGCAATGGAGAGAAGCATGCTGGGAATTAAGAAAAAGGATAAAATACGGAACTCCGAAATAAGAAAAAAGACAGGAGTACGGGACGTGAAGGAAGTGGTGCTGCAACAAAAGTGGAAATGGGCAGGACATGTGGCGAGGATGGAAGAAGGAAGATGGGCCAAGACGATGACAGATTGGTACCCGATATACCTGAAGAGAAGAAGAGGAAGACAACTGGTGCGGTGGCGGGACGATCTGGACAGGACAGTGGGGAGTCTCTGGCACAGATCGGCCTGGGACAGGAGTGCATGGAAGAAAATGGGAGAGGCCTATGCCCAAAGATGGGCCTAGTTTCAAATATATACAAATATCTAGTAATACTATTGTTATACTATTACACTAAAGAAGTAATAAAAAAGGCTATTATTATTATTATATCTAGAGTGATTTGAGTAGGAATGTGTAGCATTTACGTTAAGGGTAATTTTAATGTGTGTTCAGAAGGGAATAAACTTAAGAACACAGTTAATATATGAGAAATTTACTACCCAAATATGAAACCTCAACTCGGAGAATTATTAACCTTCGCACCACAAGGAGGGGTTCAAATGGATCCCAACATGACTAAAATGGGCATTCACCCGAGCCTTGGAGCCTAAGGAGGCTGTGGCTTGAGTACCTCCTCTTTCCTGCAGACGTCACTGCGAGCAGAAGCCACTCCAGAAATAAGTGACCTTGTATATTTCTAATAAACAAAATAAAACCAAGTGTGGGGTCCAACCTTGTGGTGTATGTTCTTCCTGATTTAAATGTAGATTATTACTATTTTATTGTTTTCATGTTTTGCCTTCTAATGCTTTCATAGGTTTTTTGTTTCAGGCTGCCGGATTGAACTCCTTTGTATTGTTTCGGCTTAAACACAACAGCAAACCTACAAGCCGATCACAGTTTTTGAAATCATAGGCATTTTCAATGGCGCAGCCCTTCATGAAACAGAAAATGTGCAACGCGAGGCTATCAAAAATTTTTCGAGCTGAAATAAGAGAAGTTATAGGGCTCCAGGAATCAGCCCTCACTCCCCACGATGTTGAACCACCGACCAAAAAAAGATGCCATCAATGCAACCGTCAGGACAGAAAAACCAAAAATTTGTGTGCCAAGTGCCATTTACGAGTTTGTAAGGAACACGAAAAAATGAAAAGGCTGTGTCAGTTGTGAAGAAGATTCTGATGAACTGTGATGAACAAGCCAAACCATGTACCTAGCTGTTACCCATTATTTTATTTATTAATTTTTAGAAGTTTAAAATATGAGTTGAATGTTTTTTATATTGTGATTTTACTAATTGATCTCTGTAACAATAAGTTTTAAGACTTATACAGTAGAGTCCCGCTAATCCGGACATCCGGTTAATCTGGACGGGATATTAAAAAAACGAATTAAAATTTAGTAAACTAAGCGAGCGGTAAGCAGTTGCCTACGATGAAAAAGTGCCGACAAAGAAGACGGCGCGCTAAATATTTACACCAATATTTAAAAAAATATTTTAAAATATTTATCATGTGCATTTTACAGCAAACTCCGTTTAATCCGGACTTTCGGTGATCCGGACGAGGTCCGGTCCCATCTAGTCCGGATTAGCGGGACTCTACTGTATTGGCAAGATGTTATGTAGTTGGCAGTACCTAAAAAAAGAAGAAAAGTTACCCTTACCTTTATTATTATTATTATTATTATTATTTATTATTATTTTTTTTTTTGAGAAGTCTGAAAATTTATCTTTGATTTTACACTAGTATTTTATATACTTATATAAATTTTATAAAATATATATTTTATAAAATATATACCTACCTATTTTATATAATATATATTTTATATAATTAGTATGTAAGAATTTTTTGTAAAACAAAAAGACCTTTTCTACTCAGATCTAGTCCTGTCTTTTGTATTTTTCAAGATTTATAATTAAAGTGTTTTTTTCAAGATTGACTCTCTTTATTATACCGGCTATCTATTATCTTTTAAAAAAAATCTTAGCAATTGTTTATCTACAGAATCAGACAAAACGCATGGTGATAGATGCCCTAGAATTTCACCTTGTGGTGCGAAGGTTAAATAAATAAGGAAGACTTACTAAATAAAAAATAGGAGTATTGATGCCGAAGGCACTGAGGCCAGTGGAGAAGAGGAGGATGCGGACAGTCTTACTGCGGAGGGTGCCGAAGTCGATGAAGGGCGGACCGTCGTCCTGCTTGTTCTTATCCTTGATCTTCCTCTTCTGGTTCTTCAGATGGAGGATAGCCCTCCTCTGGGGGTGGTAGAGGGAGGCCGACCTGTAGAAGGTGCCTAGGAAGAAGGTGAGGAACACAGTTACTGTCACTGACTGCAGACCGAACCTCCAACCTATCTTACTGAAACAACACAGAAACACAGCTGGGTATTAATCAACCTATATAACAGAGATGAACTAGTCCTGTTAAATAAGTAATAAGGTGTATCGGACTGATGTTGGACCAATGCTGGACTAACATTTATTAAACCACGACTAGTTTCGTCAGTAAACTGACATCTTCAGGTGGAATCTAAACATACATAAGCCAAAAATAGCCTAGAATTTTCGAGTAAATTAAAACTCATGTCAATCATTAACAATATTACAATATTAAAATTTAAAAACAACAGTACAATAATATAATATATTTTGAATTAAAATACAAAATACCTTGCTAGAGAAGAGGTAAGTATTACACGACTCACACTAGACCGGCGACTTAGACTATTGTACAGTATTTTGAATAGGCGTTCTAAATTGTCTACTCGACAAAAACTGAATTGTTATACCTATCTTCTCCGACCTCTCTGGACCTATGGCTTACAAATATATGGTACAGCCAAGACTTCGAACATCAAAAGAATACAAGTATTTCAATCCAAGAGTCTCCGACTGATCACGCAATGGCCACCATACGTTGGTTACAAGACTTTACACAGCGACTTGAACATCACACCCATAGACACAACCATTAAACAATTATACCAACGTTTCTACACCAAAATGTACTTAGACACCAATCCGGATGTTCGCAAAATCTTAAATACTTTACCCCACAATCCCCCAAGAAGATTAAAGGGAGTTTGGCATAGAGGTCTCCTGTTATGAAGTGATGCTATGAGGATTCACCGCTGGGTGTTTTTCCTCTCTCATTTTATTTTATTTTTATTTTTTGTATAGTTTATGGTATCCCAGCTGCTGGTTGTGCATTTTTTGCATAGTTGTGGCTTAAGATAAATAAATACAAAAAAAAAAAAAATATTTTTTATATCTTTAGTATAAAGGACGAATTGTAATCCTGCGAAAATCCCTGATCCAATTTCAAGGGGCTCTGAACACGTTTTGACCTTTTTTGCAATGATGTCTGTGTGTGCATGTGATTAGAACTTTGTGAGCGCTGTCACTCAAAAATTATTGCAAAAATGGACTTGAAATTTGAAATGAAGATGTCATATGTGCTAATTTAGATCTGATTAGATTTTGGACGAAATTCAAAAACCACTTCGGGGACTAAGTACATTTTACAAGATATATATTTATGACAATTAAAAATCTCTTCAAATAAAAGTTATAGAGAAAATTGAAAGGCAAATTTTATATGTAATGTGATTTTTCGGAGTTCGGCCAGTTTGCGAGATACATGCCAAAAAAAGTGCAAAAATGACGCTTTAAAACCAATTTTTTTACGCATAAACCTTCCTTATTTAATTTCCAATCGCCGAGGTATTCTCAGATTTGAGATAGAACCAATACCAAGCTATAGAGCTCCAAAAAACGTTAAAAAATTTCCAGAGGAAATATTTCAAAGGTTAGGTTTTATGACTCATGCCCGGGCTTTAACTACATTGTCCTAAATTTTGTCTACCCTAAATTTTTATTCACATAGGGCAGGGATCTTTAACGAGTACCTGACATCGTACAGACTCGGGACCATCGCTTAACGTCCCATCCGAAAGACGGCGTACTTAAGTTTATTTCACCTCCCAGATAAAATAAACTAAGGACCCGGCCGGGTTTCGAACCCACTATCTTGAGCTCAGAAGGCAAGCACGCATACCACTCAGCTACCGGCACCCTCGGGGAATTATATTATATATTTCAAGGTTTAGGTTTTATGACTCATGCCCGGGCTTTAACTACGAGGTCATATCGCCTACTACCAGAGCGCTCTTTCGTCACTCTGGTGGACATGAGCCCGACTCTACTGTGGGAGTCCTAAATTTTGCCTACCCTAAATTTTTATTCATCTAGGGTAGGGGTCTTTAACGAGTACCTGACATCGTACAGGCTCGGGACCATCGCTTAACGTCCCATCCGAAGGACGACGTGCTTAAGTTTATTTTACCTCCCAGATAAAATAAACTAAGGGCCTCGGTCGGGCTACGAACCCACAACCTTGAGCTCAGAAGTCAAGCACGCATACCACTGAGCTACCGGCGCCCTCTATATTATATATTTCAAATTAATGTTTAAAGTGTAACGCATAGCAACGAGAAAACAACTGACGCTATCACATTAACAACTTCTAAGTTGAGAAACGCGGACATATTGTGGAAACTTGTAATAAATAAATAAAACAAACTTATTTTTGAAATATTGTCTATTTCACTAAAGATATATATACATATATAACTACCGGTTTCGGCTTTATACCATCGTCAGGTCTAGTTATGAACTAAGTCAGTTTGCAGAGAGCGACCCTTCAAATACATCTCAGGTCAAGTCGACTCCCAAGTTTTAATAGCACCCTTTGACCTGAGATGTATTTGAAGGGTCGCTCTCTGCAAACTGACTTAGTTCATAACTAGACCTGACGATGGTATAAAGCCGAAACCGGTAGTTATATATGTATATATATCTTTAGTGGAATAGACAATATTTCAAAAATAAGTTTGTTTTATTTAGCTATCACATTACTTTCATATACACAGTGACGCTAGTATGAAAAGAATTTAAGGGGGAGGAGGGAGGGAGGATCTGTAAAAATGTGGTTGGTATATAAAAGTCTTGTTACGGCCAAATCACATTTCTTTTTTTCTTTTAATGATGAAACGGAAAAAGAAAGAATCCCCTTTATAGGTCCCCAGAGAACCACAGGACCGGAGGGATATTGCAAGGGTTCGAATTACTTGAAGTTTCCAGCGTCCCATTTATCGTGGTCTCTGTCTCTTTGCCGCTTAACCATATTCTTTCCTTTTTCTTGTAACTATTTAACTGTTAATGTATGTATAATATAAATAATAACTAGACGATAATATTAGGAACTAATTTTCTAAAGAAAATTTTACTAAATATTTGTGGCTCAATGGTTTTATAACTCATGAAATAAATAAGCATTCAGCTAAGTATTCGAAACAAAGTCTCAAAATACAAAATTTAATACTCATGTAATTAGCGGATCTCCCTAGAAGTTGTAAATTAAATTTTGTATTTAGCTGTATTCGAATACCTAGTTTGAATACTGTGCAAACTTATCTTCGCGGCAGGTCGCCAAGTACCTGAAATGAGCTCCGCTCGCTCAGAAATTCGCGCGCACATTTTTGCGTATTTCAATGTTTAAATCATAATCGATATATAGGTTAAACTGGTTAAAAACATTAACTTCTTTCTAATTAAACGGTCCCTTATAATGTTTAGTTACAAAATGTTCTACGTACGAACAAAAACTTACAAAAATATAAATAAAAGGCATATTATCTTTAAAGTATGTATGATTGGAAGATCGTACTTGACCACAATGTTTTTATATCACAACTTTTCAAGTCGAGTCACACCTATGTTTATTATTTACATAGGCAGACATTTTTTCGTACTTGGCCGTGCTTTTCAGTTTTACTGAATTTTTTTATATACTACTAATTGTTTTCACATACTGCTTTAGACATTTCAGTAGTTGGTAAAATATTTATAACTCACAACTTTTCATGAGTCAAAAACATTTAAATTTTTATTAATATAGGAATTTCTAACAATACTACCTTACCATTTGTAAATAGATTCTGCTGCAAGGCACGGTATCCAAGAGAACCTTTTAATTTTTGAACGTGGTGTTACCCTGGGTTACCGATATTTGTGGCTCAATGGTTTTATAACTCATGAAATAAATATGATAGTTTATGTGACTCAATGTCCGGGTTTTAACTGAGAAGTCACATCGTCTACCTACTACCAGAGCGCTCCATCGTTGCTCTGGTCGACCTGAGCCTGACTCTAAAGTGGAAGTACTAAATCTTACCTACCATGGTCGCACAGACTTGGGACGTACGTCCAGTTCTGACCTATTTTGAAATTTCTTTCATCTTATGCAAGTTTTAGTGCTCAGGTTGATTATTTTATTTTATATACGGTTCGGTTTGAATTACACAGGCTGCTAAATAATAACGTAGTCTGACCTCTCACAGATTTTATTATTATGTGCTAGCCGGCTTTTGAGGTTACTCCAAAAAATACTTAACATTTAGTAAAAAACATATAAAAAAATAAATAAATATATTAAAATATTGACTATGCGCTAAAACGAATTGTTCATGAAATTCAATATAGTAAAATCAATAAATAAGTAACAAAAAATAAAATGAGAGAGCGCCAGTAGCTCAGAGCTAGCGTGCTAGCCTATTGAGCTGAAGATCATATGTGAAGTGAAAAATGTTGAGTACGCCATCATTCAGATGGGACGTTAAGCGACCTGAGCGATGTCAGGTACTCGTTAAAGACCTTACGTAACTAAAACTGGGTAGGCAAAATTTAGAATCCCCAAAGTAGAGTCGGGACATGTGCACCAGAGCGACGAAAAAACGCTCTGGTAGTAGGCGATTTGACCTCGGGGTTCAAGTCTGGGAATGAGTTACAATAACTAACGAATTAACTAAAATAAAGTCATATATAAAAAGCTTCAACAATAAACAAACCTGATAAAACATTTTTTTAAACTTAATTTAAAAAATAAAACAAATAAATAACTTCCTCAAAAATTAAATATTTAAATGGGCCAGATATGTGATTCCTGTTCCCCAATCTGAGTCACAACTGGCAGCACGGAGTGCCTGAGGACAGACACACATATCCCCTCTCTAGAATTGAGAATGGTTTTCCCCACCCGTTGTTGTAAAGAGTGAACACTCACCTAATGATAGATTTGATGAATAGTGACATGATGGCAAGTCCAAGTCCACTGCCAGACACGATGAAGATCTCGACCAGTTCTCTCCTCCTCTTGAAGTACTGTGCTACCATGAGAGTGGAGCAGTCCCGGGTCATCGAGACACCCACCCCTGGCCACAGAGCAACACAACAGACACATCAGGGAGCTAGCTCTCCACACTATTAGTAAGTACAACTAAGAAGTCCTAAGGGGGCCATGGTGGCCGTGCGGGCTAGAGCGTAGGGCTTTGGTCGCATGGTCTTACCATGGTTTGCGGGTTCGAATCCGGTCCGGGAGTGAGTTTTATTTCGTATATAGAACTCCCTCCCGAGGCTATGGATGTCGTAAATAACTAGGTCACACATTGACATGGCTGGTACATAAAGCCAAAAAAAAAAATTAGGTACCTATTATTTAAAAAAAACAAAAAAACGAAGAAGTCACGAAAATATGAAGTTTTAGAAGAAAACTAGGTTAGGATTTTTTTTTAAATTCATTCTGAATTATATATAGTTAAAACTAATCTTTTTATTCCAAAAACCATGTTTTGCTGCGATAATTTTTAATTTTTTTCAAGACACGTATGTTGAAATGAAACAAGCACAATTAAAAGCAGAAAAAGCACTTTCAATAGATATGGGGTTTTCTTATCAGAAAGAATACAATTTTGGCCCTTCCGGTCCCGTTAGTGAAGCACTACAGTTTCAGAAAATTGTAAATCTAGCCTTTTTGTGAAAAGGCTAGGATTTATTCAAGAAAAAAAATAAGTTAGTTAACATTCTGGAAAAGTACTCTAAGCCTCAACATATATTAAATTCACTTGAATAAATGCCATACATTTTTTTTATCAATTGAATAGATAATAAATATTGCAACTTACCCATAAAGGCGCCGTAGCTGATGAAGAGCTGATGAAACTGAGTGGCGAAGGATGTGAAAAGAACGCCTAGAGCTGTGACGAGACCTCCCATGACAGCCGTTAGTCTGGTAGACTTCTTGCGACAAAAGGCTATCGTGACAGGCGAGATGAACAGGGCCACCGCCATCGAGATAGCTCCTACCCAAGCTGCCAAGACAAAAGCCAAAATTGGATCAAATCCTTACTGTCTGAGGAAAGTAGAGAAAATGGAGTTGAGAAAAAACTGGGATAACACCTAAAACAGTAAGTTTACGTTTAACTGAAGCCTAAATACATTTTCATAAATTTATATTAATTAAGTTGAAGCAGAGTTTGTGGATTTATTTGTTCCAACATCATGCCTAAAAGGGTGATCGGATTTTCATATAATTTCACATGCAGCATCCTTTAATGCCTGATTGAAAATTAGTTTATATGATGTCCACAAAAGTTTGATAGAAGAGAGAGTAGATCGTGACATAAAATGGTGGTAACCTTCTTCTATGGTTATCCGTGTCCCTTTGGTAATAACATTCTAATCAGTGTCAGGTTATGTTACACAATCATGTATGTTAGTTAGTTGTTATGACTCATGCCCTGGTTTTAACTACGTGGTCGTATCGCCTACTACCAGAGCGCTCTTTCGTCACTCTGGTGGACAAGAGCCCGGCTCTACTATGGGACGGCGTGCTTAAGATTATTTTACCTCCTAGTTAAGATAAACTAAGGGTCTCGGCCGGGTTTCGAACCCATGTCTTTGAGCTCAGAAGGCAAGCACGCATAGCTACGAGCTACCGGCGCTCTCTCAATTGTGACGTACTGAGGGGTGCTTTTAAAGGTCTTGAGAAGAATAGTAAAAAAAAATAAAATATTTCTATGTTGACAAACAACAAGGCGTAGTAGCTGTGTCTGAAAATTGATTTTTTATATCAAAACAAAAAATATTGACCTGAATGTCTTATTCCCATCTGAACTACTAAAATTGATGAGTGATAAACCGTTTATATTCCGTAATATCTTCTAGTAATGAAATAATATTGTCACAGACTCCTTACTTCTGAGACTTCTTTGTGATTTCGCGAAATGAATTTAAATATAACATTTTTATAGAAACAGCTGACGTGATCTCCCCACTGTTTTATTAACGGCTTTCAACGTAATAGCATCACCATCAGTGGCACATCCTACCCGTACAGTGTAGAGTCTAAAGGACTACTGTCGATACATTGGGATTTTGGAGTTGAGACCACCTCTAATCCTCCTTTACCTTCGGCTGATTCCACAGAAAATTAATGTGTTGTTCGTCGTCGATAAATTCATTACAACGGAGGTTATTAGAGTTTTGAATGAATTCTCTTCCTAATCCCACACCCCTTTGGCCGATTTGCCTGAAAATCGATAGGTGTGGTTCTTATGTGGTTCTAGATCCACATATAAAATTTCGTGTCGATACATTCCATTTTATTGGGAGTTATTCATAAACACAAAAACAGACACACTGACAGACATTTTTTTTTTTTTTCATTTTTGGAATCAGGATGTTGGAAAACATGAAATTCCGTTGAAAATCGCATAGATTTTCTGACCGATAACATAACTTCCCCTAAACTTCTTATAGATTGAAAAGTAATAAATAATTTAGACAAATTATAACTTTGACGATTTTGTGCTAGAATCGATTAACTTTTGGCAATAAAAAATAATAATATACAGCTTTTATAGGTCTCTTGAAAGTTGAGACGATACAAAGGGTGGTTGGTCACGCGAGGTCTGCCGTCGCGTGCTAGCTCTACGACTAACGCTACTCCTAAAAGATACAGTAAATCACAACTACTTAGATCGACAGTCGCTTTGTAACTCTCATCTTTTGTATTTATCTTACGCTCCCAGCTATATGTGTATAGGGGAAGTTATGTAAACGCAGCAATTCGAAGTTGAGTTTCCAATTATCGGTGAATCACATCACATTTAGTCATTTTCAGTGTTTCTTCTGTTTAACTTTCCAAAATGTTCTTAAATTTAGGAACAGAAAACGGATAACAAACGAGTAGTCAAGTAGAGGGGAGATTATACGAGTTGAAGAGAGTAACAAAGAGAAGACGGGGTGAGCAAGGATTTAACTGGATCAGAGAGAAAAGAGCAATAAAGTGTCGTTTTATGTGAGGCGTTACAATGAGCAGAGCTCCAGCTGTTTGGTTGGCTACAGTCCGGATATCTACTGTGAAGCCTATCAGTTCCACCAATTGAATTACAGTAAGGTTACAGTCAACTGTGCTCAATGTCCACAAGCTAAATTGTTTTGTAGTCATCCTAATTTCATATTCAGTTTTCTCGTTTCAACTCGTGACCAAGCTCAAACTCTCATTGATAGGTATAAGTTGATATATGAGGGCCAATTGAGTTGTTCGTCCGGGCCCGAGTGGTGCAGCCTAGCGGGGCCGAGAAGAAATAGCGGAGACAGATGGAACTAAAGGATCCCTGCCCGGTGATTGGTCCGGTACTCATCCAACCGAATATATAAGTACCATCTATTCCGTTTCCGAAGTCAGTCTTTCAAGAGCCACCAGCTAGTCAACATCCCTCAGAAGTCACACAAGACAATAAGACGTGGTAAACCACGCATTGAAGAACAGTCAGCGGAGAAGCCTGACACTCTCCACCATCTGCGGCCGAGAAAGAAGGCCCCAGATAAGAGCAGAGAGAGACGATATTTCTATTAGTTCGCCACCCATTCCAGTGAAGGACAGTCTCGCTCCCTGGCCCACAGTCACCCAGCCTTCAAGAATGCGGCTGTACCTCAGTAACCCATCTCAGAGCAACCAAGAGTGCCTCATATTGCCCATGTAGCACCTTCTAATATCCAGGATGCTATCTAGAAGACCACCGAGGTGCGTTGTGTACATATGAACACAAAGCGCAAAGTATCGCTAAACACCTTTGATGGCAGGGGTGGGTTTTGTACCCATGTAACATTTCCTCTCTGTCTGTACCTGAGGATAACTCCCGATAGAATAAATATATCGACTCAAAAGTTTATAAAACCCCAATTTGATTGATTGCAGGGGTGGAGTTTGTTCCCATGTTATCCAAAATCTGAATGCAGAGCCCCTCGCTAGTATTTAACTTGGTTCCCCTCTGGTACCCTTTGAATAAGCTTTGAATTTACATATGAAATTTTGTGTCAATACATTCATTACAACGGCAGTTATTAAAGTTTTTGTGTTAAGCCTCCCCCTAATCCCTCCCTTCTCTTTGGCCGATTTGGCTGAAAGTCAATAGGTGTAGTCCCTAGAAGAATAAGGTTACAAATATAATATTTGGTGTTGCTACATTCATTCTATCTGGAGTTTTCGTGTTCACAAACACACACAGACAGTGTGAAACCCGACCGAGGCCCTTAGTTTATTTTATTTGAAAGGTAAAATAAACTTGAGCACGCCGTCCTTCGGATAGCGATGGTCCCGAGCCTATACGATGTCAGGTACTCGTTAAAGACCCCTGCCCTAGGTGAATAAAAATTTAGGGTAGGGAAAATTTAGAACTCCCATAGTAGAGTCGGGCTCATGTCCACCAGAGTGACGAAAGAGCGCTCTGGTAGTAGGCCGTATGACCTCGTAGATAAAGCCCGGGCATGAGTCATAAAACCTAACCTAACCTAAGACGTCAAACAGCTGGGAAAATAAAACAATTTTATAACCTATATTTAATCTTCTTTTCATACAAGTGGCGTAGATTTTGGCTTGGATGTGTTCGGGACTAAACTTTTGCAACCATTTCTTGATTTGAACTGCAAATTACCTGTTTATAACATGACCTTTCACCATTTTTTTCCCCTCAGTATAAATAGAGAATTTGTATGCATTACATGAAGGAAAGGAGATAGCTGTCAGGAACGGTCTCTCTGAACATCAAATTAAAAAGAACTATTGAATTTTTATCAGTTTTATGAGACTGACTGACAGATTTACGTTGCAGCAACAAGTTCCCGTCAACAGGTAACTAGAACTGGGCCCTCTCTCGACTCACTCAGACCTGAGCTACTTTTCATCAGGAAATCTAGTTAAAATAGCTAATAGCGACAGAAAAACGTGAACGCAATTATCTTGAATATTTTAGAAAGTTTTTACCTTATATGTAAGATTTCGTAATTTGGTCTGTTCGTCCAATTACGCTGGGCATCTCTCTATTATTTCGCTGATTCTCAAAAAAACTCGAAATTTATGTCTTTGATGATTCTTGTCAAACGGAATCGTAAGTTATTATTAAGTTATTTTTTTTTACGAAACTACATCACTAGGTATACCAAATAATGAAACAAATTTATCTCTTTTATCATAAATAAAAAATATATGCTTAAGTAGATACCCTAAAAATCATTCCCTCATTGTGTCCCAACCGACAAATTGGAATAGATTCAAGCATCTAATTCGAAAAGTTTCTTAAAAACTATCTGCTATCTTATTATTTATTCATATATAATAGTCCGGACTGGATATAAATGTGTATATAGTTCAAAAACGGAACTTGTACTTAAAAAACGAGTCATTCCCTCACAGTTGTGTAACAGGAGAATTGGAGCCTAATTTTGAATTATATTGGACGCAGCCTTACTGTTTTCAGAGTTGGCAATATTGATTTTAAAAAAATATGGCAGACCGGAGTGTGAGTGATGAGATTTTTTTTTAAAGCTATTTTAAAGGAAAACTTTTTCAAATTTACTTTTTCGTCATTTCCTCACATCGTGTTGTAAAAAGGTAAGCGCTTATTTATATACTTTTTATGATATATTTGTTTGTGTTTCTAGCAGTAATAATGTATCGTAAAATCGGCTGAAAAAGTTTACTATTATGTTTTATACTTTTGCGCAATAATGTTTAATTTCGTCATTCCCTCTCCAACAAATTGTATATTTTATTTGAGAATCAGCCTGTACCTTGAGACCATCCTTGGGATGGGACGTTGAGCGATGTTCCCGAGCATGCACGATTTCATCTACTCGAAAATCACTGCCCTATGTGAATAAACCTGGATAGCAAAGCATCGGACTTTCTTATTAGAATCGGGTTCATGTTCACCAGAGCGACGGTAAGAGAATTCTAACAGTAGCCGATATGACCTCAGAGTTAATGCCATGAGTAGAGCCCGGAATCCCATGCAATTGCATTTTTATTTCGCTTGCTTGAAATCATTAAATAACAATAATTGTTTATTTTTACGAACTAAGGCATTCTGATTAATATACATAAATTGTATTTTGCACGAAATTGCAAGTTTTTAACTTTTTTGGCAAAATGGCACGTTTTAGGTTTTTACTGCCCAAAATTGCATATTTTGTCGTAATTAGAAAATTTAATTAGTAAGTTTTAAAATGTATACATTTGTTAATCGACAAAATTACAACACTTTTGAGAAAAAATCCCGGATATGACCAACTCAATAAGTATAATGCGGCTATAAATGGTGAAGATATTGGATTGGATCTACAACGTGACATTATGCCCCATCACAAGCGTCAGCGTCGAGAGATCATTTTCCCAGCTAAAACACATAATATGTACGAGGGTAGTGCCAGAAGTATCCGAACTAACAAAGAAAACACAAAAAATTTATGAAAAAATATCTTTATTCCTCCTTTTAGCTCTAAAGATAAATATCTTTATGTTGACAACAACAATTGAAATACAAACAAAAATGATGATTTTCATAGGATGATGGAACCCGAAGAACGGTGAGATCAGAAGAACGTAGCTCATCGGACGAACGAAGACAAAGCTGAACGGGGACACTGGCAGATAGCAAGTCCAAAAAGAAGTTCGAGAAAACCAAAAAAAGGGAAGGAGGGCCGTAATAAAATACGGCAATAAATAAAAACTTAAAATAGGTCCACTCTGGGGCAACTATAGCATGGGACTGACCGGGATTGAGTATCAGACTCAGACAGGGATTAGCCGAGTGTTTACATTATGAACGTTGTTGACTAAACAATATCTAAGGAGGAGCTCTGCCAAAAAATTAAATAAAAATGAAGATGAAAAAAAAAAATCTGTTTCCGAATAGGTTTCCTCTAACATAAACATTTTTAGTTGAAGTTTAAATTTTCTTATTGTTTTTACTGTCTTGAAGAAGTGGGGAAGGGTATTAAAGAAATTAATTCCTTTATGAGTTATATTAAATATAACAAATTTTGTTATACTCAAAAAGAAAGGAGCAATGTGTAGTTATTCGAACATCATCTTTCTTCCTGGTATTACAATCATGACTAGAATTATTAAAAGAGAAAATATTTGTTATTTTTCCTAATAACCATTAAAGTTTCAAATATTAACAGCGCAAAGGCAGAATTTTAAAATATTTCTCCATAGCTTGTTCTTTGAGTAATATGGATGACATAGTTCAGTTGTTTAGTCTCCTGGGATTTGTGAATGTTCCCTGGAACAGGAACTCATCTTTATTCCACGCACGGGTGACCTGGACAAATTGACTTTTTCTTCATTACATGGCTACAATTAATAGTTTATCACTAAAAGCCATCTGTAGCTCATTTCTCAGGAGGGAGCCCAGCCCAGTCATCAGCCGAGTAAAAATAAATAATCTAAAATAAGAAACGTCTTATCTATGTATTACTTCCTCAGCTATACGAAGTATAGGGGAAGTTATGTAATCGTTCATTAATTTACCCACATTAAGATTATTAATATATTATTAAATCATTTATTACTATTTGTATAAAAACAGCTGTTAGGAATAAATAAATATACAAAGTTGGACTAGTCGCATTTTGTTTTAAAACGAAATGTGAACAATCAATGAATGGAGGACAAAAGACGACCATCAGCTGTTCTAATTGAGAAAAACTAAGTTGTGTTGTGGGAGAGAAACAGTTTAAGGAGAGATGCGGAAGTAGACAGTCTAGAGAGAGAAGTGTTTTTAGGGTTAAGGTGTAGTAAACCAGTCTGAGTGAGAGAAGATGTAGGAGTGAAAATAACAGTGAAGTAGATGCGCAAAGGTACTTTTATTTATTTATATGTTTATGTGCCCAAAATAACATTAAATTAAACAATGGCCACAATATTTAAAAGAAAAGAGACTAAAGTAGATGTAGAAATTAGTTTATAAGACTTTTATTGTAAATAATTTGATTTTTTATTTGATGTTGATATTTTGATTTTATTTATAATGTAGGTTTAGGTAAATAAACCCAAATATTTGTTCTCTAATTCTATGCTATTCATTTTCCCTGTGAATCCAATAAGATGACTTATACCTTTGGATTAGATTTAAATTTTTTAAAAAAGAAGATTTAAAATAAATTTAAAAAAAGAAACAACTTTCTCCAAAATTGCACTTCTTTATCTTTCGATATTTTTTAGGGCCCTTTTCGGAAATTACTGTAGAAATCGAAATTTCGTAGAAGACCAGTTATAATTTCTAAAGTAAATGTGGTAATAGTTATTATTTATAAATTGTTTAATTATTATTTCAATTATTTTATTTTTATTTAAAACAATTTATTTCATTATCACATTTTTCAACGGAATTTCATATTTTCCTATACTCTGATTCCAAAAATTGTTATATCTGTCAACACAATAACTCCCGATAGAATGGATGTATCGTCAAGAAATTTTATATGAGAATCCAGAACCCTCTAAGGACGACACCTATTGATTTTCACACAAATCGGCCAAAGGGGAGGAAGGGACTAGGGGGGAAGCTTAACACAAAAACTCTAATAATTACCGTTCTAATGAATGTATTTACACGAAAAACTTTAATAACGAACGTGTAATTTACTGTGTTAATTATCTTTAATTTACTTGTATAATCACCCAGTTTTCTATTCACTCCCTTTTATGAACAACGTACTTCTCCATTATTTGTAAACTAAGTTTCCTCTCTCCCTCTAAATCCTTCTTCTCCATTCACTAATATGGCTAAATATCATTATTTCTAAAATTATTTTTGGACTTCAGATTCCATTGGAAGATACTAATAGGTCAGAAATTCCTCATTTGTGTTTCAAAGGAATTTCATATTTTCTGATCTCTCGAATCCAAAAAAAACAAAATAATATAATATATTGTTTTAATTACTGAAGCGGTAAGAATTGTATTGGGGAATCGATAGAACAGGTCAAGCAGAATGTTGATGTAAAAAGAAATATTGCTAATAATAACACAAAGAAAAAAGTAAAGAGAAAAGGAGAAGGATCGAGAGCTTTAGCATTATCTACTGCTAAGGCTAGATCTACCTATTTTTCTTTCTTGCTTGAAAGGACAGATCGACTTAAATGCTTGTTTGAAAGGACATATCTACATTATTTACTCGCTTGAAAGAACAGATCTGTATTTTACATGCTTGCTTGAAAGGACATATCTACTTAAATGCTCGTTTGAAAGGACATATCTACTTAAATGCTCGTTGGAAAGGACATATCTACTTAAATGCTCGTTTGAAAGGGCATCTCGCAAACGGAGCAACCATCGAAAAATCGTTCATATCAAATGTGCCTTTTAGTTTTCTCTACAATTTTTGTAATGACTTTTCACTAGGTTATAAATAAAAGCGGTATGTCGTAAACTGTACTTAAGCCCCTGAAATAAAGTTGTCTTAATTTTCGTCTAATTTCGGCCAAAATCTCATGAAATCTTAAGTTAGTTGACATCTTCATCTCAACATTCAAGATCCAGGGTCAAAAATTGATCAGGGGACATTGAAAGGTGACATTCCGTTGAAAACTCGAATTCGAATATATACTAAAGTATAAGAAAAATGCACAATTTTAAAAAAGCAAATAACTTCCCATGTACTTCATATACCTTGAGATGTAATAAAATAAGGTAGCAACTACTGAAATGTGAATTTCTGCCAAGAAAAAAACATATATTTTGCATGTATTTTCATCTCAGAACTGAATAAATTTTTCATTCGATAGGCGTTATAATCACATAGGACAGTGAAAGTGCTATCTATAAAAAGCAATTTATACAATACAAAATAACTTATTTTATTTTATTAAGTTATTATAACGATCAGGATTCTACGCCAGCAGTACTAACATAAAATAGAAGAACAAAAAAATATAAATGCTTATCTAGTTTGTGACCCCAGCTACTAAAAGGTTTTTCAGATAGATAGGGGAGTGCCTTTTATTACAAAATGAGATCATAAATTTCGCGAATTTAACGCCATTGAATGCTAAAATTATTATTACTGACTTTGAACCAGAGGTTTTTATAATGTGTAATTTACTGTTTAAATTATATTTAATTTAATGAATTATCCAATTATGAAATAGTTTGTTCTTCTGTACATGAACTGGTATAATAATTGTATAATCAGCTGGTTTTCTATTCGCTTCCTTTTCTGACTAACGTACTTCACCATTATTTGTAAACTAAGTTTTCACTCTTCCTCTAAATCCTTTTTCTCCATTCACTAATATGACGAAATATCATTAATTTTAAAAATTATTCATTCAGTTTTGAAATTATCCCACCTCTGTGCAATTTTATTGAAAATCAATAGATAGTTGGTTAATTCCAGCATTTCTTCCAGAGGTGTTTTTAGATTCTGTTTTCCTGCGTTCATAGTGATCGGAAGAAGGGATTTGTAAGAGCCCCGAAATATTGTCGGAAAAGAGAATATTGTCGGAAAAGACACCTCTGGAAGAAATGCCATAAGAAACCAACAATGTAACATCCCAGAGAAGTTTAAGAAACAAGTCAATAGATACCTCACAATTTAAAATTTAACACAAATAAAAAATAAATTTATATTATAATTAGAATTATTATATCACTTTATTTTCTATTATTTATTTATTTTATGATTATAATTATTATTATTCATTTCATATGTGCTTGTATACTAACGATTTAATATGAAGTTCAGGTCACACATATGAAATTTCATGTCGATACTTTCATTATATCGGGAGTTATTGTGTTCACAGGCACATAGCATTTTTTTTTCATATTTAGAATATGGAGGTCGGAAAACATAAAATTTCGTTGAAAATTCAGGACATAATTTTTGACAGATTACATAACTTCCCCTATACTTTTTATAGCTGGGGAAATAAAAAAGAATCATATTGTTTTCTATAAAAGACTCCTCCTGGTAACAAGTTATCAATAGACAAAGGTAGTTCTATTTTATTGTATCTAGTTAGTAATACTGGCAACACGTGGATTCGAACCTGGAATTCAGACTGGCAGCTTCCATACCCAACCACCCAACCTCCCAGAACACTGATATTCATTCTTATTTTCCCGTTTTGGATAAGACAACGATTTATGTGTCATATCAAGAGCAGGGAGAAGAAGTTAATATTTTTATCTAGATCCATTCTTCACAAAGTTTCTCTAATCGCAAGTCCCTCTGAAAAGGGCTCCTGGATAATAATTTACACCCTCAGACAGTTTCTCATTTCCACTATGTACTCGTATAACCTCTTTAGGGTAGAGCTCTGTTCAAACTTCAACCCTTCCTCTATCGGTTTGGCATTTCAATGGCGGACCTTCATTGAAAAATAACAAAACTTTGTTATACCAACCACATTATTACAGACGACTCTTCTCTCTGCCAAAATTTAATTTCAAACTGGAATAGCTAAAATTAAAAACTTCATGGCAGTTATAAATGTATAAATAAATCAATTATAACATCATTTTGACGTTATAAATGCAAATGATGAAGCCATAACAGGACTTTGTTATACCAACTATTTTTTTACAAATTACTTAATTTCCAATTTTTTTTAGACAGAGTGATTCTGAAAGTAACTTTCTTATAGCCAGTAATGCCAATTTGAAATGAATTTGAAAGTGGAGAGGGGGAAAAGAGTAAAAACGTGGTTGTTATGGCCATATCCTATACATTTTTACTACCCCAGTTTACGAAGTATAGGTGAAGTTACGAAATCACTCAAAAATTTGATGCGGAGTTTTCAACGGAATTTCATTTTTACCTCCAGATTCGAAATATGAGAAAAAAAAAAGTGTGTCATCAGGGGAGGGGGGGGGGGGGGGGGGGGGGTTAAAATTTTGTTGGTTCAAGATTTGGATGTTATACCCTATTCACAAGATTTGGAAGGATGAAGGACAAGGGGGCTAATATTTTGGCTGGTTTGACCAAGAGCACGAATTAATAATCAAGACTGAAGTATTATTATAATAGTAACAGGTTGAGTAACAGTCTGAGTCTGTAAACGAATGACGTCATTAAAGTCTGTGCGCAAGACTGCAAGAGGTCCTTCGCGCATCGCTAGGACGTCTTTCCCGATTTAACGTGGATATTTCTTTATCCTTAACGAAACTGACACGAGCCTTTGCGATAGGAGAGGTAATTCTGCTTTTACCCCACCCTTGTATCCGCCATTGCTGTAAACACGATAACTCTCTAACGACGACACCTACTGGTTTTTAATCGACAAATGTCTGTGAACACGATAACTCCCGATAGAATGAATGTATCGATATTAAATTTTATATATGAATCCATATAACCTTATAACGACGACAGCTATTGGTTTTCAGTCAAATCGACGGATGGGAAGGGAGATTAGGGGGGAGGCTTAACACAAAAACTCTAATAACTGCCGATAAAATGAATGTATAGACACGATATTTCATATGTGTGACCTGAACTCCATAAATACAACACCTATCGATTTAAAGCCAAATTGGTCAAAGAGAAGGGGGGATTAGAAGAGAGGCTTAACTCACTTAACTCGTGACTGAAAACGTAATTGATTAATTCTTACTGGGGAAGTACATAGCCGGTGATTAATCGACGAATTTTTCATTTTTTTATACGATTAGTATATAAAATATCGTAATCGTACGAACTCTGAGATCGGAATTTCATGATTCAAGGTCCTCGTGGTTATATTATATGGCTTTAAGTCAAGAGATGGGAGCCATGGTGGCCGTGCGGGCTAGAGCGTAGGGCTTTGGTCGCATGGTCTTACCATGGTTTGCGGGTTCGAATCCCATCCGAGAGTGAGTTTTATTTCGTAGATAGAACTCCTTCCCGGGGCCATGGATGTCGTAAATAATTAGATAATACCACTGTAATTACATAGCTAATCTGCATCAAACAGGCCAAAAAAAAAAAAAAAAAGTCAAGAGATACAGACCGCAATATCTGGCCAGAAGAAACATTTGGTTCTACTATGAGAAAGATTTAATGGCAGTCATTTGACTTCTGAAAATATACATTTTCATAAGTAGAGGCGCCTTTGTCATCCCAACATAATTTTATTAAAAACCTTCCATGCCATTTGTGTGTCAGCCTGTAATGTGGCAAGGAGAGGGGTTGTTGTGGCATTCATCAGCTGTGAGAATAGCAAAGAGCTCATTGCGCTGCTGTGCAAAATTCTTGAACTATATCTAATAAATCAACTTGTCCTATTAACTTCATTAAGAACTCTAAAACTAGAGAAATTTTCTCTTTTGAACAGTAACCCTCGATGAAGTTGAAACTCCGTCAAATGATTGGTCAATATGGAGGAAAGCGCCTAGATAGATTTCATCCTTTTCAACGCTGCTTGCGATCTCATCTATCACCAATGACACTGATGGATTGTAGAATGTCCTTGTCGGAATTGAATCTTGTCCTCAGGAATATTAGTAGTTTATACCTTGAGTACAGTATGATTGACTATGAACTAATTTTTCGATAGAACTAACCGTTTTCGCGTAAATCGAACATACATCTAAAAAAATGGGCATCAAGAATTCATTTCAAGAGGATTTTCCGGGATAAACCGGGTGGCATTTTAAAAATGTTCTTTGTATAATGTAAAGTGATTTTTTTTGTAGTTTTACAATCTTCACCACACTTACCATATTAGTATTAATCCCGTGCCTCCCCCTGAGGTCCCAGTAATAATCCCGACTCGTCCCGAGTAAGTCTTGTTACCTAGCAATTAGGCCCCAGTGCAGTATTAGTCTGTATCCCGTTGCCTCCCCCTGAGGTATTAGTATTATTATTAGTTCCGACTCGTCCCGAGTAAGTCTCCCGTTGCTTACAACGGCCCCACTTATGTGTCCAGTTTTGTTGCCTCCCCCTGAGGTCCCGGTAATAGTCCCGACTCGTCCTGAGTAAGTCTAACGTTGCCTAGCAATTAGGCCCCAGTGCAGTATTAGTCTGTATCCCGTTGCCTCCCCCTGAGATGTTACTATTAATCCCGCTGTTCTTATAAAATGTACTTAGACACAGACATCATCGTAAAAATAGTCAAAACGAGTTCAGGGGACCTTAAAAAGTGCAATTCCATTGAAAACATAAACTCAGATTTTTGCACGATTAGAATACTTCTTTATACTAAAGGTATAAGAAAGCAATAAGGGAGGGAGAAAAAAAGAATATATGGTTGTGGAAATATTTGGAGTTGGATGGGTGGGTGTAACCAATGACCAGTTGAATGGGATCAGGGGTTGGATGCAGTCCAAGACATAAAAACCAATGTGTTGAGGAGTGGGATGCCACCTACATAAAGAGGTGGTGGGCATTACATGGAACCCTCGTTCAATATCCAGTCAGGAGAGCAGGTGAAGTGGCCGCTTCATAGGGGATGTGGCCTCTCTCTGACCATATACCCCAGTCGGCCACTCCATGGCCAATACCCTCACAGCCAACCTAAGTATAATCAGAAACAGACTCCGCTCAGCGACATAATAAGGCAGCGAAGTATTATTTACTGCTGACAAATGACAATCTTAAATTGTCTCTTTGGTTCCTCAACTTACAATGCTGATTCTCTCTCTCGTTTGTTTAGGCCCTCCGCACACGGTGCAACTGTTTTGCAACTTGAGTTGCAAACCAGTTGCACCATTGTCACAAGCCCAACCAGTCTGCAACCAGAATGCAACCTCTGTCCGCACACGAGCGCGACTGATTCTGCATCAGTCGGAGTTCTCTGTCCACATAGATTATAGTGACGAAGCTAGTTTTGGCAATATGTCAAGTAGTCGTTCAGATGAAGAAGACATAATTGCCTATTATCAATATCGCAGACTACGAAGAGCAGTACGAACAGAATATTGGTGTCATCCATATATACAGAGAAATATGAATTCCAGGCCGTTCGTAGCAGCAGGAAAATTGAATCAAACAGACAGAAAGTTTATAGCATTCTACAGAATGTATAAAGATTCTTTCCTGGAATTGGTGAGGATGGTTGCTCCTGCCATAAAGAAGATGGACACAAATATGAGGGAATGTGTGACTGCACAAGAAACAATATTAATAACACTGAGGTAAGCTTTATTTATTATTATTATTATTTATTATTGTTTTCGCCCAAATACAAAATTATAAAACTCCAATTTAAAGAAATAAAAAATACATAGAAAAAACCTTAAAATTCTTGTCCATAATAATCACTAAGGAAGTTTATAATTGTACTCCATGTTTCTCCAACAAATGTTATATTAATTTGTTGATCACTCATCATTTCGAAACAAATGTGATTTTTCACCTGCAACCATGCAACTGAAACCGTTTTGCAACTGGGAAACACGATCGCACGCAACCAGTTGGCAACTGATTTCAAATCGGTCTCATTTGGTCGCCCCGTGTGCGGACCCCCACTACCTTACATGGGCAAGGTCGCAAAACGGTTGCGTGCGCAACTGGTTTGCAACTCGAGTTGCAAAACAGTTGCACCGTGTGCGGACGGCCTTAGAGTAGCTATTGTTCGTCAATTCCGGCGTTTCTTCCAGAGGTGTCTTCTTATTCTTTTTTCCGACAATATTTCGGGACTCTTACAAGACCCTTCTTCCGGTCACTATGAACCTCGTTAATGAACATCCCAGAGAAGTTTAAGAAACATAGAGTAGCTATTTCATGCTGTCTACATGAACCTTTGATATCACTTACAACAGAAATTTTAGATGGCTGGCTATCCGCTAAGACCGTAATTTCTGAAGGCCTTCTGAACTGTCGGACAAACCCAAAGTTGAGGGAAGTCGAGGTGTAAACTAAAAATGAGTGGTAGATCACAGAATCCGTAGGTTCGAAGAGAAACTTCTTTTGTTATTGGGGTTTTGGATTGAGCCGCAATTTGACCCCGCTCTTCGCTTTGAAAAGTTTGTTGAAAGCCGACAGGTGCGGTCTTTAGGGTTCCTGAGTACAACTCCCCCCACTTTCCTTATGCGTATTCAGCTGAAAAATTGATAGGTGTCGTCCTTATGGGATTCTGGATACACATATAGAATTGCCTTGTCGGTATATTCATCATATCAAGAATTATTGTGTTCACAAACACAGACAGACAGGAAATGTTTCTTTATTTTTTGAATGAAGGGAAACATGACCGATTACATACTTCCCCTAAATTTCGTATATCTGGAGGAGTACACATTCAAACGCTTGGATCCTGGGAGAGGAGCTTGGAATCAAGAGGTTACTGAAGGACTGGGACCGGACTTCGGCGGAACAATCTGCGCCGATCGGGATGTTATAATGTCTGTTTCTGTACCCATTAGCAGCCGTCGAATCGGCTGAACACTGCAGTAAATCCATGGGTAGTCGTTTTCCGTCATCAGCTGCCGTAGATGCTGTCCCGTGAATCAACTCCACCCTAGCTTCATCGTACAGCGAACATTGGAGGACTACATGTTCTGCAGTCTCTTTGGCTGTTCTTTCTCTTAACAAAAAAGAGCTTAGAGTTAAAGTCACCATGACTTGATAATATTTGAGACAACAATGTTCAGGGTGTACCCTCATAAATTCGAGGCATACCCGGACGCCCGGGAAGTCCATTTTTCCACTAAACAATTCTGGACGATGTCCTCGCAGCGCTCTGGTCTCGACTGTCCACGCATCTCTTCCTCCAATGCTAGACGTAAAAGCGCAATATCTGCTCCTAAAGTATCGACTGACCAAAGAAACTAGGGGTCCAGGATCCAGGTTGGGTAGGATTAGCCCTGTAAACAGGAAGCTTAGAGCTCCCAAGAAAAATATGCACAGTGGTCTCTTGACGTAAGACGTTTTAACATCTGAATAAGGTGTACTTAAAAAGTGGACAAGCCTATTTATTAAAAAATTTCCTCTATTTTTATTTCAATAAGGTACGACTTTTGTAATCCGACTTGGTGAAAACAATGAAAAAGTTGTGTTAAAATACTAAAAATTACCATAATCTATTTTTTTAATTCTTTCCTAATTTATTTTTATAATTAGCTTACCATTTTATTCATTTAAAGTAAGAAAATTAACGATCTATCATTGTTTTTGTTCTTGTGTGTTTTTCATGCTAATTTTCCGGGCTGTTTTAAACACTTTTTGTTTATGAGGTCAGGAGAAAAAGAAAAAGAGGGTAGAAAATATATTTTATTCCTCGGAAAGAACATTTTTCACTTTTCGAGAGAACTTGAGAGAAAATAAAATTATACAAGACCCCAACTTAATTTTGTCCAAAGGGGAGGTCGCTCTCCTATTGGGCACTTCTGTGTTTATCTGGTTCCCAATCCGAATTTAGTCTAACAATTTTATTGACAATCCAAAAAGTTAACACAGCAGAGTTGGTTTGGGGTTTATCTCGATAGCAGACTAACGTGGAACCCACATACAGGACTTAAACGAAAAGAACTGAATTAAAGATACGGACTGTTACGTCGAATACTTGGACGAAGCATTCCAGTCCAAACTCCTTCGACGAATTGTCAACGCTCCTTTCTATGTCACCAATATAGTCCTACACGGGGATCTCAATATTCCCACTGTCAATGAAATAAACCAATCCTGATTATAAAAATTCCATAGAAACTTTTCTTCCTAGTCAAACTCTCTCGCACAAGCCCTATCCTATCATTCCCATCCATGACAATCCTCCCCGTCGCTTGAACAGGAGATGGCCTCGCGATAGGATAGTGAATGATGAAAATTAACTTTAGAGGGAGTGTCAGCGCTGGCTGGCTTCTCCCATCAAGTGACATTGTTATATTTTTGCTATGCTGATCACATATTTGCTTATTATGTATATATAAAATAAAAAATAAAAAAAAATTTCATAGAAACAACTTTTCAGGACCATGGATGTCCACGTAAATAACCAATAATCTCAGTAGTCGTGGATAATACGAGTATGTAGGTACTGAAAAAATATAAAGAAAAACGTGTTTTTTGAAAATATTGTCTATTTCGGAAAATATATGGGAGTACTTTCGGTATTGCTACCATATATTTTGTGAATTAGACAATATCTTCAAAAAACATACGTTTTTCTTAATTTTTTATGAAGTGTATTCACAATATCTTTGCAAAAAATGTTGAGTATAATATGTATTGTCAAAAAAAAAGAAAAAAAACCCATTTCTGACTATTTAGCCCGGTTCATAAAATGTATTATATAGTGATTTGTAGATTATTAAAATTTGTAATGTGTACTTAACGATTTAATTTAATTTTGGGAAAAATGACAGGAAGAACACGAATCTTATAAAGAAACAATAAGAAAAATAGGAATTCAAGAATTTCGTATACTTTTTTGGTTTTTGTCAATTTGCACCTTCAGAACCCTGACCACCCATTTCTGTAATATTTATTTTTATCGAGATATTATCAAAAACTCTAAATTATTCATTGAGTTGAGTCATTGATTAAATGTAAATGGGATGACAACAAATTTTGATTCATTCTCATCTGAACAAATATTTGGAAGAAACACAGATCTCACCAGATCACATCAGGTTCCTTCTCTCAAAAAAAAAAAAAAAAAACATTTTTATTGGCTCAGCACACTTAGTGCTCTACACATTAAAAGAGAAACAAATCATATTTTATACAAGGGCAAGGGTTATATAATGTCCTGGTATAGCCGAGGTTTGAGTCGCCTGTTGGGGGTGGTCCGACCGAGGGTGAAGAAGGTAGCGGCCGGCACATCGACAAGACCATCGTGGAACTGCTGTGTAACCTGGGTGATATGGTCTGCAACTTCCGGCACTCCCAGCTCACGCCGGATTTGACTGTTTCGGACGAACCAAGGAGCCTTTACTGCCAATCGGAGAACCTTGTTTTCAAACTTCCTTAATTTGTTAATGTTTGTTTTGCTGGCCCCCAGCCAGACAGGGCAAGCGTATGTGAGCAGTGGTCGTAGTAATGAGGTGTAAAGAAGTGTAGTACATTTGTGCTTGAGTGGAGTGTTTCTGTTTATGAGTGGGTATAATTGTGTCAGTCGGGTGTATGCTCGTGTGAGTTGTTTGTTTATGTGTTGGGTCCAAGTAAGTTTAGTGTCGAAGTGTATGCCGAGATATCTGACTGTTTGGTCATTGGGTGTCCAATGTATATCTGTATTATTGACTTTGAGTGGTGTTAGTGTGTTAGTGTTAATTTTACGAAGTGAGAAAACTTTGGCCTCCGTCTTGGCAGTATTGAGCTTCAAGTTCCACCTGTCGAACCACTCTGTCACACTCTCCACACTCCGCCGAAGGGCTACTGTGGCCAAAGACAGATCCTTGTGTTGAGACACAAGCATCGTATCGTCGGCATAAGTAGCCAACAGCGTAGATGGAGAGTCTGGCATGTCGTAACAGTAGAGGTTGAACAGTATCGGACTTAGAATTGCCCCCTGTGGTACTCCGGAATGTATGGACATCTTCCCACTGATGGAGGAGTTCACTCTGACCTGAAACGTCCGTTCAGAAAGGAACCCCAAGATGATCCGTTGGAGGTATAGAGGAACACCCGTCCTCCAAAGCTTGAAGATAAGGCCGTCGTGCCATACGCTGTCGAATGCAGCAGCCACATCGAGGAAGAGTCCTACAGAGTACTCCTTCCTCTCGAAGCCGGTGACAATATATTCTGTGACTCGCTGCAGCTGGTGAACGGTCGAGTGTTTCGGCTTGAATCCAAATTGGTGGTGGGGAATACAGTTGGTGTCTTGGAGGAAGGATAACAGCCGACGGTAGATGACCCTCTCGAACAACTTTGAGAGAGTGTTAAGGAGACTAATAGGTCGGTAGCTAGATGCTTCGTCCTTGGGCTTGCCGCTCTTATGGAATACAGTGACAATGGCATTCTTCCACTGTTGTGGGAAGTACCCGCATCGAAGACAACCATTGAAAACGCTGGTCAAGTACGCCACAGCCTTTGAAGAAAGATTCTTGAGAACCAGATTTGGAATCAGGACATCGCCTGGCGCCTTCCGAAGAGGTAATTTGTGAAGTAATTGTTCGATTTCTGAAGGTGTTGTAAATTGTAAAGGTGACTCTACTGTGTGTGGGGGGTGTGTTTTGAAGTATGTGATTTCCGGCGTGTAGTAATTGCTGATGATGGTGGGTGTAAACGTGTTTTCGAGATGTCGCGCTATAACATTACATTTTTCGTCGTCAGTCACAGCGATGCCGTCAGTCCGTTTTAATGGAGGGATGGAGTTGGTCTGTCTTAGTATCCGTTTCGTCTCTCGCCACAGATTTGGGTCTCCTGGAGTTATGTCCTGTAAGTGCTGGCGATAGTTGTCAATTCGTAGATAGTCCAGTTCCCACTTCACTTGACGTGTCATTCGGTTCAGTTGTTGTTTAGTGTTTGGGTCTCTGGTACGTTGCCAGTTATGTCGTAATCAGTTTTTGTCTTGAATTAGTTTTAGTATGTAGTTTGGAATGGGATGATGTGGTCGTTGTCTCTTGTCACGATTTTTCTTGACTGTTGCACTGGCTATGGATGATTTGATATGCTGAGTAAAGTCAGTTATAGCTTTTTCAATTTTGTCTGTCAAGTCGTAATCTGTTGGTATGTATAGAGACTTGTCCAGTTCATATCGAAATGTGTCCCAGTCTATTTTGCCATTGATTAGTTTAGGGAGAGTTGGAGTTGTCTGTATTTTGTTATCAAAAGTGATGATAACGGGTACATGATCGGAGTCAAGTTCGGGAACTGTTGTGTGAAATAGAGGTGTGTTGAAGTCTTGAATTAGTGCAATGTCGAGTATGTCCGGTAAATAGCGATGTTGTGATGGGAAGTGTGTTGGTTCGGAAGGCGCCGAAACGAGGATCCCAAGTCCGCCGCAAAAGTCCAAAAGACGCCGTCCGCTTGTGTTGCTCAGCCTGCATCCCCAGATCTGATTCTTGCTGTTCAGGTCGCCTGCCATGATGGTAGGATGTCCCGTGAAGAGTTGCTCCAGGTCAGTCTGAACCAGAAGATGATGGGGGGCCTTATATGCAGCTACAATGTTCAATCGAGTGTTGTTGTCCTTAATCACACTAATACCCGTAGCTTCCAAATGCAGCATCCGACCCAATAAGAGTTCGGAATGGGAAATATTCTTCTTGATAAGAATACCAACGCCCCCAGAACGAGAGTTGTTGTCCTTTCTGTAGAGCTTGTATCCTGTGATTCTAAGACTCTCGGAGGGGTCGAGGTGAGTCTCCGTGATGCATGCAACATCAATCTCATGTCTGCGTAGAAATTCGATTAGAACCGAGCGTTGACGTTTCAGACCGTCCGCATTCCAATTTAGTATTTTGATATTGGAGACGTATTTTCTATGGGGAAGCATTGTAAGAGGTGGTTTGATTGAAGAGTGAAGTTAGAAATGTTGTGAAGAATGATTGAATTTGTGGAATAAATGGTTTTATTATGTTAAGAATGATGTCAGTGAACATGGTGAGAGTGGGGTCAGACTGGGTGTTATGTGGAGCGGTGTGAGAATGTTCCGGGGTTTTGGGTCTCGAAAAGGGCCGGTTCTGATTCTTGGTGAACCAGGGATTATCGGGAGGGGGTGGGGCTGCCTCTGTCCGGGTTTGGCCAACTGACTCCACGGTTGGTCGTTTGGCAGGCTGCCTTGCAGTTAACAGTTTCTGGCGAGTTATACAGCCTCGGTAATTCGCGGTATGATTCCCCTGGCAGTTTACGCACTTTGGGGTCGGGGTGATTTTTAAAGGACAGTTGGTGAAATGATGGTCCTGAGCGCATTTGACGCATCTAGGATCTAAATGACAAAAATTCTTGGTATGGCCGTAAAGCTGACAGTTGGTACACTGAGGGATGTTGTGGGACTTCCGTCGGGGCTCCACCTGTACCACTGTGTAGAACATTCGGGTTAATTGGAAAATAGCTTTCCCGGCCTCATTGTTTTCCAATTCTAGAGCTACTAATGGAGTTGGGTTGTGCTCTCGATTGAGAAGTCTCGTTGCTCTGACCACTGGATAAATTACCGAAAGTTCCTCAAATATTTCTTTATCGGATAAAGAATAAGGCACTCCGCGAATTATGACTGAAAGTTTCCTATCTTCTGGATAATTGAATGTGTAATATTTTACGTCTGAGCTGTCGTAGAATTTTGTAAGTTTTCGAAAGTCGTCTATGGAAGTCAGGGATATTCTAATTTTTTTATTGTATAATTTTGTTTCGAAAGGTGAAGTTACTATATTTTTTATATCAATAATAATTTCTTGATAATTGTCTGCCTGAATCAGAAATATTGGAGGAACCTTCGGTTTGGTGATTGTGTTTGTTTCAGTGGTGTTAGTGTTTATTTTGGGCTGTGTTGTGAGTGATGTAGAGTCGTTGGGTAATGTTGAGAGCACTGAGTATCTGTTTTGTGTTGTGATTGGAGTAGTCTCTAATTGGTACTTGTGCCGTTTCGGCCTGGGCTGCGGCATGTCATCTTGTTCAGTGAAATGCGGAAGGTCCACTAACATGGCACCTTCTGTTTGCGGCTGAGGCCGTGCAAGTTTGACACTGCATTCCTTAGGCAAGGACCTTTTGGACTTATCATTAGTTATCTTCTTCTTATTATTACGTCCTATTATCTCACCTGAAAACTCTTCATCACTGCTTGGAAGCTCGTCCATCCATGGGGTAAGGTTAGCTTCTTTCATATGTATTAATTTTATGTTGTGATGTTTGATAGGGGAGGGTTTCATTATTGTCTTTGAAGGGGGGGTTAAATAGTTCTCAAAAAGCACAATTGCACTATTTAAAATACTAATTAAATCACTTTTCACAATAATTTAAATTTTACATTTTTTATAGCTACTTCACCATGCCAGTCAAACAGCTGTTTTTCCCTTCTCTCAATTTATAGCGTCCATTAAGCATTCGCCACAGATAACAGCCTAAAGTATTTGTATAATTTTGTTTTTGTTTTTATTTGAATATATTAAAGGTTGTAAACATGCTAAGTTTCGAACAAACACGTGTTTGTAAAAAAAAATTAAAAATAAAATAAAAACAGTTGAAAGATTAATAATCCAAAAAGTATTAATGAGGGTAATAAAATATAATGTGTGGGTAATAATCGTGCTAGAATCCGAAATCGAGTTAATTTTTCGAGGTTCTCTAAACACGTTTTCACGATATAATGATTGTGTGAATGTGATTGGAACTTTGTGAGCGCCCTAAACTGGAGTAATGAACTTTTTTTAAAAATTTGACATGAAGTCATGTGCGTGTTGATATATTCATTTTATCCAGGAGTTATCGTATTACCAGATACATAGGCAGAACTGTTTTTATTTGTTTTCGTTTTTGTAATCAAATGGTCGAAAAATATGAAATTCTGTTGAAATCTGAATATCGAATTTCAGACCGATTACATAACTTCTACTATATTTATTTATTTGTTATTGTTATTTTTTATTTATTATTATTTTTTTCAATTTTTATTTTCTTCTTTCTCTTTTCTATATTTCCTATGTGAAGTTAGAACGTCCCGAAATATCGTTGTGAAAACATATTTTCCGTAGAATTATAAGAATTATTTATCTTAATTTTAATTAAATTAAAAACTACATCTACTGTTTTTATTAGTATTATTATTTTTCTAATGAAATATTTTCAAGTATTTCTTTATTTATTTCATTTTATTTTTTAATAATAGTACTGTTATTATTAATCACACTATAATAGTTAATAATAGCTGTTTTATGTATCTAATCTATAAGGTATCTTAATGTGTAGTTAATTATTGCGACTAAGCCCGGGCTTTAACTACGAGGACATATCGTCTACTACCAGAGTGTTCATTCGCCGCTGTGGTGGATATGAGCCCGACTCGAATAAGGGAATTCTCAATGTTGCCAACCCAAGTTTAGTTAGCCAAGGGGTCTTTAACGAGTACCTGACATCGCACACGCTCCATCGCTTAACTTTCCATTTGAAGGACATTGTACCCATGATTTTTTCACTTCCCAGATAAAAACCCTAAGAGCCTCGGCCGGATTTCGAACTCGTAATCTTAAGCTCAGTAGTCTTGCTATATAAAACACTGATTCTTTCTGAAATTAATGCTAATATGATATATCATGATTTTCGCCATTTGAAAGTATTAAAGTCTACAAGAATTAGCCATCAGCCATATTAGATTACTGTCAGCGTCAAGTGATAGTCAATTATGAAAGCTGGGGAATATTTTAAAAATATCAGCTAGTAATACCACCCAAGAAACAGGAATAATTCATTCATGAATATAAATTGATGATTAAAAGTATTATGTCAAGAGAACCAATTTATTACATTTGAATATAATTAATGTATCATAATACAGACTGAATATATAAAAATATTAAATTAACAGTAAAGATCCTCGGTTGCATACAAGTAGAGGGAATAAGGGGACTCTGGCCCAGAGCTAATGGGCAAGAGAAACCTTAGGAAGGGAAGGGTGCGAAAGTGTGAAACCTTAAGCCGTCCTTCGCATGGGATGTTAAGCGATGGTCCCGAGCCTGTACGTTGTCAGGTACTCGTTAAAGGTCCCTACCCTAGGTGAATAAAGATTTAGTGTAGGCAAAATTTAGAACTCCCATAGTATAGTCGAGCTCATGTCTACCAGAGTGACGAAAGAGCGCTCTGGTAGTAGGCGATATGACCTTGTAGTTAAAGCCTGGGCTTGAGTCATAATAACTAACTAAAAGCAACATTTTTGTTTATTTTTTATATTAAGAATAATTTTTAAAAAACAAGCATTTATCATTATTTGACAAATTCGTCCAATTTTTTAAAATATTCTATTTCTTGATCCTTTGGTTATAAGAGAATAAAATAACACTTAATTTTACTAATTGTCTCGCTTCAATTATTAAGGCTCCCGTTTTATAAAAACAACTTGATTTTTGTGAGGAAAAAAAATAATAAATAAAATTTTGATTCGGACCTAATTAATAAATTTGACAGGTATAGTCCTATTACTTTTTATTTATTTATTTTTTTTTTGCGAGGGGGAGTTAATAGGTTATTTCAAGTAGTAAAAAGTGACTTATTTTTTGACAAATTACAGCATTTAAGTTTAAAAAGAAAATTCTAAAATAAAAGTTTTTTATCTGGGAGGAAAAAAACCTTGAGCACACCCTCCTTCGCATGGGACGTTAAGAGATGGTTTCGAGTCTGTGCGATGTCAGATACTCGTTTGACCCCCCCTATCTTAGATATCTAAACCTGAATAGACAAAATATAGGACTCCCACAGTAGAGTCAGGCTCATGTACATCAGAGAGACGAAAAAGCAATCTGGTAGTAGGCGATATGACCTTGTAGTTAAAGCCCAGACATGTCATAATAACTAATCTAAGCTTAAGAAAATTTTCTAGTAATGTTATGTTATCGGACTGGTAGAGTCCTGGATCCAACAGTAAATTATGAAAATCAGCTCATTTTGTGACTACTAGAAAATTCTTAGATATAAACATTAACTACTGGATTTATGTATTATATACTATACTTTCAAATGGTGGTTAGTAACCTTATTGTTACGGTAATATGATCAAAACGGGAAAATCCGTTGAATACTCGATTTCGGATTTTTGTGCGGTTACAATACTTCTTTATAGCAGTTTGCATGACAGGAAGTGTTTATAATGAAATATTTTCATATTCATCATTCGCTAATTAGATTGTGATTCAGTAGGTAGGCAGTAGGCACGGTGTTGTGTAGTCAAGTGGAGAGTCACGAAACCTTAACACGCGCTTAGAAGCATTTTGAGCTGTAGATAATCATTATAATTCTATAAAGAGCTACGTGAATTGACAACCATAAAGAGCATAATAAAAAATTCGTTGGTGAATCGCCGGCAATGTACTTCCCCAGGACGAATTAATCAAGTAACTTTTCGCCCCAACTCCAAAATCAGTCCGTTTGTGCTAATATGCACAGTTGACTTGAGCTCCTAAATCGTCATACTAAACTTCATGTCGATACATTAATTCTGTCAGCAGCTATTCCGGTCAGACATTACTTTCTCAGCTATACGCACCAAACGGGAAGTTACGTAATAGGTTGAGAACGGTACTTATGTTTTCCTACCTCCTGACTCCAAAAATTCATTACTTCGGCAGTTATTATGGTTTTTGAATTGAGCCCCCTCCCTGAACCCCCTTCCCTTCAGCCGATATCGCTGAATATAAAATTTCATGTCGATTATTATCAGTTATTAACAGACAACGCACTTTTCCACAACAAATTAATTAACTTTTTGCTTCCTCTCCAAAATCAGTCGATCGTTTGCGTTAATATTCAACAGTTGATTTACATAGGGGCTCCGAAATCCTCATACCTAATTTGATGTCGATATATTCATTAGTTCGGCAGTTATTGGGGTTTTTGTGTGCCTACAGACCATTTTTTTTTTTTTTTTCATTTTTGGAATCGGTTTTAATATGAAATTCTGGTTAAAACTCAACATCGAATTTCTGACCGATGAAATAACTTACACTATACTTCGTATGGATGAGGAATTAAAACAAACAATTTGTACAACCAGGAAATGGTTACGAATATGGGACTTTTCTGATAGTCGTCCCCTTTCGCCAGACTACTATAAAAACTATACGTTATTGTTTCACACTCTTGTTTTTCTTTGGAACAATACTAAATAGTAACTTGGCAAAGGATGCACCAATGAACAGAGCAGTCTTTCAGGGTACTTTCATTGGTTACTTAGTCAATTACCGACGATATTGGGGTGGGGGGCTGATGAAGCAGTCCGGAGTTCTATATCGGATTAGGGTGGGAAAATTGCTGTGGTAGAAGAAAGCAGCTACGACAGAACTAATTAGAGGCTACTGTCAGATGTGGCTAAGGAAAGGAAATCTATAAGAAGTCAGAGCAGGGAACTACTCTAACATAACCTTGACGACAATCAGAAACTACGATATTCGTAGAATCCATTTCCTGACTTCCCAGATTTATAATTTTTAATTCTTAATACGAAATATAGGAGAAGTTATGTAATCAGTCAAAAATTTGATGCGGAGTTTTCAACAGAATTTCATGTTTTTCCGTCCTCTAGATTCCAAATATGAATGTATCGATATGAAATATTATATGTGAATAGATATAACAGATTATCGAGGAGGATACTGGAGGGACACCCGGGAGAACAAAACAGAAGAGGTAGACCCCGCTTACTTAGGCATGGGTGTGAGTAGATGGAGAAGGGAGGCCGAGGAATGGTGGAAGATCGTTGCGGAGATCCAGGTTCTACAAGGACCGTAGCACCAGGGAAAGTAAAGTAGATCAAAGGGAAGAGGGGGGATTAGGTGAAAAGCATAACCAAAAAGCGTTATAAGGACGACACTTATTAATTTTCAGCGGAATCAGCAGAAGGAAATGGCGGATTCAACTCAAAAATCCGACGATCGTTTGCGCTAATACTTAATGGTTGACTTACATCCTAAATCCTTCTTGTGTCGATATATTCATTACATTATTCCAAAGAGGGGGAGCGAAAAGTTAATTGAGTAATTCGTTTTGGGGAAGTACATCGCCGGTGATTCACCGTTAACGTACTTTTTTATGTCACAGGTTGTCAAATAAAATGTAGCATAACCTCTCAGATTTTTATTAGAAGTAGTTAGCCGGCTTTCGAGGTTTCCCTCATCATCAGGCAGTCTAGAAAAGAAACCATCCTTAATATAATATAAAGGCAACAAAGATAAATATATGTGTATAATAACCATACTTATCTCAAGGTCGTGGGTTCGTAGCCCTACCGAGGCCTTTAGTTTATTTTATCTGGGAGGTAAAATAAACTTAAGCACGCCGTCCTTCGGATGGGACGTTAAGCGATGGTCCCGAGCCTGTACGATGTCAGGTACTCGTTAAAGACCCCTACCATAGATGAATAAAAATTTAGGGTAGGCAAAATTTATGACTCCCACAGTAGAGTCGGGCTCATGTCCACCAGAGTGACGAAAGAGCGCTCTGGTAGTAGGCGATATGACCTCAAAGTTAAAGCCCGGGCATGAGTCATAAAACCCAACCTAACCTAACCATACTTATTTCCAATTTTTTTAAACTTTTTACAATTTTATATATTTATCTTTGTTGCCTTTATATTATATTAAGGATGGTTTATTTTGTAGACTGCCTGATGATGAGGGAAACCTCGAAAGCCAGCTAGCTACTTCTAATAAAAATCTGTGAGGGTCATACTACATTTTATTTGACAACCTGTGAAATAATCACTTCTCACTACATAATCCATCTACATATTTACTTTTTTATGTGAACTGTGTCTTGCTGTATATGTGACTGTGATTGAAACTTCGTACGCGCTCTAACGCAGAAGGGATTTAAGCTATGAACTTGAAATTTGGAATGGAGAAGTCACATGTGCCAATTTATATATGCATAGGTTTTGGTAAAAATCGGCAGAAAAATGAAACCACTTTACTTATGGGCATAAGTACATTTTACAAGATACCATTTGTACTTATGACCTTATCAAAACTATTTTCAAATAAAAGTTTTAAAGACAATTGAGAGACACATTCTACACAGAGATCTTAATCAGTCCGGTTTTCGAGGTACATGTCGAAAACAGTCCTGAAATGTTGTAAGAAACGTACTTTTTTACCCGAAAATGCTTAGACCTATCGAATAATTCCATACCAAAAGTGTTCCAGAGCGCTCACATCCCATCCGAACAACGGTAAATATCGTTCCCGAAGAATCGCAGAAACCTTGTGGACAATTTTGTACAAGGAAAACAATTAATTTAACAAAATATATGGAAAGTGTGTTCAAATGTACCATTGCGTCAAGAAAAGAAATGTCTACCTATCTCTGTTATAAATTTTAAAACACATTAACATATGCAATTCAATGCTAGTCAATAATTGGCCACTGACCCAACACAAGAACCAATTACATTCTACACAAGAATTATTAGTTCTTCAACAGGGATCTTGTTAGGGAAACATTTTAATACAGAATTATAACTTAACAAAAGTAGATGGTGATTCACCAGCTATGTACTTCCCCAGAACGAATTATACAATTAAGTGGTCGCTCTCCCTCAAAAACCAATCGAACGTTTGGACTTAAAATTAATAGTTGACTTTACACAGAGAGCTCGTACGAAATTTTTATTTACTACTCTACTAGGGTTTATGAGTCAAGTTCCTCAGATCCCACACTACCCTTCGGTCGAAGGGTATAAAAATTTATAAATATATGTTTTTGTAATTGAAACAAAGAGATAAAAAAAAAATTGAGTTTTGAGTAAATAAATTGTATAAATGAATTCCTTTTGTTTTATTTTATAGATTTATTTTTAAACTCTACACAGTTTTATGTTGAAAAAAGAGGTATTTAATTTACACATTGGATCCAATTTTTTTTCGCAGAAAAACAGTTAATGGCAGGATTTTATTTTTTTGTTGCACATTTTTGCACGTTTTGGCCTTTTTATTGCACGTTTTTTAATTTTTTTTACTGCACAAAATCCGGGCTCTAATTATAGGGTTTTGAATTTAAATATAAAATTTCACGTTAATACATTCATTACATCGGCAGTTATTGGGGTTTTTGAGTTGAGCCCTTCATCCTGTTAGGCAAATTTCACTGAAAATTCATAGGTGTCATCCTTATTTGGTTTTGATTTAGACATGAAATTTTTTGCCGGTACTTTTATTACAATATCAGTTATTGGAGTTCTTGTGATAAGTCTCCCTCCCAATCTCCCTCTCTCCTTTGCCCAATTTGCCTGAAAATCAACAGGTGTCGACTTTATGAGGTTCGATACATCGATTCTTTCGTTATCGTTTTTACGGACACAAACGCCAATTTTATTTCATTTTTGGAATCAAGGGGTTGGAAAACATGAAATTCCGGTGAAAATACTACTACTAAATACTAATACTTCGTATAGCTGGCAAGTAAAGAATGGTAGTTTAGTTTGTTTTCGTGACTCATATTCAGACTTTCACTACGACGATATATCGCCTACTACCAGATTACACTTTTTTCGCTCTGGTATACATGAACCTACCATTACTCTGGAAGTCCTATGTTGTCTAACATAAATCTAGACCATCGCTTAACGTCCCATTCGAAGGACGGTGAGCTCAAAGTTTTTTAACTCTCAGACAAAAAAAACCTTCGGCCGGGTTTCGAACCCACGATCTTGAGCACTGTAAGCAAGCTCATTACTTCTGTGCTAACTACTCTAAACTAGAAATTAATCTATTAATCTACAAAAATAAAATGTTAAGAATAAAACAAGACAATTTTTCGACAACTATTAACCGTAATAAATGAAGAAATACATAAATATGTAATAAATAAATAAAATAAATATATTTTCAAAATATTATAAGGGGTTATTTAATTTTGAGGCGGTCCTGTATCAGATATTGGAGGGTTACATCCTATGTTATTGACATTTGGGACAAGCTGGAGAAAATTGGTGGTGGTATTGAGAAAAAATACAAAAAATATATATGTATTCTTGTTTGGGAAAAAAACATCTCTAGTAGTAGGCAATATGAAATCTTGTTATTCTGGACAATATTTAATACAGCTATGCTTATAGTCTGAATAGGCAAGTTTCCAATTTCTTTAATATAACTTTTTTGTAATAGTTATTATGACTCATGCTCGGGCTTTTAATTTCAATGTCATATCGCCTACTACCAGAGCACTCGTCATTCTGGTGGCCCGACTCTACAATACGAGTCCTAAATTGTGCCTACGCTAAATTTTTATTCACCCAGGGTAGGGGCCTTTAACGGGTACCTGAAATCGTACAGGCTCGGGCCCATCGCTTAACGTCCCATCCGAAGGGCGGCGTGCTTAAGTTTATTTTACCTCCCGAGAATTAAGGATATGATGAATGCTTTTTACCTACCCACTACACTATCCAAATCGTTAAAAAAACGCATTTCAAATTCACTAATTCCCGCAATAACGGACCCACCCATGCGCTGCCTCACTCTACAAGGAAATAAAAAAAACTAATTTGATCATAGTTTTTTCAAAAATTGGAACAAATCCGAATACAAAGATAAAGAACGCTATTTTTTTTTAAATAAACTAATTTTTACATAAATACATTTTTTTTTAAATGTAAAAAGTGCATGTGGGTCTGTGAACACGATAACTCCCCAAAGAATGAAAAATTATTATTATTTTTATTATTATTATATAAGAAATCAAGACTCAGACTTTCTGTGCACCTCCCATCCTAAGGTCCTTTCTATCCATATTCCCAATCTTTCCGTCATCACTTTTGTATAATGACTTCATCTTCCCACTTTTCGACGATCTGTATTTCCCTTTGCCTAGAAAAACTGTCCTGAAAAAACTGCTTAGCCGACGCACTGAAAGATGTATTATATGTTAGTGTATAACAAGGTGTTTATGTATAACATGGTGTTTATGTATAACATGGTGTTTATGTATAACATGGTGTTTATGTATAACATGGTGTTTATGTATAACATGGTGTTTATGTATAACATGGTGTTCATGTATAACATGGTGTTCATGTATAAGATGGTGTTTATGTATTAAGTGGGTCCATTCTCCAAGTTTAATTATCCATGCAAGATTATTTTCGCAAGAAGTATCGTTGAATGACCCACTCTATAGATTCGAAATTGTGCAGATATCTAGAATAGGATGACCCAAGAAATAATTATAGAATACCAACTAGAACAGGTCCTCTCCAACCTGTGATTACAGTGAACCAGTTCCCAGGACAGGAGTGTTTGTAATTAATAACTTAATTATTTTCAATTAATATACACTTTTTTATTGTCATTTAATTTCACTTAATTATTTTGCATAATTAGCTGTGGATGCTCTGATTATGACACAAAAGCCGGATTATATTGATTAGTTAGACTAGATGATGAGCGGGTTCAGTTCCACAGTTCATCACCACTTTCTACAATATATCCAATACAAATCATTCATACATTTTATTATTACATTGATACAATTTTTTTTATACTATTATTCCATAAACTATTGAGGATCCATTTGGATTACAAGTCAATAGTTGACTTACATAAGACCTTTTGAATCCTCATGCTTAATTTTATGCTTATTTTTTCTGTGTGTATATGTCTGAACACGATTACTCGACACGAAATTCTGTATGTTCATCCAGACACCCATAAGGACGACACAGTTGATTTTCAGTCAAATCGGTCAAAGAGAAAATGAGAATTAGAAGAGGGGGTTAACACAAAAACTGTAATAACTGCCAATGAATGTATCGAATGTAAAATTAAGCATGAGGAATCAATTTATTGATTATTTTTATTATACAATTATTTAGTTCTATTCAAAAATTTTTTATCAGGTATGGTTAATTCAAAAAAAAAAATTTGTTTTTAAAATTTTTTATGTTTTCAATTTAATTATTTATCTTTGCCTTTATATTATATTAAGGATGGTTTCTTTTGTAGACTGCCTGATGATGAGGGAAATCTCGAAAGCCGGCTAGCTACCACTACTAATAAAAATCTGTGAGAGATCAGACTATATTTTATTTGACAACCTGTGTATAAAAATTAGTTAAGTGTGGTCAATAATTAGGTAAGTGATGAGAAATGATTAGGTAACTAAGGGAAAATCCAAGAAAGGGTTAACGATATTCTTTCCATTGACATCTATAGATTTAGAAGGTAGGTATATGATTAATAATGATGCAAATATAATTTTTTTATTACAAAAACTGGATTTACACGATTAATGCAAAAGTAAAAATGTGCTGCCCTGAAAAGTTTAGAATTTAGAATTGAGACTTACCAATTTATTCCCTGCTGTGCCGGATTAGCCACGTAGCAAGAGTAGCAAATGCTACGGGCCCCGCGAATTGGGGGGCCCCGCGCTCCAACGCCTGTTCTGACCGTAAAAAATATCAAAACGATCAAAAATATCGAGACGAAGCAAGCGAAATACAAAGTACGACCATTTCAGCGGCTCTACTATACTCAACGACTTTGTTGAAAATCAAACACCTGGACAACGTTTTGAAATTCAGGTGTTTATTGTCATTATTGATAACGTACTGTCTGCTTTAACTAAACGTATGAAAGCATATCATAAAATTACTAGTGTTTTTGGAGTTTTTCGACAGCTAAAATCTCTTACAACAGAAGAGATTTTGGAAAAACCCTCAAGTATGGTCACAGCTTACGCAGATGATTTGGAGAACAGCCTAGGCGACGAATTAGTGCAGTTCGCTGAGCTACTGAAAACAGATGTGGCTACTGTTATTGACAGCAAGAAACAGGAGCCTCTGGAACTGAAATTTTATAAACTTTTATTAAAAAATTCTTTAGAATCGTGTTTCCCAAACGTAGAAATTGTCTTGCGCATTTACTTGTCTCTCATGATCACTAACTGCAGTGGCGAACGTTCTTTTTCAACATTAAAACGTATTAAAAATTATTTAAGGAACACGATGGGCCAAGAACGTCTTGATCATCTTACTTTGATGAATATAGAGCATGATTTGCTTATAGAAGTCGATATGGAAAGTGTTATCTCTAAATTTGCCCATATTAAATCCAGAAAAGTTTATTTGTAACAGTTTTGTTTTATTTAATACCCTAAACTTGAGAACCTAAAGCAAACCAAGGGCCTCTTGACAGAATTTGCTACAGGCCCCTCGCTGGCTCAATCCGGCACTGATTCCCTGTGACCACAGAAGACACCCATTGATTTTCAACCAATTTGTAAAAACTTATTTGATTAATTTGCACTGGGGAATTACATTGCCAATGATTCACCGAATTTCTTTTTTTTACTCCACTTCTGAACTATCTATTTGTATATGCCCCACGTTTAAACTGTCTATATTATGAAGGTGTGTATATATTAAAGGATAAAACAAATGTTTGATTTACAGCGCACTGAACAGAGCTCATATACAGAGAAAAACAATTTTTTTAGAGGTGGAAATAAAAATAATGGGGCGGGCACAGCTTTTACAGTCTGGAAAGGTGCCAGGCCGCAAGCTGGAAAAAGTTGACAAATTGGCCCTGAGCTATAAAGCTACGGTAGATATTACTGGGTACAGATGGTAGAATGCTTCGGAATACTCTAGAGCTTATCTTCAACTAAATACAATGAAATAAAAAATAGTAAATATATATATATATATTTTTTTTTTTTCAAGACCATATCGCCTACTACCACACCGCTTCTTTGTCACTGTGGTGGACAAAAGCCCGACTCTATTGTGTCTAGCAACAAAAAGATTGAATCATGTACAGTAGACTCTCCCTTATCCGGCGTTGCCGGGACCGACGTGACGCCGGATAACAAAAAACGCCGGATAACTGAAATCATCAATTAATGAGAAAAAATATATCCATTAAAGCATAAAAAAAAGTGTTTTTAGGTGAGCTAAGGAATAAAACACGTACGTATTTTGTTGATAACAGTTATTAAATTGACAAATATGTACATACTTTGCTAGTTAAGTGTTCATTTCCCGATAAGACCAAATTGTTTTGCCACAGTACATTTGTTTTTCTGTTCTAGGAAACATTTTTTATAAACGTTTGATTTTCAACTATGTAGGTATTTATTATAATTTATTTATAGGTTATTAATTAGTAAAGTAATAAAATATTGTATGAGCGTTCCCTTCATTATAAATACAATGTACATACCTATGTATGTACAATAAAAATACATAATAGATTCGTGAGTTACGGAATTATTATGTGCTCGTAAATACATGTGGCTCATATAATTGATAATCTAATAATTGAATGTTAATTTTAGTTTAACAAATTTGATATTATTTTGTGAGCGCCGGATAAGGGAGAGTCTACTGTATTAATTTCAGATTCTTCTTGAGTATGCAGAAGACAAAAGATTTTCAAAATTTTGTCTGAAGAATTTGCATAATATTTTTGAAACCAGAGGTAACGCTAAGATTATACAGGGTTAATCTTAACGCAAGATCTCTTAAGAATACTAGAAATAAACATAAAAATTTAAGATAATATTTCAGAAAATTTTTTGTGGGTTGAAAACTGATTATTTTTTCCAAATTTTTCAGGTTTTGAAAAGATGATACAGACAAATATCTTCAGACATAATGTATGTAAACGAGATTTTTTAGAGAGAGTCCAGTCCACAATTATTAGTCGTTTACAAGTTCCTTGCTGACCGTTTTGAATCTCAGTCAGGTTTTCAACAAATTTAGGTATCATTGTCACAAATAAATAAATCAAAGTTTTTTTGGTTTTTTGTATTGTTAATTCCACCGAGAAATTATACATAAATCACCGGTTTCGGCATTACTACATCGTCAGGTTTAGTAATAAACTAAGACAAGTTTGCTGAGGGCGAACCGTTCTTATATGTACATCAGGTAGGTAAGGAAGGGGTTGAAATTTCAGCTAGGAAATCGTCGTGGTTTTACAGCTAAGTATTATATTTGTTGAAATATTTGCCTCCCTTTTTTGTTTTATTTTCTTATAGGTAACCTACCTATAGTCAAGAAAGTATTCATGCGAAAATTCGAGATCGAGTTTTCAACAAATTTTCACGTTTCAGAGTCCCCTGATCATTTTCGCGATAATGTGTGTGAGTGTGAGTGTGAAATTTGGAATGGGAACGTCACATTTGCAAACTTATAGATATGATTAGATTTTGGCCAAAATCGGAGAAAAATTGAGACGCCTTTACTTCAGAGCCAAGTATATTTTATATTTATGACCCCAATCAAAAATCGTTTAAATAAACGTTCAGGAGGTCCGATTTTTTTATGAAATACGATTTTTTGCTGTTTTTCCAGTTTTCGAGATAGGTACTTGCAAAACCATCCTGAAATGTCGTGTTGAAACACATATTTTACAAATATCATCATACATATATTTTGTTTTTTGTCTTTTATTTAGAAAGATGCAACTGTTGCTAGGGTGCAACAACCAGCATCTATGATGGTAGGTACCTATTGATATGTTGGCGTGAATGGCATGTGAGAGGAAGGTCACCCAGTGGTAGGTCCTCGGCACGAAAATTTATATTAATTATGAGGACAAGAACATAAAGAAGAAAAAAATAAATAAATAAATTAGAAAATTAAAAAAAAAAAAATTATAAATAAAAAGGAATTGAAAAACAATTTTGATGGATGGGTCAGAGAGATGATAAAAGTAAAGGAAAATAATGTAAAAACTAAAAAATATTAAGAACGAATAGGATTTAAGGTGGCAATAAGTCGCGGTTCTTCAACCTCTGTGGGGGTTTTGTAGTAAGTGTTGTGCAGATAAAGTACGTATTTCTATGCTACACGCATACAAACCCAGAACCTTACACAGGTTTTCTAAAAAAACGTATGTAGTTTGTATTGTGTCGGGTACTGTGTATATCATAAGATCGTTATGAAGTGTTCTGTTTGTATGGGGGGCACTGTGTTATCAGTCTGAGGGTATCATACACATATAACATTTATTTTCATTCTATCGGGAGTTATGTTCGCAGACAATTGTTTTTTTTTATTTTTTGAGTCTAAGATCAGGAAACATGAAAATAGGTAAACGTAAAAAAATGTTTATATTGTTTGTTTATATATAATAGTTATATTAAATGTTTAAATGGGGTAGCTGGGAAAGTAGAATATAAATATAAATTAAAATAAAAAAGAAATCTCATGGAAAAGAAACAAAACTGTCTCCAGTTTCATTCTAAAGTTTCCAAGTTTTCTGTTTCGTTCTAAGTTTCAAGTGTTCTTGAGTTCCTTCACCCTCTTATAGACTAGAGAAAACACTAAGGGAGGGTCAACAAGACTGCATATTTAAATTTATATATTATTATTATTATTTTAATGTTAATTAACTTAATCTGTAGGGCTTATGTATTTTTATATTCTCAGTTATACAAAGTAGAGGGAAAGTTATGTAATCACCAAAAATTAGATGTTGAGTTTTCAAAGGAATTTCAATTTTTCCGACCCCTTGATTTTTTTTTTTTTTTTACAAATAGCTTTGCAAATTTACAACTGTATACAAATAAATACAACAAGCAAATGTGCTAATAAAGAGATAATGGCAATGTCAAAATGTCATGAAGGGAGAAATCACCCAGTGACTGTTTTTCTCTTGTTTATAGTTAGTCACTGTCACTGCTTCTGCTCAGAAGGTCTCTACGCCATGGACGCTTAAGCCGTCGTTGGGGAAGTATGGCAGAATGGAGAGCATGGACTAGAGGATTATTGTGGGAACTAAGAAGGGAAAATAATTTTTTATATTTGGATTTATCGACTTCAGTGATGAAAGGTACATTAAAGTCAGTGTAACGCCCCTGATCCAAAAATGAAAAAAAAAAAAAGTAGTCGGTGAATCACATAATGATGATTGGAATCAGGAGGTCCGAAAACATGAAATTCTATTGAAAACTCAACATCGAATTTCTGATCGATTACATAACTTAAATCATCGGAAGTAAAAAAAGTTTACAATTTATACGAATTGTGCAACAGAAAGCTTCAAGGATCAGAAATTTATAACAAAAAACTTAGTAATGATAATTGGTCGAGAGCTACATTATTATATAATATTATGAAATGTTGCCAACATATGTTTATAAACAATATAATTATGTGTATAAAGATATACCTATTAAAAATGATGAAAGTGAGGTGTCAAGTAGGCGGATTTTAGTGGAATTCCTGTCCCTCCCTTCAGTTCAACATTCTCAAATTAAAATTAGCAAGGCAAATCTCTTCGTATAGTATGTAGTAATATCGTAGCGAGGATTTTAAATTGAACCCCTCCCCTGAACCCCCTCCCCTTCGGCCGATTTTACTTAAAACTAAGGTGCCGTCCGTCTAGGGTTTTGAATTTAAAAATGAAATTTCACGTCGATACATTGATTACATACTGAAGGTACACCTGGGAGGACAAAGAAGAAGAGGTGGACGCCGCTTACGTTGGCTGGAAGCGTGGAGGACGACAGAAGGATGGATGTGAGAACATGGAGACGTCAGGCCGAGGATAGATCGTTGCGGAGGCCCAGGTTCTACAAGGACCGTAGCTCCAAGGAAGTAAAGTAAAATTGGTTACATACTGGAGGTACACCCGGAAGGACACAGAAGAAGTAGTAGACCCGTTAATTTGGCTGGAGGAAGACGACAGAAGGATGGGTGTGAGAAGATGGAGATCGGAGGCTGAGGATAGAGAAGAATAGCGGAAGATCGTTGAGGAGGCCCAGGTTCTACAAGGACCGTAGCGCCAGGGAAAGTAAAGTAAAGTAACATTGGTTACATTGGGGTTTTTGAGTTGAGTTACCGCTGAAAATTAATGTGACTTCCGTATGTGGTTCTGGATACGGATAAAATTCTGTGTCGATACATTCATTCTATCGGGAGTTATCGTGTTCACAGAACCCACACACACCGTCTGAACCCAATTTGCCTGAATCATCTACAACATTTCGAATTGTTACATTATTTTGTTGGGTTTTGAGTTGGGCCCCCTCCTCTGATCCTACACTTTCATTTGGTCCATTTGGCTGATTGATTGCTATCCTCCTTATGGGGTTGTAGATACACATTTAAAGTATCGTATCGATACAATCATTACTTCGGTAATAAGTGTCGTCCTAGCAGGTGTTCTGGATGCACAAAATTTCATGTCAATAAACGCATTCTGAAATTCAACTTAAGCACACCGTCCTTCGGTTGGGACGTTAAGCGATGGTCCCGAGCCTGTACGATGTCAGGTACTCGTTAAAGACCACTGCCCTAGGTGAATAAAAATTTAGGATAGCCAACATTTAGGACTCCCATTGTAAAGTCAGGATTTCCACCAGAGTGACGAAAGAGCGCTCTGGTAGTAGGCGATATGACCTCGTATTTAAAGCCCGGGCAACTAACGAACTACAGATAAGAATAAGAATTTCCATTTTTGGAATCAGGGTGACGGAAAACACGGAATTCCATTGAAAACTCAACATTGAATTTCTGGCCGATTACATAACTTCTCCTATATTTTGTACAGTTGGGGAACCAACCACTAAATGCCTCTGGCAAATAATTGCCTGATAATTCCCAGTTTTCCCTGCTGCTGGACACCCTGTACAATAATAAAGGTTTCAATAGGACAAAATGAACCAGAAAAGGTTTCCAAACCAACACCAGGTTGGATATTCCAACGAGATGTGGGAAATTATTCCAATCTCGTACAGCTGCCACCAACCAGGGTGTACCCCAGTCAACAGCATAAACCCTACCTGATGGAAACTCAAATATCGGAATAAATCATCCAGTATGGCTAGATACATTAGAGAGACGGATGTAGGGTGTGAAGAAAGTCCGGGCTTGAATGTAAAATGATAGAATATCGTAATAAAAAAGTTGTCGGTGAATCTCGTCCCCCTTCCAAAACCATTCGACCGTTTGCGCTAATATTCAAGATTCGATTTAAATAGGGGCTCCTAAATCCTCATACTAAATTTTGTGTCGATAAATTCATTACATCGGTAGTTATTAGGCTTTCTGAATCGAGCACTCTCCCTGAACCCCCTTCACTACAGCCGGTTTCGTTGAAACTTGACAGGTTAGTCCTCATTTGGTTCTGACTTCAAATATGAAATTTCATGTCGAAACATTCATTACATCAACAATTATTGCGGTTTTTGAGTTGAGCCCCCCCCCCCCCCCCCCCCTGTTTACCCCCTCACTTCAATATTATAGTTCTGGATAAATATATATATATCGTGTCGATACATTAATCCTGTCAGAAGCTATCCCGATCAGACCCGATCATTCCCAGCAATACGCACCTAACGGGAAGTTATCGGTTGAACTTTAAACGGTACTTATGTTTTCTGACCCCCTGATTCCAAAAATTAAATTAAAACTGTCCTATGTGTCTGTCTGTGAACCGCCTAACTCCCGATGGAATGAATATATCGATATAATTGTAACCCAAAAGGTAGATTTTTTTTTGTGTTAGCTTTGCCTATAACTGTGCTATATGGTTATTATCCATGGCCCCGGGAGAGAGTTTTATCTACAAAATGAAACACTCCTGGCCGGGATTTGAACCCGCAACCATAATAAAAACCATGCGACCAAAGCCCTACGCTCTAGCCCGCACGGCCATTATGGCTCCTTCGATAGAGTTTTCTATAGACATGTGCTCCTTCAATCAAATCAAGAGTCAGGCGATAAATGACAATATTGTATAATAACTCAAAGAAACGGATTTAGAGATTTGAAATTTAATATTCAAAAGTATAATAAATATATATATATACATATATTATTTTTTATATATTGTTATAGTTACATTGTTTTCTTTCTTTTCTATATCTCGCACATTGGGACCTGAAGATGGGACGTAAGAACGTCCCGAAACATCGTTGGGATAAAAACACTTCCAAAGAGTTTTTTTTTTTTTAATAGTTATCTTAATTTTTATTAAATTGAAAAATGCATTGAATGTGTCTACTTATTATAAACGTATCTTGTATTAATTTTTTTTATATATTCATATATTTTAAAGTATTTATTTGTTCAGTTTTTATTAATTTCATTTTAATTTTTTTCATAGTTTTGTTATTCCTACTAATCTTACGTGTGTTAGACTCAAGTAGTTATAAATCTCATTTATAAGCTATCTTAATGTATAAATTCTTTTTACGTATCCTATTACCATGTATTGGTTTAACGGAAATAAATTTATTATTATTATAAGATAGGGAACTTCGTAGGAAACTTAGATCTTTTGGTATCTTAAACAATTTTCAAACGTTGAGAAATATTCTAAAAAAGTAATGAAAACAATATATTCTGAAGAAGCTCATGCCCGTGGCATTTAGCATTTAGAATAGAAAATGATTGCAGTTTCATCTCCAACATTCCTACCTGGTTCGTAGGTAATAAGGCAAAATGAGTAATGGAGTCTCTTCGTCTGTATTAGAATTTTTAAAGGGCATAAAAACAACCCTGTAAAGAGAACAGATCTACTATCATTACCAGAGCCTAGTGTCGGACCTACAGACTTGGGACACCCGGAGGCTTTTCTTTTGTGTGAGGCCCCCTTCAAGAATTATGGAAGAGATTATAGGTGGGATAGACCTTATTGGACCCGACCCCTCAATAGGCATTGCACAGGAAGGCGCATTGCAAGAACCGTTCTGAAGGAATGAGCATTGGGGAAAGGAAACTCAACCGGGTTGTAAAGAGTCAAATATGATTACCGATTACCTCTATATATATAACGTTCCAACTATAGAGAAGGAGTGTTCTGTTGACTGTAAAAAGCCAACGTTGGTCTGATTGAGTGCGGGATGTTGATGTTGGCTGTGAAACAATGTCTGGTGGGTGTGACTACTCTGCTCCATTTAGGTTGCATAACGAAAAGAGCCGGCCCGACCCCCGGCCGTTACATCGGTAATTATAGAGGAGGCGAGGTTTAGTGAACCAGGACAGGGTCGGTGAGGCCCATTTGCATGCCGGGGGCACACTGGTGCATCCCCTGAGGGCAGTTAGGCCTGCACCACAATCCCAGGCCAATGCAACAGTCCACCCAACAAGATAGTAATTCTCCGGCGAGCGAATCACCGGCTATATCCATCCCCAACACGAATTAATCAATTACCTACCGTTTCGGCTAAAACTAAATATTTGACTTACAAAGTGAAACCTCATTTAAATTTTGTGTCGATAAATTCATTTCATAGGCAGTTATTACAGTTTTTGTGTTATGCCCCTCCCCTAATTCTCCTTATCCCTTTGGCCGATTTGGCTGAAAATCAGCAGGAGTCGCCCTAATCGGATTTTGAATGTACATATAAAATGTCATGTCGATACTTTGATTACATCGGCAGTTGTTGGGATTTTTGAGTTGATATCCTCCTCCCCTTCGAATAATTCCGCTGAAAATCAATAGGTGTCGTCCTTAGAGTACTTTCAATTTACACATGAAATATTGTGAGACAATGGCAGTTATTAGAGTTTTTGTTGTATGGGTGGGGGATGTGCCACTGATGATGACACTGTTGCTTTGAAAACCGGTTGTGGTCAAAAATAAAACAGTGGGAAGACAACACCTTTTGTTTCTAAGACATATATCGAGATTCAATCGAGAACCATTGAGTACTCTATGTACCTACTACAACTATACTGTTTTTCACTTTTGGAACCAAAACATGAATTTCTGACCGATTACATAACTTCCCCAAAACTTTGTAAATCTGGAGAAGTAATTATTCATGTCCGAACAGTATGCATGCCTTCCATTGAACGTAGACGCACGGCGTTCCAAGGCTCAAAATAAAAAAAATAATACAGGGAGTAACCATTTTTTGCAATACTTCGTGAATGTATTCTAGAGACCAAAATAGCAAAAAAAGTTTATTTCTATGAGAAGTTATAAACTTTTACTAAGACTACTAGACAAAAAAAGTCCAAACTAACTTTGAAAACAAAACTACTTATATACAACGTAGTACTCAAACCTATGTGGACTTACGGACTTGAACACTGGGGTTCTGCCAAGGCTTCCAATCCTTTCAATTCAAAATCCTTCGTAAAATAGCCAATGCTCCTTATTATGTCTCCAACAAAACTCTTCACACTGACCTTAACGTACCTTTTGTCACTGAAGTCGCTAAATCCAATTATAAAAAATTATTTTACCTTCTTAGTTCCCACAATAATCCTCTAGTCCATGCGCTGCATTCTGCCATACTTTCTCAACGACGGCTTAAGCGTCAATGGCCTAGAGACCTCCTTAGCAGCAGTAGTGACAGTGATTAGATACAAATGAGAGGAAATCAATTACTTGGGAGTGTCACCACTGGGTGATTTCTTCCCTCTTGACATTTTGACATTGCCATTATCTCTTTATTAGCACATTTGCTTGTTGTATTTATTTGTATACAGTTATAAATAGCTATTTGTAAATAATAATTAAAAAAAAATTTCTAAGAGTAAATATATCTGTAGGCATTTATCATTTTCGTTTTTTTATTTAAATAAATATACTTAAAAATTGTAAATTGTATATGGAGCTCAGTCCCATCAATAAATATTATCATTATAACAAAAATTATGAGGTTTTTGACTGCGTATATCTGGAGAAAATACCTAAGATTAGGAAGAGTGAAAAAAAAAAAGTGAAAAAGTTGAGTCGAGGACAATAAATCTAAGGCAAAAGAGATTATCCGGCGCGTATAAATTCACATGAAACTATTTGTCATTCTGAGTAATTTATTTGTTTTAGGCTTCAGACACAGACATGGTGTCTCTCCAGTCCAAAAAGAATTCACAACTTTAAGTTTTAATATATGAAACTTTTGGTTTGTAAAAAAGTTTGTTTTGGTGGAACATAACACTGTTGAAACAATTATAACTGTAGGTATTCGACAAATTAAATTCAACTGGGGTTTATAATTAATAAATACGTTGAAGTTTTATATTAAAATTCAAAACCATATAAGAATGGCATCTATTAATTTTCCGCAAAATTGGTCATTTGCTAATATGAGGATTCAGGAGCCACTATGTAAGTCAAATATTGAGTTTTAGCCCAAACGGTCGATTAGATTTGGAGGGAGAGCGAAAAAGTAGTTGATTAATTCGTGGTGGGGAAGTACATAGCCGGTGATTCGTCTAAGACTGTTTTGTAACTAGATTATTTTTCAACTAGCAATAATTGTCACTCTTTATAATACACCTCTTCTCGTTTCGAATCGGGTCCGCTACCTTGGGTTATTTATTGAAAGACGCCTGACATGGAATCCTCATACTAGACTTAAAAGACAAGAACTTAATCGACGATACAAACTTTTAATATGACTTTTAGACAACAGATAGAAACTTACAATAAGTAATAAAAGACTCATTTACAACTAATTACTGAAGACAATATGGGCATATGGAGCTGAACTCTGGGGCTCAACTAAACCTTCGAATTCTTATAAAATTCAAACCTTACAATCCCGTATCCTTCGTGAAATCACAAACGCTCCATTCTACGTCTCTAATGCTATCCTTCACAATAACCTGCAGATTCCCTTTGTAAGGGATGTAATTAATTCCCACTACAGAAAATTCCATTCCACCCTTTCCTTTAGTCCGCAGACTTGCCACAAGAACCCTTCCTAATGTTGATGTTTGGAGACTGAGGCGGCAATGGCCTCGAGACCTACTAGTGAATTGAAGACTTATCATCTACAAACGCTTTATGTTTCTTTATCATTTAACAATTTTTTTTTAAATATATATTTTAATACCTCTTTCTCATCCCCAATAACAAGATTGTTATTGATACAAGTGTCATTGATGAATGATTTCTCTTTCAACATCCAAGTCATTTATTTATTATGTATCACATTTGCTTATTATATATATTGTATAAATATAGTTGTAAATATAAAATTAAAATTAAAAAAATATATATATTATTTTTATTTTATTTCAAACTTGACATGTTTTTTTAGTCTTTGTCAAGAGTAAATTATTATTATTATTTTTTTGTTTTTGCAGGACAAACTATTCGTAGTCTTGAACATTTTTTATTTCCTTTTAATTGGAACAAATTAAAAGTTTTCATTAATTTCATTCTTTATAATATTTTTTTTTTTACATTAACCCATTTATTTAGTTGATGGTTGAAAAACGTAAAATAAACATTAAAATGAAAGACAGAGTCTATTTATTACGGGCGCTTGTAAAATTATAGCTCTCGTTAAAACTAAGAAAGAAATTAAAATGCAATATTGTAGGAAATTATTGGAGAAAAGCTGTAAGTCCTAAGTTACTTGAAGGGACTTGGCCAAGTAGGATTATGGCCCTTTAAGCCATCAGCATTAGAATGTTCAATTGTTACGGGAAGCTATAAGAATGATCGTTATAGGAAAGTGAAGTTAGTTGAACTTTAGACGTATTGCTTCATAGGTACTTACTTAAAAAAGCTTCAGATTTTTAAAACAGTAAATCAATTTTAATGCTGTCTTTTGGAACCTCATCTTAAACTGAGTATACAGGGTGTTCATTTTATCTTAATCCAGGTAAATAACTCGAAAAATAATGATTTTCTCAAAAAAAGTTTGAGACACAAAATGTAGAGTAGAATTGACCTCATTATTTTCTGTAATCTAATTTTTAAACAAGACAATTTTTAACGTTTTTTATGAATTTAAAAAAAAAATGTTTTTTTGACCGTCAACCTATTTTTTTTTTTGCATATTTAGAATCCTGGGAAAAAATTAAGGGAGGTTAAATGAGACATTTTTTTGTTAGACAAATATTAATGAATTTTATTGTAGTAAATGTTGTAAAAAGTAGAGTCCAACTTTCTTGTTGTTTCCTAGAATGTTTATTTAACTGATTTGCGCATTCCCATAAATTCCTTGTTAAGTTAGCCTGCATAAAATCAGATATGAAGGTCCCCATATCTACTGGAGAGAGGTAGGTCGGTAATTGAGTGGTTACAACAAGGTTATAAACTAATGATAATGTTCACTGCACACAGGTCACCTGTTATCACCAACAGAGGTCACATGGAAGTTGTATCTGCCACATAAATCGTCTGTCTACACATTTATTATTTAGTAACAGTTACTGATAAAAGATAAGCCATTTAACAGTTCTACCAACAGGTCAATTGCTACATGGAAACATTTCAAATAAAATATGGACGTAAAGAGGGGGCGTAGTCAGGATTTTGAGCAGGGGGGGGGGGGGGGGGCAAAGTTAGGCTACGAGAATGGGGGGTATAGACTCCCGGGGTGGTTAGCGTTGCAGACTTTTTGTTATTAATTTGGGAGACTCGGACCTCTAGAAGCTCCCCCTGAGGTAACCACTGACTGTAATACTTAAGTTGACTTTACATGAGCAGCAAAAATGCAAAGCGCAGCAGCAGCAAATGCACGCTATTGGCTGTTAGTCATTTAATTCTTTAAAAAAAATCATTTAAAAGCACAGAAACCACAGCGTGCATTTGCTGCTGCTGCGCTTTGCATTTTTACTGCGCATGTAAAATCAGCTTTAAGAGTATAAAGTATAACATAAATGAAAATCATATGTGATAGTAAGATGTTGTGGGACTAGATTTCTAATAGAAATAAAAGACGTTGTCTTCCCACTGTTTTATTTATACCAGAACCGGTTTTCGACGCAACAGCGTCATCATCAGTGGTTCATCCAACCACACAGCACAGCGGTTGGAAGATAACTGGCCAGCTGTGGTGTGTGGTTGGATGAACCACTGATGATGACGCTGTTGCGTCGAAAACCGGTTCTGGTATAAATAAAACAGGGGGAAGACAACGTCTTTTATTTCTATTATAAATGAAAATTTTGAGAAAGGAAATGAAAAGATCGAATTAATAAATGTAATATGACTTGTTTTGTACATGTACATTCATGTAACAGCTGATTGCTGATTTAGGAATCAGATGCACGGGAAATGTGAAGACCCTATTGGTAACTTGCAAGCAATCCATTTTTAATAAAAACTATTTTTTTAGTTTATTTAATTTTTATCTTGGTTTTTTGCTCAGGCCAGGGGGGCATGCGCCTGGCTACGCCCCTGGACGTAAATATGAAACTACAAAAAGGAGGACTCTTCTGTAATCAATCAGATATTCGATGTCGAGTTTTACTGATATTTAATGCCTTTCGATCAATCGACCGTTTGGACGAAAAATTAATACTTTACTTACATAGTGGCTTCTGAATCCTGATACTAAATTTCATGTAGAAATATTCATTACATAGGAAGATGGAATTATTGAGTTGAGCCCACTCTGATCCTCCTACCCTTCGGTTGATTCCGCTGAAAATTAATAAGTGTCATCCTTAGAGGGTTCTGGGTACATAAATAAAAAATCGTGTCGATACATTCATTCTATAGGGAGTTATCGTGTTCACAGACAGATTTTATTTTTTCATTTTAGGAATTAGGAGATCGGAAAACATGATATTTCGTTGAAAACTCGGGATCGAATTCCTGACAGATTACGTAACTTCCCCTATACTTCGTATAGCTGGGAAAGTAAATATGAGTGTCTGTGAACACGATAACTCCTGATAGAAGAAATGTATCGACAAAAAATGTTATATGTATATCCAGAATCCTCTAAGGACGAATCCTTTTGATTTTCAGCCAAATCGACAAGGGCTCAACTCAAAAACCCTTATAATTACCAATATAATGAATAAAATTTAGTATGAGGATTCCTTGAGTAAATCAACTATTGAGTTTTAGTCAACCAAATTAATTGGTTAATTGTACTTTCTTACTTTACTTTCCCTGGCGCTACGGTCCTTGTAGAACCTGGGCCTCCGCAACAATCTTCCGCGAACCTTCTTGTGAAGAATAAAAAAGGGGGTACTCACCACTTGTGAAGATTAAAAAAGACTGTATTTGTAAATAATATAATTTAAGAGAATGTTAGGTGAATAATAAGAATGACTGTCTTTACTTTAATTTAAGGTATGGTGCTTCACTCACCAAACCGGGATCTTAACTTAATGGTACTTGTTAATTCTAGGGGGTTTCAATAATAACACCAATTAGGCTGTTGAATAACTTCTTAGAGAATGTATTTCAAATGTCAGAACTCATGACAGATAATAAGATATGACAAGAACAGTTTAACACTTGGAAACATAAACAATAGGAATTCGACTTACGTCCAGAAGTAGAGAGAGAGCAGTCCACACGTCTGACCAGGTTCCAGAATCTGACCACAACGCATCTCCTCATCGGTATTTAACCTTTGAGGAGCGGAAATGTTTACCTTGGTCAAGATCAAATATCCTGTTTACGGGTCAACACTCTCGATGTCACAATCGCGGTTCCTTGGCCGAGCCAATCTCAATAAACGGGGAACAAAGATTTGTTTTTCCTGAACTCTTTCGAGTTTTCTGACAAAGTCCCCTTCACCGCCTTCTCACATACTTCCCCCTGCAATCCAGAAGTCACGCCCTCGTGACGAGACACAACCGGGAGGAGCTGCCAATCTGCAAAGCGCTGCATACAAAGTTGATGGAATGTTGTTGTTATTTCTAGAAGTTCGTCTGTAGAGTTCTCGTAATTTCTCCTCTCTCTTTCTCTGACTAAAGTAAACTCCTAAAGTCCTGATTCCAAGTGTTAAATTCATGTTTAGTACAGATAAATATATAAATATAAAGTACAACATATATCGACTACTTTCTGAGAAAAAGAAAAAGTAAACTTCAATTTTCATTAACAAAACAAAATTATACTTAAAACTTATCAACAAAATAAGAAACAAACTTAATAATGTATATACTGTAAAAGATTTAGTAATATGCTAAGGCGTATAAAACAATGTTTATATGTATATTCTTTTTTTTTTTTCAAATGACGTAAATACCAATATATATGTATACAATTTAAAATAAATGAATATTACTAAACAAGTCTATTTGCAATAACATAAAAAAATCAAAATAGATTGGAAACACATTCCTTTTTTTTTTTTTGAGATTCTCGCTATAAAATAGTTATAGGTACATCTAATTATACTCCTCTATGAGACCAAATAAAAACAATTATTGAATACAACAGAAATGTTTTTATAAACACTTCGAAAAATTCACTTAACGAATCACAAAACAAATCAAAACAAAAACAAAATATATAGGAGAGAACAATGGACTCTTCTTCCAATATTTACTAATAACAATAAAAAAACACAATCAATTATTTAATAAACTATTATTTTGTATTCCTATGCAGTCTGCATAATGTTGCTAACGAACAACTAAGATTCTAAATAAATTATTGACAGAAAGAAAAGAGAAAAAAAAAATATCTATAATAAAGTTAACCTATTGACTAAACTCCGTTCCATGAGCTATGGGCTGTGTAATGTATTTATTCAACTAAAGTTACACAGAGGCCCTTCTAGGGGCTAAAATCATTATTGTATTTTCTTTTTGTCTTGTAGATTTAAAATATCTGGCTACCAACATTTCAAAAAAAATATATAGAAGCAATAAAGACAATGTATGTTACCTGTATATAGCTCATGGAAGGAAGTGATCAAATTCTGGACCTGCCTTTCTCAAGAAAGCGCTAGTCTTCACTCCCTCCACTCTGTTTATGTTTCCATTCAATCTGTTCCTGTTTCTGTTTTCACACTTTTGTTATTGTAAACTGCATCCTATCTCAACAATATCCTTGACATACCCAAAACACGGATGTGTCCAGTCAATGAACTCCAAAATTATTTCCAAATGTCTTATCCCTAACGTGGATTTCCCTATAATCTCCCTTAATTGAGCTTAAATATCGCAATTATCTCCCAAAAATCTCCCTAAATTGCGTCTTATTCTTTATCTCTTTTTTTTTTTTCTCTTAATACAAGTATCTCTCTTAATTTGCGCTTAAATGTCGCATTTGTCTCCCATAAATCTCCCTAAATTGCGGCTTATTCTTTATCTCTTTTTTTTTTTCTCTTAATACAAGTATCTCTCTTAATTTGCGCTTAAATGTCGCATTTGTCTCCCATAAATCTTCCTAAATTGCGGCTTATTCTTTATCTCTTTTTTTTTTTTGTTTTAATATAAGTATCTCCCTTAATTTGCGCTTAACTCTTTATCTCTCTTTTTTTTTCAAATAACTTCCTTTTATTTATTTAATTTTATTTTTTTTTAAAAAGGCTCCGTGAACAGGCGACCGCGTTTTCAAAATTAACCGGTGCTTTATCTAACACGAAGCCTCAACTTCTCGAATTACTCTTTATATTTTCACCGCACGACTTTTTACGCTAAATTCCTTTATCTCTCTTTTTTTTTCAAATAATTTCCCTTCTTTTTTTTTTTTTTTTTTAAGGCTCCGTGAACAGGCGACCGCGTTTTCAAACTCAACCGGTGCTTTATCTAACACGAAACCTCAGCTTCTCTAATTACTCTCTTTTACATTTTATATTTTCCACCGCGCGACGTTTTGCGCTAAATTCCTTGTTCTACCAATTACTTAACATTTGCGCATAGTATATATATCTTCCAAAAAAAATTCTCCCATAATTGCGCTTAAATATCTCTATCATCTCTCTCAAAAATCTCCTTAAATTGCGCACAATATTTATATTTATCATTAAAATCTCCCTTAATTTGCGCTCAATATATATATATATATATCCCATATTCACTTTTATTCTCTTTGACGCGTAATTATCTACCTCTTTTATTTTTTTATTATTTTTTTTTTTTAAATATTTTCTTTCTTTAGCACAATGTTTGAAATCTTTCCTTTTTCCCTTTTTAACAAGAAGGTCATATCAGAGGACAAGGAGGAAGGGTTCTCCTTGGCGCTGTATGCCTCTTATCCTATCGTGTGCCCCTTCATGCACACACGGTAGATCGAAAAAGAGAGAAAGGATAGATACATGGGCTACTTTACTTTAATTTAAACATTATCTGTGGTAGTATTTCTTCATCCTTTTTATATGAAAAACATCGTCCACTAACTTCCCAGCTTTATAAACCTGAATAACATAATTCAACTTGTTTAGGCGCTTCTGGACAACAAAAGGTCCCTTATATTTCGGCTGTAATTTTCTTGATTTACTCGGATCAAAACAAAATTCTCTTAATAGAACTAGATCGCCCTCTTTAAATTCCACAAAGCTGTGCTTTTTATCGTAATTTTCTTTTTGAATTAGCTGAGGCTTTTTTAAAATTTCCGGGATTGTTTTTCTTATAACTTGCAACTCCTCTATAGTTTTAATTACGTCCGCCTCATAAGTGTGCGGAACTAGAACGACGTCCAAAGGAATCTTAGGCCTATAACCGTGCATCAAGAAAAACGGTTCGTAACCCGTACTTGCTTGTTTAGACGTATTATAAGAGAAGAGAACATGGTCCAAATGTGTGCTCCAATTATTTATATTTTTATTAACGTAATGTGACAACATTTGAATAAGTGTGTGATTGAATCGTTCTACAATGCCTTGAGCGCATGGGTTAAAAGCCGTACTTTTTTTGTGATAAATTCCCAAGGCTGCTTTAAATTGTAACAAGGACTTCTCCAAAAAATGTGTCCCTCTGTCTGATGAGACTATACTCGGGACCCCAAAACGATTTACCATATTCAATAAAAATTTTGCCGTAGATTTGGCATCTGCAGACCTAGTGGCTTTTGCCATGACAAATTTTGTTGTTGTGCAAGTTGCTACTATAATGTACTTGTTCCCATGAGAGCTTGTTAATGGCCCCAAGTAATCTATAACTACATGTGAAAAAGGGGTCGTGGATGGAATGATGGGGCTGAGATCCCCCTGGGGCAAACTTTTTGGAATTTTTTCTCTTTGACATGAGTCACACGATTGTATGTATGTCGTAATTTCGGATAGCATAGAGGGCCAAAAGTAATTAGTTAGTAATCTACCATAAGTTTTAGCGATACCTAGGTGTCCTAAATCGTCATGGCAAGAGTGCAACAATTCTCTTTTTAAAGAATCAGGCACTAAAATTAAATTTCTTCGTTCCTTAGGGGTAAAGTATTTGTAATAAATTATATCGTCGTCCGAATTTAATACATAATTTCGCGATTTACGACGTATTGATTTATCGCCGAATTCGTTGTCCGTCAAGGCCTGGTAAATTTGTGAACAAAATTTATCTAATTTTTGCAATTTCGCAATATTTATTATTTTTATTTCATTGACCGCAAAATCATTGTCATAAGACGTGTCTACAAATTTATCTACTGGATTTCTTGAAAGGGCATCTGGGACGACCATTTTCTTCCCAGGCTTATGTATGATCTCGAAATCGTAATCTACTAATTTTAAAGCTAATCTATGTAACCTTGAAGAGATATTTTTTATATTATTATAGTATTTCAAACTGACATGATCATTATATATGATTACCCTTTGTCCCAGCACGAAGGGACGCCAGTAATTTAAACAATAAACTATAGATAGCAATTCTATCTCTGAAGTTGTCCATCTCTGTTCAACATCAGTCAATTTACGGCTCAAAAACTGAACAGGGTGAAAGACATCGTTCTTGTCGGGCTGCATCATAACAGCTCCAATACCAACAAGAGATGCGTCTGTGTAGATATGAATTGGAAGATTTTCATTAAAGTGCATCAAAACTGGTGGGGATATTAATTTTAATTTTAATGCATCAAAAGCTTCTTGATGTATTTCTTTCCAGATTAATTTTTTGTTTTCTAGCTTTGTCAAATCCGTCAACGGGGCTGCTATGGTGGCGTAATTTTTTATGAACTTTCTGTAATAGTTAGTGGTTCCCATGAAGGACCTCACTGCTTTGACCGTGGTCGGAACCGGGAAGTTTTGGATCGCTTCAATTTTATCAGGGAGTGGCGTGATGCCTTTTTGTGAAACGTTATGACCTAAAATGTCTATTTGGTCGAAAAAAAATTTACATTTATCAGTTTTCACCTTTAAGTTTACGGAGCGAATCTTTTCTAAAGCTAGACGTAAGTTGTGTAAGTGGTTGTCAAATTCGTCTGAAAACACAACAATATCGTCTATATAACATATCATTTTGCGGTATAGATATTCCGAAAATAGTCTGTTTACCGCCCTCTGAAATGAGGCGGGACTGTTTTTAAGTCCTTGGGGCAAACATTTGAACTCATATTGGCCAAACGGAGTAACAAATGCTGTTATTTCGCGATCCTCTTGAGATAAGGGTTGTTGATAAAAAGCGGAATTAAAATCTAATTTTGAGAATATACCAGAGCCTTGCAGACAATCAAACACCGAATCTATTCGAGGAAGGGGGAATTTATCCGCTAACAATTTCTCATTTAATTTAATATAATTTATGACCATCCTGAATGATTTGCCGTCAGGTTTCCTAACTAAATGTGCTGGAGAGCTGTATGCAGATTGAGTTGGTCCAATGATATCGGCTTTCAACAGAATATCCACTTGCCTCTGTAACTCCTCTCTCTCAAATTTGGAGACACGGTATGGAGGGAGAGAGACTGGTTCTCTGTCTATTAATTTTAATTTGTATGGTGATAATTTTGTAGGGCCTAAATCCCCTGAATGAGTGGCAAAAACGTCTCTAAATTCAAAGAGGAGGTCGAACGCCTTCTTATATTGACCCTCCGGTAGCTCCGGATTAATCTGTATCACATGTCCGGCTTTATCGGTTAGAATGGGTTTTTTCTGGTCAGGCATACGATTCTGGTATCCAATTAACGTGTTACATACCACCCTCTGTGTTACTGAGGATATGTTCTGCACTTCTAACTCATCCGATGTATTTGGACAAGATGAATCTATTACCTGAATAGGACTTTCGTCGAAATATTCGTGATTTAAATTAATTTGATCAGTAATATGAATTCCTTTAGTTAATTTGTTTGTTAGTTGCAAATGTTTTCGGGTCAAAGGAGGAAGTATTATGTCACCTGTTGTCCTCAGCTCTAAATGTTTTGGATCAATTGACGTTTGTTTTGGTGTTAACGTCAACATTTCCTTTGTCTCTGGAATGTGACCCACTCTAAGATGTACACAGAGTGACCCAGTTTTGTAATCCAATACCGCTCCTCGCTGACTAAGAAAATCCTCTCCAAGAATGGCCTGACAGTTCAGATTTCTCGCTACGAAAAATCGTTGCCTCATTTTATTTTCTTTTATTTTTATTATTGTGTCTATATGGCCCAAAATTTCGACTGGCGAACTATTTGCAGCCATAGCTTTAATTGTTGTGTCTTTTGTAAAATTAAAATGTTGGTTATTTTTAAATGTGTCGTAATTTAAAATAGATACAGAAGCCCCAGTATCTATTAAAGTTCTAACTTTTAAATCAAATATTTCTGTCTCAATTGTAGAGCTGGACACGTTCACGGAATTAAATTCATATACTTTGTTAGGCCCAAAACGCCTAGCGTTAATTAGTTTTTTGAAAAATTCCGACAGTTATTCGATATATGGCCTATCTCCCCACACTTCTGGCAGACTGGCCGGTGAGAACTTCGGCAATCACGGAAAAAATGCCCTGGTTTCATACATAAGTGACATAATGGGCGGGCGTTATGAGTATTACGGTTTGAATTATAGTAACCCGGTCCTCGTTCCCCAAACTGTCTGTTAGGACCCCTTAAATTTCCTCGATTATTTTCGTATCCCAGATTCCTTGCGTCTCTACCATTTCTTTGTGAAAAATGTTGCTCCCTATTTTTTCCGTTTTGTCCAAAGTACCCCCTTTGTCGTTCATCTTGCCTATTGTTTGTACCTACTCTCCCCGCATTTAACTCTAGAATATTTACTTTCGCAATTAAATCTTCTATCTGTTTGTTAACTCCCACCTTGCGACGATCTTCTAAGATTTTTCTTGCAATTTCTAAATTTTGTAAATTTGTTTTGAAACGTTCTAAAGATGAATTATCCCCAACCTGAACTTTCATTAGATATTGTTCATCTAACCCGTTTGTGATATGTTGAATTATATCAATCTCAGACATATTTGGATCTAACTTTTTACACAAACCTTGAATTTGAGCTACATAATCTAAACAGGATTGATTTTCACCTTGTCTCATTGATTCAATTTTTAACTTCAAGTTATGATGAAATCTGGGATTCCTAAATTGGGTTAAAAAACTTGTCCTTAAATCCTCCCATGTGATGCCAGCTCTTAATGTGTCATAAAAAATCTTAGCTGTTCCTTTTAGGTAAAAGGGTATCAGGGTAATTCTATCTTCTTTTTCCCAACCGTTTATGTGTGCTATAGCGTCAAATTCATCAAGATATGAGGATATACAATCCTCCGGTCCTCCCGCGAAAATAGAGGGAGTAAGCTTTGGTAAACGTTTTGTTGGCACCATGTTTCTAGGGGGTTTATTTATGAATTCGTCAAGAGAAGTTTTTGTGTCGTCAAGAGAGGTCTTTGTGTCGTCAAGAGAGATTTTCGCGTAATCTAATTCTTGTAAAGAAGTTCTTATGTCTTCTAAATCTAATTGAGCTTTCAGTTGGACCACGTTCTCTACACAATAATCCCTTAATCTTTTCCTCAAAATATTTGCATTATCTTCCTCAGAAAAAACTATATTTAAAATCTTTAGCAATTCAAGTACCTGTCGCTTTTGTAATGAATAAATCCAACTTGAGTAAAATTGCGTTTTCCCCTCCTCAGAGGTTGATATGTTCTGAAGGAACGTTTCCCACAATGTCATCTATACCCGGAGAGATATGTGAGATAGCAGTCAATAAAAATAGAAATTTAATGGTGAAAAATATGAGTTCTGAATTTAATAGTTCTCAAGAAGTTAAAAAAACGGCGCCTCCACCACTTGTGAAGAATAAAAATGGGGGCCTTCACTACTTGTGAAGAATAAAAAAGGGGGTACTCACCACTTGTGAAGATTAAAAAAGACTGTATTTGTAAATAATATAATTTAAGAGAATGTTAGGTGAATAATAAGAATGACTGTCTTTACTTTAATTTAAGGTATGGTGCTTCACTCACCAAACCGGGATCTTAACTTAATGGTACTTGTTAATTCTAGGGGGTTTCAATAATAACACCAATTAGGCTGTTGAATAACTTCTTAGAGAATGTATTTCAAATGTCAGAACTCATGACAGATAATAAGATATGACAAGAACAGTTTAACACTTGGAAACATAAACAATAGGAATTCGACTTACGTCCAGAAGTAGAGAGAGAGCAGTCCACACGTCTGACCAGGTTCCAGAATCTGACCACAACGCATCTCCTCATCGGTATTTAACCTTTGAGGAGCGGAAATGTTTACCTTGGTCAAGATCAAATATCCTGTTTACGGGTCAACACTCTCGATGTCACAATCGCGGTTCCTTGGCCGAGCCAATCTCAATAAACGGGGAACAAAGATTTGTTTTTCCTGAACTCTTTCGAGTTTTCTGACAAAGTCCCCTTCACCGCCTTCTCACATTCTCTATCCTCGGCCTCCCGTCTCCATCTTCTCACACCCATCGTTCTGAGGTCGTCCTCCAGCCAACGTAAACGGGGTCTACCTCTTCTTCTTTGTCCTCCCGGGTGTCCCTCCAGTATCCTCCTCGGCAATCTGTCTGGTTCCATCCTCTGTAAATGCCCCAGCCATCGCAGCCGCCCCGCTCCTGCTTCACTAAGGTCACCAGGTCCGGGATCTTGTACAGGTCCCATTAGTTAATTGTAAGCGGTAATTAATAGTGGTATTTGAATTGCGAAAAATTAGTTGAATAACTCGTACTGGAGAAGTACCTTGCCAGTGATTCACCGTCGATGTTTGAATGGTGGCTTTTTAATTAAAGTTAGTTATTGTGACTCATGCCCGGGCTTTAGCTATGAGGTCATATCGCCCATTACCAGAGCGCTCTTTCGTTGCTCTGGTGGACATTAGCCCGACTCTACTGTGGTATTCATAACTTTTGCCTACCCAGGTTTAGTTACCCACGACACATTTTACAGGCTCGGTACTATCGCTTAAGGTCCCATCCGAAGGACGGCGTGCCCAACGATTTTTTTACCTTTCAGATAAAAAACTTAAGGGCCTTAGACGGGTTTCGAACTCGAGATCTGAAGCTGAGCTTTTAATTAAAAGGATGAAAAAAAAAAAAAATCTTAATTATTTTCAGACTAATAACAGATTAATGAGCGAGAGAGATTTATTCCTGCTGGGGAGTTTTAATCCTGGCAAAAATTGAGCTGTATATAGGCTTCTGGCGTAAATCAACGGTCCCATATCGATTGGTTACTGAGTCGAGAGTGACAGAGGAGGGTAACATTTGAGGCCTGACAAATGGGGCATAAACAATTAAACATCTCCTAAAATATTTAAATATATATATATATATATATATATATTATAACCATTTCCCTCCCTGTGTGAGTGCAAATCACGTAATTAATAAAATAAATAAAATTGAGATCGTAAAATTATTAAATTTGAAAATTATTTAAATCGCGACTTTAATTAAACAATGCCTGAATAGCTGAAAGCACTCCCACGGGAAGAACGGTTACAAGATCCTAACGGTTAGTTGACATCAGTAATTAACAATAATTAATTACTGTTGTCAACCAGAAGAAGCATGAGTGGGGGGGGGGGGGGGGGAATGAAATGAATCAAACCTATAACTTTAACATATTTATTTTAATGAGAACATATTTACAAAACAACAATTGAATATATATATAATTTGGCCGTGTGTCTGAAGGACTGAATTATAACTTAATTACGAGGTACCTCGATACGATATCCATGGCGAATGACGGCGTGATCACCCTTTCTGGACTTCCCGTAGAAATCGTCTATTCACATAGTCCCTGAAGATCTGCGTAGTTTCGAGGGCACACCAGAAGTTACACCCCCACTGACTTTGCACCGTCCAAAATCAAAGTGTGTCTCTACGACTAATTCACATATTCAAACTGATATTACTTATAGAAAAGATACGTGGTGATCACCCAAGACATGAACGAAGACTGTTAGTAATTTCACATATTCAAACTAAACTTTACTTATAGAAAAGATACGTGGTGATCCACCAAGACATGAGCAAAGAAAGATAATTTCACATATTCTAACTGATATTACTTATAGAAAAGATACGTGGTGATCACCCAAGACATGAACGAAGAAAGTTAATTTCACATATTCAAACTCAACTGTACAATATAAAAAGAACGTGGTGACCAGCCAAGACATGAGCGAAGAATGTTAATTTCACATATTCTAACTGATATTACTTATAGAAAAGATACGTGGTGATCACCCAAGACATGAACGAAGAAAGTTAATTTCACATATTCAAACTGATATTACTTATAGAAAAGATACGTGGTGATCACCCAAGACATGAACGAAGAATGAGTAAAACGGGGAGTGGCTTCCGATATCTGACCGTGGTAGGGGACAGTTCTCGAGACTTGATTGGTCGTCGGACTCCGCCCATTTTATTTCCAGCCAATCGCATATTACCAATTAACATCTGCCTCTAGTTGTGTGAAAACCTGGAGTAAGAAAAAAAACCCTTACTGCTTATTCCTTATACACCGGATGTAGACAATTATCTTGGCTTCCTTTCCATTGTGTCTCTATTATTCTTTATTTTCCGCTCCCAGCGATCGCGATTCTCTCGCAGGCATCATTGGTTCCGAGCATTCTCTTCCAAATGCAATTCTCGTTTATTCAACACCACACAACCCATACTTTGCTCCTAGCGATCGCGATCCTCTCGTAGACATCGCCAGTTCTGAGCATTATCTATAGGGTAGACATGCTACAATATCCCCCGTTCCCATTAAAATAAAATATGTCGGCTAAATGACCATTGGAAGTCACATATTTTATTAGTTTCACTTAACACTTGCTCGTTCACTGAGCATATACACTTAACCAAATACTCAGGTATCGACCTCATTATCATGCGTGACCAAAACATGATTTTAAATTTCCTTTCGAATCGGCATGGCTTGCCTATGCATGCGTGACCAAAGCATGATTTTACTTTACGCTGTACTTCTTGGAGTTAACCCTCTCCATTGGCAAATAACGATGATTCTATTTCTAGCATACATTCACTGACTAGTTAAAACATCCAAAAAGGCCCCACGCCTCGACAATGTTTCAACTGAATTCCCATATACCTAATCCGCTTCAACAAAAATTTGGGTTGACCAAACCCTAACCATATGCCTCCTTAGGCCTTCGACAGGTATTTACCTTCTGCCGGAACGACGACGAAATATAAAATAGAAAAATAAGCCCACTCAAATCCCATCTCAGTTTCATAAATATATGTAAATTCCGGCATCCGCATTAATCAAGTAGCGAAACCCTTTCTTCAGTTCAACAGTCAGTTCATGGCATAAAAAATAATTAAACAACTCCCGCCCCTTTAAATGGATTCTACAAGCATCAATGGAGTGGCCCCTTCTCCGTGTGTACGATAATTAAATATTCAATTCTGGGTATCCCCTCCAGTTTATAATATATCTCCCCCTCCAGTTTATAATATATCTCCCCCTTTAGTCATATATGCTTCGGCACCTTGCCTTAGGATTTCTTAACTAAAATAAAAAAATTGACCTTTTGACCTACCGTGGTCGACACATCATAATAAGTAAGGTCCATACCTGGATATATGTGACAAATATATTTACAAGGCTCTCATTGGGTTAACATAGCCCATCATGGTCACTAGATAAAATATGGGTCAATGTGACATTTTCAATAGATACACACGGTCGGATACTAATACAAATATTATTTAAAAATACAAAACAAAACAGACAAATACAATTGGAAGTACATTTACCATACCTGACTACCTACAAATGTGTGTGCCATCGCCTCGCTGTCATCCTACTCAGATCCGCGTCTCCTAATCAAATTTAAATACGTAGGTATATTCCCATGGATGGCCAATCCATATACCGTCTGCCCCGTCCTACAATAATGTCAATTTCAAATGAAGCCACAAACCTATCTAAACTAAATTATCCCAACATCAAAAAAAAACGTAATACTAATAAAAAAATATCCTATGCCAAATATAAACAAAAAATTATCCTAACTTAATATCTAGAATTTAAAAAAAACTAACCCTAACTTATTATCTAAAATTACTATCTACAACCTGGCGATTCACTTTGGAATCTTTGAGCTCGACTAAGGGGGGTATGCTCGATGTTAAGCCCCAGGGGAGTGCCAGAATGTCCCCGTCTGCCTTATCCTATTTACAAAAAAAAAAATAACTAAATAATAATTCCCGTGTCCCCAATAAATGTGTATGTGTGATTCTTTGTGTGTTGTTGTATAATGAGGTGTTGGCCGTTAGTGTAAAATAATAAATAATTCCCAAATAATAAAGAATAGTGTCTGTTTTATGTGTGTGTGACTTTGTCTAACTGTTCCTGGGATAGCTGGGGATGGACACCCATAGAGACGTCACAAATCTCTTCCCTGACTCTAGGGCCGCGATCTCGTCTGCAATAATCGCCCCCCTAACTCGGCTGAAGTAAGATCGTTAATCTCAAAGAGAGCCCTAGCGCTTCTCTAGCCTGCTTGTAAATTTATCCGCTAATATACGGCTTCTGTGATGTCATATAAAAGATTCCTCCTTCCACTACGTCGCTGCCGAGATGTCCTAAAATAAAAATTTGAGGACCCTTCCTCTCCAAAATCTGGTAAGGTCCTTCCCAGAATAGTAAGAATTTAAATACAAAATGGTTGGGCAAATCCAAAACGCTATTACGTAACGCCACCTCACCACGTTCGTAATTTTTCACGTAGACATCTTGGAAGGTGACATTGCTAGGCTGTTCGCGAGCAAAAGTCTGGTTCGTAGGCCAATTCCTATGTCCTTCGGGTACGGTAAATGTCATTCGGTCATCTTGTTTTGGGGTTGAGATCTGAGTTTGACCCGAAACAGTATCTATTCTCTTCGAGATATCGGCGAATCTCTTCTCACAATCGGTACTAATAATATTTTGGTTCGAATTTATTTCTTCGACCTCCTTATCTAGATGCTGTGTTTCTGACACGATCCCACCTGTAACTTCATGATAACTGACACCTACCATGTCCCTAACTTTAGAAGTAGGCTTATCATATCTCTCTTCTGAATTGTCCTGCCTAGATTCAGATTGTACGGTACCCATATTACGTTTAATGGATTCGATATTATTTGCCATTGCCGAAATTTGTTCCTTTATCTCCGAAGTCTGCTGTCCTATCTGTTCCTGCATGGCCTTTCCCTGTTGTCCTAGTCCCGAAATCTGTTCCTGCATGGCCTTTCCCTGCTGTCCTATCTGTTCCTGCATGGCCTTTCCCTGCTGTCCTATCTGTTCCTGCATGGCCTTAAACATAGCCTCTAGGTCAAATTTAGGATTTTCTACCGGGGACTCCGGGGGCGTACGGATAGTTTTCCTAGACCGTGTCTGTATCGGCTCTAAGTCCGACTTCCCTTTCCCTTCCATTCTGATAAGAAATATATATCAAAACAATTAAATGAATTATACGGGAGGTCTGGTGCTAACCTAATTTCTATGGTGACCTGTCAGATGGCATCACAATACAACAATAGTTATAATATGTAAAATAAATGCCTACTAAATCTACATAAAAAAAAAAATCAAAAACAAAAAAAAATAAAATTATTTCAATAAATGATGTCATTCATTGTCCCTACCCTCACCCATCCTTCTTCAGTTTTGATTCTAAATACCGACTTTAAGTGAAAATATAACATTGTGGCCTAATAGGCTGGAATCTACGTTAAAAAGCAAAAAAAAAATTTTTTTTTTTTTTTTTTAATAAAAAAAATTAATTAATTAATAAGGGACCGATTAGTGGGGTTCATTAATTATACTAATTGGCATAATTAATAAACAAATCAAGTCCCTGTTCGGGCGCCAATTAATAACCATTTCCCTCCCTGTGTGAGTGCAAATCACGTAATTAATAAAATAAATAAAATTGAGATCGAAAAATTATTAAATTTGAAAATTATTTAAATCGCGACTTTAATTAAACAATGCCTGAATAGCTGAAAGCACTCCCACGGGAAGAACGGTTACAAGATCCTAACGGTTAGTTGACATCAGTAATTAACAATAATTAATTACTGTTGTCAACCAGAAGAAGCATGAGTGGGGGGGGGGGGGGGGGGGGGGGGGAATGAAATGAATCAAACCTATAACTTTAACATATTTATTTTAATGAGAACATATTTACAAAACAACAATTGAATATATATATAATTTGGCCGTGTGTCTGAAGGACTGAATTATAACTTAATTACGAGGTACCTCGATACGATATCCATGGAGAATGACGGCGTGATCACCCTTTCTGGACTTCCCGTAGAAATCGTCTATTCACATAGTCCCTGAAGATCTGCGTAGTTTCGAGGGCACACCAGAAGTTACACCCCCACTGACTTTGCACCGTCCAAAATCAAAGTGTGTCTCTACGACTAATTCACATATTCAAACTGATATTACTTATAGAAAAGATACGTGGTGATCACCCAAGACATGAACGAAGACTGTTAGTAATTTCACATATTCAAACTAAACTTTACTTATAGAAAAGATACGTGGTGATCCACCAAGACATGAGCAAAGAAAGATAATTTCACATATTCTAACTGATATTACTTATAGAAAAGATACGTGGTGATCACCCAAGACATGAACGAAGAAAGTTAATTTCACATATTCAAACTCAACTGTACAATATAAAAAGAACGTGGTGACCAGCCAAGACATGAGCGAAGAATGTTAATTTCACATATTCTAACTGATATTACTTATAGAAAAGATACGTGGTGATCACCCAAGACATGAACGAAGAAAGTTAATTTCACATATTCAAACTGATATTACTTATAGAAAAGATACGTGGTGATCACCCAAGACATGAACGAAGAATGAGTAAAACGGGGAGTGGCTTCCGATATCTGACCGTGGTAGGGGACAGTTCTCGAGACTTGATTGGTCGTCGGACTCCGCCCATTTTATTTCCAGCCAATCGCATATTACCAATTAACATCTGCCTCTAGTTGTGTGAAAACCTGGAGTAAGAAAAAAAACCCTTACTGCTTATTCCTTATACACCGGATGTAGACAATTATCTTGGCTTCCTTTCCATTGTGTCTCTATTATTCTTTATTTTCCGCTCCCAGCGATCGCGATTCTCTCGCAGGCATCATTGGTTCCGAGCATTCTCTTCCAAATGCAATTCTCGTTTATTCAACACCACACAACCCATACTTTGCTCCTAGCGATCGCGATCCTCTCGTAGACATCGCCAGTTCTGAGCATTATCTATAGGGTAGACATGCTACAATATATATATATATATATATATATATATATATATATTAATTGTTTATGCCCTATTCGTCAGGCCTCAAATATTACCAATGTATGCATGAGGTGCCAGGCGAGTCTCAGGACTGCAAATGCATCGAGCAGGATAATTCAGTAAAAGCCAAATGAACAACAAATAAATTTAATGTTTGTACTAATTTTTGTAGAGAATAATGTTATAGTAGCCTAGTTTATTTCACAAATATATAAAAATTTCAGTTATCACTACCAATTTTTTAAAAGTACCCGCAATCTACAACCACCACATGGGGTACTTTCAAAAATTGATAGTAATAACAAAATAACAAAAATATTAATATATTATTTTTATAAATTATGATACAGCTATTGTAACATTATTTTTACTTCCCCAGGGTACATGAAGTATGTTATCTTTGGCACGAAAATATCCTGGCTAAGCCGCAGTTGATCCTCGGAATATTGGGAGTGGAATGTATTAACCAAAATAATTCCATCCCGAATTCCACCGATTCGAACGATACTTTAAAATTATACAGTGGAATAGAGACGAGGTTTACAGTCGTACAGTATTTTGTGTGTATACGAGTAGAACCCAACATGAAGTCATACAAAGTATCACAAATGCGAACCACATCTCCAGATCATGTTCATTGATATATTTATGTATTCCGGAAGGGACGAACCTCAAATGGCTGTAGATAGATTCCACTTGTCTGCCTGCAACTTCTTCACAGAATCAGTAACATTGTTTTTATCTTTCCTTCTGACAACAATTTCATTAATAAATTTTAAAAAAAAAGTCGGAAAACATGAAATTCCGGTGAAAACTGAACATCGAATTTCTATCCGATTTAAACACATACCTATTTATTTTTATGAGTTTTTTCGCATTTCCTTAGAGAGTTAAAAAAAAGAGGTGTGTGTGCAGTTAGTACACACGTTTGAAGTGTAACTTCCGTACCTAACTCTTTTAGTTTCAGTTTATCTTTGTGCTAATAGATTATAATATAGTCTTGTTGGATTTTGGAGAGGGAAAACGCTGCATCAACCTCAAAATGTCCTGCTATTACAAAGTAACGAAGTGAACCTCTAGAAATATACATTTAATTTTGACGAAAGATAAACTAGTGACCTCCAAAAAAAAAGTGTTTTCTCGTAAATAGAAAACTAAAGTAAAGATGTTAAAATGATTGAGCTAACAGAAAGAGTGTGACTGCGGACTCCAGGAGGTAGATTTGTTGGCTGCGGCCGGGAGAGAGAGACCTCTAAATAACAATCTACAGACAGAGTTAGTCTCCATTAGGAGGCCATCTTTCTTTGTTGAACCTCTTTATCCTCTGTTAAACTCTCCACTCGGAGCTGCCCCTAATTACTTAAGTAATCACTAATTAAGAGACCAATTTGTTAATTAATCAAAACCAGACATCAGAGCTTTAAAGTAACTTAGTATTGGAACCTATCAGAATTAATTTTATTTGCTCTAACTCAGAAACGGTTGTAGTAATGAATCTGAAATTTAATATAAAGATGTCACATGTACTAATTTAGATCTGAATAAATGTTGGTCGAAATCAACCCAATGTTTTATTTATTCATTTATATATTTACAACGGCATAACATATGCCAAATGGCATATTATTAATGTTAGTAATTGCGATATACAGGGTGTAACAAGTCTAGAGGGCGATACTTAGGGATCTTATAGTAAATTTAATTCTGAACAAAAAAGTTCCTATAAACATAGGTCCGCAAATGCTTTGTTTAAAAGTTATAATCAAAAAACTGGAGAGCAAAGAAAGAAATATCTGCAATTGGTATAAGGGATTAGGATCTGAATAGGGTTCAAAGTTCAATACCATTCATGTAGCCTCATCTGTCCATAAGATGTTGTTACCAAAGTGATGATTGGATGCTAAACGACGAAGATACCAGTGACAGAATTGCATCCTTGCTTCACCATCACCCTGTACTAAATACTGTAATGAATTAAAATGATAGGGGTACATACGTTCGCTTCTTAGGGTTCTGTACACTTCCATATGCGAAACCTGCATTTGAAGCCCGGTTCGACGTGGGCTTGTCGTCGGATTTACTTCAAAAACTCTGATAATATTTTCACTTCGATTTACATTGACTCGTGGATTAATTATTCTGGTAGGCAGCTCTGTAACACGGCCAGTTTCTCTTATTCGTTGATAAGTAGCCTGGAAAACCCTTCGATGGGGGATCCGTCGAAGAGGGAAACGTCTTCGGTACTCAACAGCTGCATCACTGTTCCCGTTACAAAAACCGTACACAAATAGAATATTTGCATATTCCGCATTCTTGAATATTCGCGGCATTTTGTGCAAAACTGACTCACAATAAATGAGATTAGTTGCATTGAAATAGAACCCAACATTCATAAACATGAATGGTATTGAACTTTGAACCCTATTCAGACCCTAAACCTTTATTCCAATTGCAGATATTTCTTTCTTTGCCCTACAGTTTTTTGATTATAACTTTTAAACAAAGCATTTGCGGACCTATGTTTATAGGAACTTTTTTGTTCAGAATTAAATTTACTATAAGATCCCCAAGTATCGCCCTCTCGACTTGTTACACCCTGTATAGTGCAGTGTCAGGTCCCTCTGCCATATCCGCTTGAGGCGTCGTGGTGGATTTGTGGGGAGAGTGTTTGTAGAATTCTTGTATAAGTAAATTGGCGTGATGATGGAGTTTGTCGTGAAAATGTTGGATATCGTGTCCTGATAACAGAAGGTACAAATGGGATGTTGAAGTCAATATGTAATGTGAGGTTGGAAACGTAAAATGGGGCATTAGCAATATGGCGTAGTATAATGGATTGTATTGACTGAAGACGTTGTATGTTTGATTTTTTGGCTGAAAACCAATATTAAGATTATGTTTACTTCGGGGCCTAATTATATCTTATAAGATACCTACCGCTTATATTTATGACATAATCAAAAATATTTTCAAATAAAAGTTGTGGAGAAGACTTAGTGGAAATATGTTGGAATACGATTTTTCGACGGTCTGCAAGATACGAGTACATGCCGAGAACACTGGCAGTTATTTAATGTTTTTGTATAAAACCCCCTAATTCCCCCTTCATTTAGGCTAATTTTGTTGAAAATTATTAGGTGTCGTCCATATGGGGTTCCGCATACACATATAAAATTTCATGTCAATACATTCTTTCTGCTGGCAGTTGCCACACAAACAGCATTTTCACTTCTTTAGCAATACGAAGTACCGTGAAGGTTAAGCAGTCGGTTAGGAATTCGAAGTTGGGTTTTCACAAGAATTTCATGTTTTTCGACTGGGTTATTTTCTGGAAAAAAAAACTTCTCGTCGGTTTTTTTTTTTTTTTTTTTTTGGCTTTATGTATCCATGGCCTCGGGAAGGAGTTATATCTACGAAATAAAATGCCAATTGGTGTTCGAAGGAAATCGTAAACTTAGTGGGGAATTCATCCTGGGGAAGTACATAATGATTCACCAACAACATCATCGAATTATATAATTTTTTTTATTATTTTTTTTTTTTTTGATAGATATATTTTATTTTATTTTTGTATAAAATACAAGTTTACAGAAAGGCTCCTCCACCATTACCCTTATACAAATAGAGTCAAAAATAATCTGTAAATTAAACAAAACAATGCTACTTTCTAAGAGAAAATTTTAAAAACTCTTAATGATAAAGGACAAAAAAACAAAAAAAAAATATAAAATAACTGAATTGAAAGTAAGTTTATAAACTGTCGAAAAACAGAGAGTAGGAATTATATTATATAACTTCCCCTAGACATTAGCTGGGGAAGTGAAAGTGATCAAATCGGTGCTAGAACTTGGCCTAGGTTCTAATATTGGACTGTTATCAGGCTGATGAAAGTGTATCAGTTGTCAGTTTATGTTATCAGACAGCTGATAATGAAATTAGCCCCCCCTCCCCTCACTGTCAACACCCCACCTAGCCTTCCCTTTAATATAAATAGAAGACCCTAAAAGCTCCGAATCTTACCTTCTTCCCTAATGTTCTTTTCCCATTTTCTTTATTTTTTTTTTATTTTTTTGTTTCCTTTTCAGAAATTTCTTCACTTAGTTATTTTTTTCACACCTAATATATATAATTTTTTATGATACAAGGAAATTAAAAAGTCAAAACAGAAATTATATTTTCCAGACAACATTTGAATTTATATAAATATAATTTTTACTTTTTGGGTTGTGTAAGATTTTTAATTTATATACAATACATTAGAGGGCGCCGGTAGCTTAGTGGTATGCGTGCTTGTCTCCTGAGCTCAGGAACGTGGGTTCGAAACCCGACCGAGGCCCTTAGTTTATTTTATGTGGGAGGTAAAACAAACTTGAGCACGCCGTCCTTCGGATGGGACGTTAAGCGATGGTCCCGAGCCTGTACGATGTCAGGTACTCGAGAAAAGTCGGGCTCATGTCCACCAGAGTGACGAAAGAGCGCTCTGGTAGTAGGCGATATGACCTCGTAGTTAAAGCCCGGGCATGAGTCATAAAACCTAACCTATAAAAATACAGCAGTTTTTATATTGGAAAACTAGATATCTTTTCATTTTTTTATTTCACAGATTCAAACAAAAGAACAGGCGGTTTGTTATCTGATATCGGAATGAGATGAAGCTGATCAGAAACCATTTGAGAATATATCCAAATAAAGTTATAGGAATAACATATATTAACTGCTACCATAAGAAATCTTCAAGTGTTAATCAGATGGAACACCATCAGATATCACACCACTTCAGGAGCTAATCCCTTCCTCCATTTGGCATTCCTCGTAGCCATTAATAACACGTAAAGATAACACACTATCTATTTGTATATTTATAAATATGCCTTTTCATATACAGTAAAACTTCGTTATAATGCTTTCCCGGCTATAGCGCTTTTTTATCATCTCCGAACTCTTTGTGATTTTCTGTGTATTCCTTCATCGATATAATGCTTCGATTTCCAGTTATAATACTCTTTTTTTCCAGTCGAAGAGAATGAAAAAAAAATCATTGAATCACCGTCAATGTACTTCCCCAGCACAAATTAATTAACTACAAGCTTCCCCTCCAAAATCGACCGTTTGGGCTAATAACCATTAGATTACCTACATAGTAGCTTCTGAATCGATGTGTTTGTATTGATACATTCATTACATCGGCAGATATTTGGGTTTTGTTGAGCCCCGCCTTTGAACTCACGTCCTCATGGGGGGTTTTGAATCCAAAAATAACAAAACAAAAATATATAAAAATCGCTTGTCTGAGTAAGTACTTTTGATAGACAGAATATATCGACAAGAAATTTTATATATGTACCTGTAACCCCATAAGGACGACACCTATTGATTTTTAGCCAAAACGGTCAAAGAGAAGAGAGGATAAGGGGGAGGCTAAACACAAAAATTAATTTCATATGTAAATTCAAAGCCCTAAAGAGGAACAATATCTATCGATTTCCAGAGGGCGACGGTAGCTCAGTGGTGTGCTTGCTTATTGAGCTATTTCATCTGGGAGGTAAAATAAACTTAAGCTCGCTGTTCTTCAGATGGGACATTAAGCGATGGTCCTGAGCCTGTACGATAGGTGAATAAAAATTAAGGGTAGGCAAAATTTAGGACTCTCATAGTAGAGTGGGGCTCATGTCCACCAGAGTGACGAAAGAGCGCTCTGGTAGTAGGCGATACGACCTCGTTGTTAAAAGCCCGGTCACAATAACTAACTCTATCAATATCCAGCGGAATCAGCCGAAGGGGGGGGGGGGGGGGGGGGGGGGGTAGATCAGTTAAACACAAATACCACTATAACTACTAATGTATAGACATGAAATTTCGTAAGAGGATTCCCAAGTCCCTATTTAACCCTTTCTAATAAATCGGCAAATCGGTTTCACAAGGAAAGCAAAAACTTATTTGTTGGATTCTTGTTGAGGAAGTACATAGCTAGTGATACGCCGATGACTTATTCCCCAGCTATAAATATTCATAGGTCTTTCCTCTTGACAGTTTGTAACTGGTATAAAAGTGGCGTTCAATTCACCTTAAGGACCGCCAAGTTCCGTACATCGTTATCACTAATTTCTTCTCCCAAGTCTTATAAATAGGATTAAGCCCAGTTCCACCAACTTTGTTTAAAATGTTGATTAAGTAATGATGATTAAAGATTTAACAGAGAATTTAATTAGGGTTAAGTGTAAAGTGCTTTCACAACAAATTTTGGTCTATCAGCTGGACTAGTTTCTAACGGCTAGGCTGATGAACAAACAATTCTTTGGTGCGCTATAACTTCCATCTCATTGTTCTCATCTCAAATTTGAGTAATATTGAAGATTGGAATTTTAATAAGGAACATTTTTGGTAGGAACAAATATTTTGATAGGATTGATCATTCTCGCGTAAACCGAGCAAATGTCTAAAAAAAATGGGTTTCACAATGACATTTCAAGACGGTTTTAAGCATTTATCTCGCGAACCAGGCGACCTTCGACAAATCGTATTTTGTATGAAATTAGGGGTGTAAAACTATCGAGGCTATCGATAGTTTTTGAAATTATAATAATATTCTTTCAAGCAGAAGTGACATCCAGTCACTCTATGCTCATGTATATGATGCACACATGTACCATGTAAGTAATTTAAGGAAGACAAATAAACAAGATGTCGTACACTGTAAGTAGGTAAGTAGCCAAAAAGTTCAACAATACGTACTTCAACTGATGAGATCGGTTCGTTAACGCAATCAGCAACTAAACTACAAACTTCAATTGTACATAAAAATATGAATTCAAAACACGTATATATACTAAAAGATTATATATAATATTATATATTGACCAGATGAGTTTCCATTGTTAGGTACTAACCAAAAATATCATATCAAAAACGAACAACTAAAATCAAACACTAGAAACCTCATCAAAATAAAATAAAACAAAAAACCAACAAGTGATCCTTCAAATTGGAAGTGTTCCCGGAAGTTCTGTATTCGGCACTGCACAAACGACATTTAGCCAGTTTTTTTTGGACCCACATCCTTATCGAAGTAACTCCACACATCGAACTTCCGTTCACGACTCATTTTTCAGTTCAAAACAACAAAGCACGCAACAAGAATAGTAAATTTTCAGTTCAAAGCAACGAAACACTCTACAAGAACAGTAAATGAGGGCGCCGGTAGCTCAGTGGTATGCGTGCTTGACTTCTGAACTCAAGAACGTGGGTTCGAAACCCGGCCGAGGCCCTTAGTTTATTTTATCTGGGAGGTAATATAAAATTGAGCACGCCGTCCTTTGGATGGGACGTTAAGCGATGGTCCCGAGCCTGTACGATGTCAGGTACTCGTTAAAGACCCCTACCCTAAATGAATGAAAATTTAGAGTAGGCAAAATTTAGGACTCCCACAGTAGAGTCGGGTTCATGTCCACCAGAGTGACGAAAGAGCGCTCTGGTAGTAGGCGATATGACCTCGTAGTTAAAGCCCGGGCATGAGTAATAAAACCTAACCTAACCTAAGAACAGTAAATGTAACCTTCCTTCGATTCAGTGGATCCCAGAAATACTAAGTCCTTAAACTATCGATGGTATCGATAGTTCAACACCGATATTATGGAAACTATCGGTAACATCAACTATCGATAGTTTTACATCCCCATATGAAATGTTCCCTTCAGTGTTTTCGACAACTTTTACTCGGAATGTTGTTTGATTAGTTCATAACTATAAGCGGTACCTATCTTATAAAATGCACTTAGAACCCGAAGTAAAGTGTTCCTAATTATCGTCTTATTTACACAAAAATCTAATGAAATCTAAATTAGCATAAGTAACATATTAACTTCTTAGATAGAGCACTCACAAAGTTTCAGTCAAATACAAAAATCTGTCCTTTGTTTCTATGCGACTGTGTTTGTAAACATGATAACTCCGTTAGAATGAATGTATCCATACGAAATTGTATATGTGTATACAAAAACTCATTAGGATGAAACCTGTTAATTTTCAGCCACATCGGCCAAGGAGAAGAGGGATAAGGGGAAGGCTTAATATAAAAACTGCAATAACTGCAATATGAAGATGGCTGATGTAGTGAGAAGTGACACTGATTTTATTGATATTTGCTAGCCGGCTGTCGAGGTTCCCCTCATCATCAGGCAGTCTCATAAAATAATTTAATAACTCCTCAGTTGTGTCTCAGATGGGGGACAGGAATAACATTTCTGCCCCATCCATCAAATTTTTTTTTTTTTTTTTGTCTTTCATTTATAAAAATACAACTGTTGCTAGGGTGCAACAATCAGCATCTATGATGGTATTAATATGTTTGCGTAAAGGGCATATGAGAGGAAGGCCACCCAGTGGTAGGTGTTCGGGACGAAAATGTATCTTAATTATTAGGACAAGAACAGAAAAAAAAAAGTAAATAAAGAAATAAAATAAAATAAATAAATAAAAAGGAATCGAAAGACAATTTTGATGGATCGGTCAGAGAGATGATAAAAGTGAGGGAAAATGGTGTAAAAAAAAATAAAATTTTAAGAACGAATATGATTCAAGGTGGCAGTAAGTCGCGGTTCCATCTTCTCTTCAACCTTCGTGGGGGGTTTTGTGGTAAGTGTTGTGAAGATAAAGTACGTATTTCTGGGTTTGTATGTGTGTAAAGTTTTCTAAAAAACCGTATGTAAGTAGTATTGTGTCAGGTACTGTGTGCAAAACTGGGCGTAGGGATGTTAAATGTAACATTTTTGGAAATCTGAACAACTATTAAAAAGCGAAGATTCATTTTATGTTTTGCCCCCCCCCCCCCCCCCCCCCACCCTCCCCCCTCCCCCATTACTCTCCCTCCCCGAGGCCCTTAGGTTTTTTATCTGGGAGGTGGGAAAACCTTGAGAATGTCGTCCTTTGGATGGGAAGTTAAGTGATGGTGAGCCTGTATGACGTTAGGTACTCGTTAAAGACACACATCAAATTTTAAAAATTTTAAATTGTTAAATTTTCAAAATTATTTTATCAGATTGCCTGACGATGAGAGCAACCTCGAAAGTCGGCTAGCAAATATCAATAAAATCTGTGAGAGGTCAGACTATATTTTATTTTTTAACCTGTGAAGTAATAACTGCCATTGTAATTAATGTATTAACAAGAAATTTCATGTTAAAATTGAAACTTCTAGAGAACGAGAGATTTTCTGTTTGGACCGGCCGAAGGGAAGGAGGATCAGAAACGAGGGCTCGACTCAAAAACCTGATAACTGCCGATGTAATGAATATATCGACACAATATTTAGTATGATTCAGAGGCCACTGTGTAAGTCAGGGTTGGGCAATAGCATCATCATCAGTGGCACATCCCAACCGTACAGTGTAGAGTCTAAAGTACTACTGTCGATAGATTAACCCAATTGTAAGTTTACATGTTATTGTCAAGAAGAATGAACAAATACAAAGGGACTTGAGTCTCTAACCAAGTGGAAAAGACGATTGTTAAAGTTAGATAATATAAGACGAAGCAACAACCATTGGAGAAGTTGTGCAGTGTATTGTTAGTGTTGCTAGACCAATAGAGCCAATTGGAACTATGCAAATCTTCCATTGAGTATGCTCCTATTGAACTGTCCATCCAGATCCACATCCACATCTAGTTCTCTTGGCATACCAATGACCTGTTCGACCTCTTCTTCTTGTCTTCCCTCTGTCTTCAATTAACTCTCACCACTCCTCTCTCACTCTCTCATTCCCATTGACACCTAAAAACATTTTCAATTACACTTCTTCGTTTTATGATGCAGCTCACGAATCACACATTCGGCACTTTCAAAGAACGTTTTTGAACAGTTACTGCTTCCTGATAACGTAGGATCACAAGGAAGACAATGGAAGCACTATGCAAGTCAACTATAGATTTGTAGCCTGAACGGTCCATTGGTTTAGGAGAGAAAGCGAAAACGTAATTTATTAATTCGAGCTGGGGAATTACATTGCCGATGATTCACCGATGAGGAAAATCTGAGATCGAGGTTCCAACTGATTTTCAAGTTTCAAGATCCCCTGAATATATATTTTCGCGATGATGTCTGTCACTGTGTGTGAATGTGATTGAAAAGTTGTGAGCTCTCTACCGCAAAAACGATTGTAGCTATAAACTTGAAATTTGGAATGAAAAGGTCACATGCTCCAACTTAGGTCTGATTAAACTTTGGCCGAAATCGAACGAAAATTGAGACCACTTTCCCCCGAGACCAAACTACATTTTACAAGATACAACTTATTTTTATGACCGAATCAAAAATCTTTTCGAGTAATAGTTGTAGAGAATACTAAAATACATAATTTATATGAAATATGATTTTACAGGTAGTTCGGTTTTCGAGATACATGACGAAAACTATTTTAAAATGTATTTTTTTGAAACATATTTTTAGACGTTTCCTTGATTTACCAGAAAAAGGTTAGTCCTATCGAAAAATTAATTCTTGCCAAAATTGTGCCTTATAAAATTTCCAATCGCTAATTAGCCCTCAGATTTGAGATAGGGTCAATATATCTCATTGTAATGTTTAAATCGTAACTCATAGCAACGAACTTTAAAATATAGTTTATGTATTGGTAGTTTTTTTTGAATTTTCAGAATTTTCTTATACCAACAACGCTTACAGATCACTCTCTCTCTCTCCCTCCCCTTTTTAAAATCATTTTAATTTCTTTGTACAGCGTTATCTTGAGTAGACATTCTAATACCCAGTAATGTCGGTATGAAATAATTTTGAGAAGGGGGAAAGAGAGTGATTTATAAGCGTGGTTGGTATAAGAAAGTTCTGTAATGGCCACATAATTTTTTTTTTATTTTTTGTGAAAACATCGCATTTTTAACCGATTACATAACTTCTCCTATACCTCGCATAGCGATAGGGATAGAAGATTAGGAAGAGAAGGAAAGAATGTTGAAATATTATCCATGGATTAACTGGGAAGGGAGAGTATAGATTTTGGAAAAGCCATAAATTAGACAAGTGGAATGGCTGTTGTTGGTCCATTTTGCTGAAACGTTGCGGGATTAGTACAGTTGCTACATGGAAGGGAGAGTGGGTAAACATTTTATTTCCACCCCTGTGCCTTCCATATCAAGTTTTACTTCTCCCTTCTCCATTATGATCCGGGTGAAATGATTGGGAGATCCGATAGATGGAGGGGGGAGCTTTATTTCAAAGTATCAACACAACAAACACAAGGGCCAGCCCAACTTCTGTTTGGAAGGGTCCAACTTATATCTCAACTGAAACATCACTATTGACCAGGGTAGTGTGCTATGGATATCACCAATGGTATACGGACGCAAGAGACCGAGATTTCAATGTTTCAAGTTCCCTTGACCATTTTTGTAATGGTGTCTGTCTGTGAGTGTGATTGAATATGTGTTTAGAACAGAGATGGGCATAATCATAATCAATGATTAAGATTACGATTATGATTTAAAAAAATGGGTGATTACTTGATTACACGATTGTTATCGTAATCACGGTCATGAGTACACATGATAACACAGCGCAAATCCTTCGATTTCCTTTCATTTTAAATTGTTTTATTTACTGCCCCGCGTGCCTTGGTGAGACGGAGTCGGCGGAGCATGTCCTCCTCAAATGCCCCAGATTTGAGGAGGGAAGGAAAAATCTGGAGTGCAGCATGGGCGCCCCACTGACTGCTACCAGTTACGTGGACGCTATGCTGCGCTCCCAGGAGTCGTGGGATGAAGGCTGCGATTTTGCAGCGCTCATCATGGGCGGGTTGGCCCTTCAGGAGAGGGCTGACAAGGAACAGTAGCGGTAACAAAACAGAAGAAGGGGCGTTACCAGCCACCCTTCCTCCCTTCCGCGAAGTAATGACAGACCGTCAGTTCCGCGGAAGGGAATCAGGATCGGCAAGGAGGGGGTTTTAGTGGGTATGGTGATGGTGAACCGTCTCGAGTCCCACACTATCCAGGGCTACCTTCCCTGGATGTGCGTCACAGCATTTCCCCCTCCAATGAAAAAAAAAAAAAAAAAAAAAAAAAAAAATTGTTTTATTTTTAACACTAATAATTAATTTTTTTTAAAGTCTATTACGTAACCAAAGTGCTATTACCATTTTTTAAAATTTGGTACCCACCAAATCTATTTAATACTAACTCAGAATACAACTAAACGTATATAATTATCAAACGTATTATTTTACCGCATAAACCGTAAACAAACACGTAGCACACAACAGCTGATGCATCGACAACGACCTAATCTCGTAGTTGACTTGCACGCATGCGCTACCCATTCCCCTCTCCTTAGGATTTCATGTTTGATTTTTTATGTCTAGGTACTTCCGATTCACTAGTCTCGCTAAAGAAGTTTCACTTCAAAAATCCAGTTGATAAATTTTGAGATAGGTTTCTATATGCGCGGTCTAGCCAACCGTTTAAGCTCAGTCGTTATTCAAAATCATCGCTCGTTTCCTTTCGTAACATGAAGATGACACGTCACCAAAACATTTAGTTATGTGAATCATGCCCGGGCTTTAACTACGAGCTCATATCGTCTACCATCGCTCTGGAGGACATAAGCCCGACTCTACTGGACGTCCTACATTTTTATTCATCTAGGAGTCTTTAACCGGTACATGACATCCTCCAGGCTTAACGTCCCATCCGAAAGACGACGTGCTCAAATTATCATAGTTCGATCTTAACAAACCATTTTTCGAAATTTAGGTAGAATGCGATGAACCTAAAAAGAACCCGGAGAGGAAACTCGAGTTAATGTTTTTTGTCTGTATGATTTGGCGTGGAATGACCATATGGAATGTTAATTGGACGCTTTATTTCGTAATTTTAGGGTCTAAAAAACGTGGAGCGATAAATCTCCAACATTTTCGTACAGTCATCGGGAGAGGGAAATAGAAAATTAGAAGATATATTTACGAGAGAGAAAGTAATTCTGAAAGTTTTGTAGCGGGAGTAGAGTAAATCAAAGATTGATGAGTTCTTGTGGAGCACTGTCCAGGGATTTGAAGTGAGAACAACCAATCAAATAATACTGGGTGAGATGGTGTGTACACCTAGGGACCTAAGCACTCAATGTTTTCATACCTCTCCTGGTAGCACTATTGTAGAAGTCCTAAATGTTTCAAACCCAGACTTTATTAGGGTAGAGGACTCTAGGGACAGCCGTAGGGAGGGCGGCGAAAACAGCAGATTATTTTTTATAAAAAAAAAAAAAATTATTTTGATAAATAATTTTATTCCCAAAATATGTTCCAATTTTTCATAAAATTATATTGAGAACATTTTTTATTTTTTGAAATTCTGAAAAGTGATAGAATAAGATAAATCTTATTTATTTAGGATTTCTAGCTTATTTATTCACTTACTATAGTTTTATCGGACTGCCTTAGGTACCTAAAATTGTACATTCCTTTTTGTTTTATACAACTTAATACACATCAGTAGTTTAAAAAAGGAGATGAATCGTTCTTTGAAAGTAAATTTATTTGAACGTAAAGATATAAAGTAAGATAAAAATTTAAGAATAATGGTAGGTATAATGTACAATTTATGTTTGTTCAAATACTTTTAAACATATTATTGTACATTGGTGAGTAAAAAAAATGTTCGCAAATTAATATTGTAAAAAAATATCAGTATGGAAGTCGCTAGCTGATTTTCCCAATAATTTGATTTTCTTTTTTCTGACCTTATTCAAATTCTTTTGCACCAAAAATTTACTTTCAGGCAATAATACTGACATGGAGTTTAAAGTAAAATTTTCAGCCGATAAAGAGATAGAGAACATTTTAGGTACATTTTTAGGGCGAGGGAATATTTTTTTTAGTGATTGTCACCCCCTGCGATAGATTCAGGTAAACATCGATAATGGATCAATATGCAGAACTATCGATATTACAATGGATAGTTCTCGACCTCTATACGACAGTACACTAGATAGATAGATGTTGGCCCCCATCTTTAATGGGGGGAAAGTCTCGTAATGACTGAACCCATTAAAGCTATACTGTAATTATGGGAGACTTGGGTTGGGCACCAAAGAGGGCGTTGGTTCACACGAGCTCCCCCTCTCCACACTAAGCCCAATTATCACATCATTTTACTTATGCACTTAGCATTTATGTAAGGGTCAATTGCACTTTTTTAATGACACTGCTCAATTACACCAATTTCAGCATAATTAGAGTTTAGGCAGTTGTTGGGGTCTTTTGAGCCAAATCCTTCCTCCAGTCACTCGACTGCGGAAAATTGATAGATGTCATCATTATGGTGTTTTGAATTTAAATATAAAATTTCATGTTGATATAGTCATTACATCGGCAGTTATTGAGTCCAGCCCCTTCTGATCCCCCCTCCCCTTTGGCTGATTCCATTGCAAATTACAGTAGACTCTCCCTTATCCGGCGTTCTGTTAACCGGCGCGCTCCCTTATCCGGCTCTGGCAAAATAATATCAAATTTGTTAAACTAAATTAACATTCAATTATTAGATTATCAATTATATGAGCCACGTGTATTTACGAGCACATAATAATTCCGTAACTCACGAATATTTTATGTATTTTTATTTTTATTGTACACACATACATATGTACATTGTATTTATAATGAAGGGAACGCTAATACAATATTTTATTATTTCACTAATATCCTATAAATAATAAATACATAGTTGAAAATCAAACATTTATAAAAAATGTTTCCTAGAATAGAAAAACAAATGTAGGTACCATCCCGTCCGTGGTACAACAATATCGTCTTATCGGGAAATGAACACTTAACTAGGAAAAGTTTAAAGTAAAAGTTTAATTTTTTTCCACAGAAACGCTCTCCTATTTATTTTTCCTTTACACTAGTTCTATTTTTCTCAGTTTTCATTTGATTCTCATAGTAAAAAGAATCGTTGGATCGTTTTTTTCGTTAGTGAAATTGAATGTTTTAAATTTTATTTTACTCACGTACGACGTTTTTGTTTACGTTGTTTACGGACGTTTTGTACGGCCGGTGCAGGATAGTGAACAGTCTTTTTTTCTTAAATCATCAAGTAATAAAGTGATAAAACAATGACTTTCACTTCAAAATATCTTTTTAATGCTTGGATAAATATGTGTAAATATGAGGAGTTTGGAGCCAGAGCGGACCAACTGGTTGAAACTGAACAGGTAGAAAATGGCAATTGAAAATTGAGTACATTTTGTCATCTCCATAAATGGGCACAAAATATTTATTTATATTTGAAATTTTAGAATAGTATTGGATGAGTGATCCCTTTTTGTTTTTTATAAAGTTTTTGAAGGCCGTACGATCCATTGTGACTTTGAAAATATATGCACAAAATACTTGTGGACTAAACTTAAAGTGCTACTATCTATCACTGAAGTGAAGAAACTAAGTGATCCACACTGGTTTTGAAAAAAAGGAACCTATGCCAACATCAGGATGGTAATAACTCATTTTCCGAAAAAATGTGGGTTGGTCCGCTCTGGCTCCAAACTCCTCATATAATAAATCAATGTTCAGTATGTACATATTATTGTCAATTTAATAAATGTTATCCACAAAATACATACGTGTTATATTCCTTAGCTCACCTAAAAACACTTCTTTTTATGCTTTAATTGATATATTTTTTCTCATTAATTGATGATTTCTGTTATCCGGAGTCACGTCAGTTCCAGGGAGAGTCTATTGTAATAGGTTTGTTCTTTAAAAGGCTTTGAATACACGAATTCAGAAACAAAATTTCGTGTCAATACATTCATTACAATGCCAGTTATTCGAGTTTTTGTGTTAAGCCTCCCCCCTTCCCGTTTGAACTAAAACTCAATATTTGACTTACACAGTGGCGTCAGAAACCTCATACTAAATGATATATCGATACATTCATTACATCGTTATTGGAGTTTTTGCATTCATCTTCCGTAATCCTCCCCCCTCTCCTTTGGCCGATTTGTCTGAAAATCGATAGGTGTCGTCCTCATGGGGCTGTGGATATACAATTTTGTATCGATTGCATTCTATCAGGAGTTATCGTAGTCACAAACAAACAGACAAGAAATACTTTTTTTAACATTACTGGAATCAGGCATCGAATTTGTAACCTATTACAAAATTTATAAACTAGTAACATCACAAAATTATGTGGATTCAACCACTTTAATAAGAACATCTATTGATTTTCAAGTGAATTTTTTATTGATTTGAACATACAAATTTTGACAGAATACAAATAGTATTTTTATTTTAATGGAGAACTATTTATGGTGCCCTCAATCATTGTTGGGAACCATATAAAAATACTATTAACCCACAAGAACTCTAGAGCCTCAAAAAGTTTATCCATAACAGCTCCATTGACTACAGTCCAAAGCAAGTCTTATCTCATCCGAAAAGGATCTAAGACTACTGCAGGGGCGTAGCCAGAATTTTGAGCAGAAAAGGCCGGGGGGGGGGGGGGGGGGGGGGGGTACTCCCTGAGGTAACCCCTGACTGTAATACTTAAGTTGACTTTACATGAGCAGCAAAAATGCAAAGCACAGCAGCAGCAAATGCACGCTATGATTTCTGTGCTTTTAGAAATAAATGACACATCCAGTAGCGTGTATTGCTGCTGTTGCGCTTTGCATTTTTACTGTGCATGTAAAATCAGCTTTAAGAGTATAAAGTATAACATAAATGAAGAGGTTGAAATTAAATAATCGAATTCATGTATATTTAAATAAATGTAATATGACTTGTTTCGTACATTTAAGTAAAGCACAATTTTCGTTTATCCTCCGAAAATCGTGAAAGAACTTCCTCTTTGAAGTGTTCTCGATCGTTTTCCAGCAACTTTCTGTGCACGCTTAGCATGGAGAGACCACTGAGACGGAATTTTTAAACTCAATTTTTTTTAGTTTATTTAATTTTTCTTGTTTTTTTTGTTCTGGACAGGGGGGGGGGGGGCACGTGCCCCTCTGCCCCCCCTGGCTACGCCCCTGGACTACTGTGAAAAAACTCGGAGATTTTTAACCAGCTTCAAAATCAACTCAGTACCCATCCTAACAATATGTTACATCGTAGTATTTTTTCCCGTTAATTTTTTTCTATATTTTTCAAATTATTATAATTGTACAACTATTGCAAAAACATACTTATCTAGTTAACCCCTCTATTTTTTAATGAAAAGTTTCGTTGAAGAGAAGATTATGAAGCAGAAAATTAAAAGATTCGAGATAGTATATCGTTGGCCTAAACGTGATACCTTGTAAGCGAAAATCTTTTTTTTTTACAACTTTTTTTCTGAACAGAACTTTCATTTTTGTCCCCGATTATGCACTCAACGAAAAATTTTCAATAATGTCACTTGAACCATTTTGATTCTAACCCCGTCAATTGTTCTCAGGACTTTGGATTAGAAAGACTGGATTACGCTTGATATTAGATGGCTTAGCATAAACCCATAAAGTTCTTTAATATATTTTTTTTCATTCAAATGAAAGTAATACCGATAAATAATGGGTAAGCAAATAATGCCAAACTGAGAGATCAATAAATTAGTAAAGTACAATCAACAATTAGCTCCGTATCGGTAGCTCCGAGGTAAGCGTGCTTGCCTATTCAGCTCAAGATGTTGGGTTCGAATTCTTTTATTTATATATGGGAGGGGAAAAACCTTGTCTACGACGACCCTAGGTGAATAAATCTGGATATGGTTCATGTAACGGGTCGTAGTGTTTGAAAAACGGGACATGGAAATCGGGACACCTGACAACACTAGTGATAAGGCAAATGTCATATAGTCCAACAATAAGGCCTCGACAAGAAATATTAATAACGTGTTAAACGAGCCGTATATATTTTTGTCTGACATTTTCAAAATGGATATTTGTCTTTGGAGAGAAGGATTCACACAAAATGACATTTAGTGTGTAATAGAATGTATCCAAGCGAAGTAGACGATGTATTACTCAGAAGAAATTCCCCAAATAGAATGTATCCAAGCGAAGTAGACGATGTATTACTCAGAAGAAATTCCCCAAATAGAATGTATCCAAGCGAAGTAGACGATGTATTACTCAGAAGAAATTCCCCAAATAGAATGTATCCAAGCGAAGTAGACGATGTATTACTCAGAAGAAATTCCCCAAATAGAATGTATCCAAGCGAAGTAGACGATGTATTACTCAGAAGAAATTCCCCAAATAGAATGTATCCAAGCGAAGTAGACGATGTATTACTCAGAAGAAATTCCCCAAATAGAATGTATCCAAGCGAAGTAGACGATGTATTACTCAGAAGAAATTCCCCAAATAGAATGTATCGAAGCGAAGTAGACGATGTATTACTCAGAAGAAATTCCCCAAATAGAATGTATCCAAGCGAAGTAGACGATGTATTACTCAGAAGAAATTCCCCAAAAGCTGGTTGGCGACCTTTTAATGTGTTTGTATACTATATACATACATTTCTCGTGTCCCAAACAGGGGATGGAATTAGGTAATATGGCGGCCGGGGTGAGGCCAAAATTTGATGCCCCCCTGGCTGGGGTAGGTGGAGGGGAAGATTTATTGGGGGCTAGAGCATAGGGCTTTGGTTGCATGAACTCAGCTCGGACTCAACACGCTTTCATAGATAAAACTCCTCTCCCGGATCCCATAAATGTTTGAAACTAATCCCGATAGTAATCCAGCAATTTATTGATTTAATTCGTTTTATTGATATTCTATTCTCTTCATGTTTAATGAAATAAATTTATTGTCAATTTCCAGGTACTAATTTCCTGTTAGAAATTGATAATAAGATTATATGAATGTACAATAATTCCTCCTGAATTATTTAATTTGCATTTATTTTTCTATCTTATAATTAGGCAAATTTCAGATGGGGGTAATCAGGTAATCTTGAGGTAGGTTGAGAGGAGTATCAAAGGATTGTCCGTCCGTCAATTTACTAATTGCAAAAACATAATTTTTCGTTATTACGCAATTATTATTGACTTTCAGCGGGGATTATGGGGCTTATATATTTGATATTAATTTTAGGCAGAATAGGTCGAAGGGAACTCAAAAACCACGTTAACTGCCGATGTAATGAATGTATCGACACAAAATACAGTATGAGAATTCAGAAGCCCTTATGTAAATAAACTATTTATTTTTATGAATTGAATGATAAAAAAGTTAAATGGATTGAAGGGAGAGCGAAAACTTAATTAATTCATTTGTTTTCTGGGGAAGTACAACATGAGGCACACCAAAATAAACAAAATTCAGTCATACTAAATTTGGAATTAAAAGCTGAGTTCCAGAAACTCGTCTAAGGCCCTTATTTTTTTATCTGAAAGGTAAAAAGAACCTTGGCCCCGCTGTCCTTCGGATGGGACGTTAAGCGTTGGTCCCGAGCCTGTAAAAGTCAGGTACTCGTTAAAGACCCTACCCTAGGGTAACTAAACCTGTGATGGCAAAAGATAGTACTCTCACAGTGGAGTCGGGCTCATGTCCACCAGGTCAACGAAAGAGCGCTCTGGTAGTAGGCGATATAAACTTGTAGTTAATGCCCGGGCATGAGTCACAATAACTAACTAACGTCCAGAGCGAGGTGCACCATTAGTTGGTCCTCCTAAATATAGCAGGACCTCCATGGAAGCTGACAGCCTGTGGAGTGGTCTCTAGTTAAGTTATTGTCCCCATCCCCTCTCACAATTACTATAATTAATGGACTCGAACCCGGGATTCTGGTGTCACTCACCGCAGGGGCTCACTTTTTTTTTTTTCTTTTTCAGCACCATTCTCCCTCATTTATTAACCTATTTGTGTCAGTCTCGTACTTTGTTACCTATGGTCATTTTATCATCCGATCATATAACAGGTACTAGACCTGGAAAAATGTCGAACAGATCCAGATTTGTGGGGTGTTCAACAGCATCTATTAGAGGTACATCTCCACAAGTGCACTATATTTTATTATGGGCAACTCAATCGAAGGAAATGGAGGAACCAGAGAAGAGAAGATCGACACAAAATATTTAGTTTTAGCCCAAACGGTTAAATGTCTTTTGAGGAAGAGCAAAAACTTAATTGATTAATTCTTGTCGGGGAAATACGAGTATATAGACTATATTTTTTTTATTTTGGGGGTCGGAAAACATGAATTACCAATGAAAATTCCACTTCAAATTGCTTACCGATTACAAAACTCCCCCTATACTTTGTATAGTTAGGGAAGTAGAAAAATCTTTTGTATCTACGTATTAATAAATTTTGTATTTAAACTCAAAATCTCATAAGGACGACACGAAAACTTCAGAAGTAGCTCTAAGTAGGACATTAGAAGAGAGAGTTCAACTCAAGAACTCTAATAACTACCGATGTTATGAAAGTATCGACTCAAAATTTAGTATGAGGCAAAAACATAGACATTTGTGCTGGAGAAGTACTTTGTCAATGATTCACCATTATTTTACTCCATCTTATAGTATCTATATATCGTCGGTCTAAACGTGAGACCTCATATGTGCAAAAATCCAACTTTACAGGAGAGCCAAAAAACTGATTAAAAAAATATTCTTTGTAGAAAACTTCAATTTTTTCGACATTTGTATTAAGTGAGATGTATATGCATGATTTAAGCTTTTTTTCAAATCCAAGTAAAGAATTAACATAGGTACTTAAAGGAGTTAAGAGGTTTCACCAGAATTTCGTTCCCATTTCTTTTGCAAGGTACAGTTCTTCAAACCGTATTTCATGTTTTTTTCGATTTATATCGTATACGAGATCCCACTAGATCAATAGAGTTTTTTTTCTTTTTCTGGCGTTTTAATGGTGTCGGAAAGGAGCGCGTCCCAGGTATATGATCGCTTCTAAAATCATCTCAAAAACAAATATAAAAATTACTTGCTAATTTTTTTTAAATTTATATAATATAGTCTTGTGCATGAGAGGATAACTCAATCCCAATTTTTGAATTATGAGTTTGAATAATACATATTGTTATTGTAACCGTCCCTAATGCAACTGTATAGAGGTGATCCCTTTAAAAAAAATACATTTAGAACTACTTAATAATTGACGGGGTTAGAATCAAAATGGTCCAAGTGACATTTTTGAACATTTTTCGTTAAGTTCATAATCGGGTACAAAATAGATAGTTCTGTTCAGGAAAAAAGTTGTACAAGTGAAATCCTAGCCAGTGCTGAGATCTAGTGGCAAATCACTTTTACCATTTTGGTAAGGTGAACAAGTAACTTAACCATATCAAAATTGACCTTGAAATTAAGATTTTTATTCCATTTTATTGTTTGCTAACAGCAACTTTCACCATAAAAGCATAAGTTTCGATAAAATATAGATTTTTTAAATCAATTAAGAACTTAATGCACAGTTTCCTGAAAGTTTTAAAAATGTCACTTAGACCATTCTGATTCTAACCCCATCAATTGATTCGGCCATCCGAAGATCGTTACCACCATTGTCGTCATTTTTTCACAGTTCATAAAATCCTTGTAAAAATTACTAACCCTTTACATTGGGGTCCCTTAATGACAATCCAACAGTTGCCAACAACCGTCCTGTGTGAATAACATGTCCAGACCCCTCTCCCATTTCATAACAAATAATGCCTGGTGCATTAGACCAATTATCTTTTCCAGTTTGAAATAGGATCACATTGCCATTCAGAAAGTTTTTTTTTAAATCGATGATTGAAGAGATGACCTAAATCGATAATACAAGCTATCGACTGTAATTAAAGACATACATTTTCAGTATGTAATTTCACAGTGTATGAAAACTTCGGAAAAATATTTGAATACTTTGTCTACCAGGAACTTGAAAAGATTACAACAGGTAACAAACTTCCCCGACACAAATGAATCAATTAAATTTTTTTTTCTCCCTCAGAAACCAATCGATCGTCATGGCTAAAAATTAATAGTTGACTTATACAGGGACTTCTGAATCCTGAATATAAAATTATGTCATTAACTATAAAAATTTAAGAAAAAATAAAATATAAGTGATGTGGTTATGAACGAACATTCTTATACTAAGCACACTTACTGTGCCTCTGGGAGAGAGCCCCATCCCCTCCTCAAACTTTTTTCATACTGGCATTACTGGGCAAAAGAATGTCGAATCTCAGGATTACGCTGTACAAAGAGACAAAATAAAATGATTTTGAGAAGGAGAGGGGGAGAGAGAGTGATTTGTAAGTGTTGTTGGTATAAGAAGGTCCCTCATCACCCTAAGAAAAGGCCATCATCACAATTTTTTTAGACAATCGGTGAGAGAGACACCTCGGGCTGAACTGGTGGAAAAAAGTAACCAACAATCATCCTTAAAAATACAATTTTATTTATTTATGTTATATTTTTGTATATGTTTTATTTATTCAGATGATTTTTTTTTTAAATGCCTTGGCATCTCTTATCGTTAGGTTAGGTTTTATGACTCATGCCCGGGCTTTAACTACGAGGTCATATCGCCTACTACCAGAGCGCTCTTTCGTCACTCTGGTGGACATGAGCTCGACTCTACTGTGGGGGTCCTAAATTTTGCCTACCCTAAATTTTTTTATTCACCTAGGGTAGGGGTCTTTAACGAGTACCTGGCATAGTACAGGCTCGGGACCATCGCTTAACGTCCCATCCAAAGGACGGCGTGTTTAAGTTTATTTGAACTTCCAGATAAAATAAACTAAGCGCCTCGGTCGGGTTTCGAACCCACGATCTTGAGCTCAGGAGACAAGCACGCATACCACTGAGCTACCGGCGCCCTGATCTCTTATCGTACTCCTCTATATTAGTTGCTTTTTTGTATTTAAACGACAATAATGTAATAATTGTTTTATTCATAAATTAATAACTGCAATTATGTTTTCTTTTCGTCCAGTGTACACCAAAACAATGCTTCAGTTTCTTCATATTCTATGATTGTATAAATAAAAAAATTAATAATTTATAGTCGTTATAAATACAAAAAAAAAAAAAACTTCAGGGAGATATTGCAGTTGACCTGAAAGCCAAAATACTGATGAGCTGCGTATAGCCATCTATCCTATATGGCGCACAGACCTGGTCGCTGACACAGAAGATGGATCGTCGTCTGGAAGTAAACCAATTTAGGATGATGAGGAGCATGCTTGGAATAAAGAAAAGTAACAGAATAAGAAACAGCGAGTTTTCTACGGAAGATGAAGCTAAGAAGCCTCCAGAAGGAAGCACACTTGCTGAAGTGGAGATGGGCCGGGCATGTGACAAGGATGGATCCTCGACGATGGGCTAAAGTCTGCACGGAGTGGATTCCTAGAGACAGAAGAAGAGGAAGAGGTAGACCAGGACTGCGGTGGAGGGACGAGATAGTGGAGAGAATAGGGGATGGATGGTGCACAGTGGCCAGCAACAGAGATAGATGGATAAATAAAACAAACTTATTTTTGAAATATTGTCTATTCCACTAAAGTGTGGGCATGAGTCATAATAACTCCATAATAAATTCCACATATATAACTACTGGTTTCGGCTTTATACCATCCAGACTTAGTTCATAACTAGACCTGACGATGGTATAAAGCCGCAACCGGTAGTTATATATGTATATATATCTTTAGTGGAATAGACAATATTTCAAAAATAAGTTTGTTTTATTTATTTATTACAAGTTTCCACAATATGTCCGCGTTTCTCAACTTAGAAGAGATAGATGGAACAAATGTGTTACAGTACTATTTAAGAAATTTATTTAGTAGGGTTATAACCCTCATTTTTAGGAATAGATAATTAAAATACACAATTTCTTTGTCAAACTTCACTTATATATTCTCAAATACTCAACTAGTTTCGCCGTGTTAAGGCATTATCAAGGGTCACTTACAAACTCAACCCTCATTTTTACTTTTTGCTTTTGTTTTGTTTTATCTTGTTTTATTTTTATTTTATTTTTAATCAAGAAGTAACAGTTTTACTTAAGAAATAATTTAATTTAATTTAGGAACAATCGTTAAATTCTTTTCTGATTTCTTCTGTTGAAAGAGCAGTAGACTCAAAACCTCCAAAAGGAGAGGCTTTTCTTCTAAAATAATGTCAATAAAGCTATTTCATTTTTATTTTTATTTTATTTTATTTATTTTTCTAAATTCGAAAAAAAAAAAAAAAACAATAAAAATAAGGAAAAGTACGATAAATGATAAGATCCAATATATTTTTTTTCAATATTTATTTACTTATTGCCCTACCTAACCTAACAACATACAACATTTTTTCCTCAACGAATTTCTGGTGGGTGCTTCCTTCAAGGGAAAAGCTTAAGGTTTTCCAAGAGTGTAGATCGGCCATGGCTGTTAACTCGTCAGAAGTTTGTTTGTATAATAAGATTCGCGAACAAAACACGCTAGGAAATTCACAGCATGCCAGGGGGGCAAAATACATGATGAACGAAAATATGCAATCATTTGCACATTAGTTAAGATGGTAAGGTAAGGAAGGGCCTAGGCTGGATAAGGATCTGTCAGTTCATTAGTGGTTCACATCGAGATTGTATCCAACCACATTTACGGAGTTATGACTAGCTGAAGGCACTCCTGCAGTTAATAATTCGAGTTTGTATCCCATTTGAACAAGGGCGAACCACATTTGCAGCTTTCATACATGATGCAATTATCCCGATTCAATATGAGTGTGCAGGAACTTAAGTCATAAATAGACAGGGTTAGTCTACTACAAACCCAGGTCAGACACAATTAGTCATGTTTAGATATCTTTCGTCGCAATTAGTCAAGATAAGACAGGGTCTCTATATTGCATTATTAGTTATTATAACTTCCGGGCTTTAACTATGAGGTCATATCGCCTACTACCAGAGCGCTCTTTCGTCAATCTGGTGAACATGAGCCCGACTCTACAATGGGAGTTCTAAATTTTGCCTACCCCAAATTTTAACGAGTACCTGACATCGTACAGGCTCGGGACCATCGCTTTACGTCCTATCCGAAACATTCGGAAATATTATATATTATATTAGATTAATCACGAATATTATAATGATAGTTACTGGAACTTGTCTGCTTATGTCCAAGTCTGTATATAATAAAATAGTGGAAATACGACTGAATTTGTGTCCTATACGTAACATAACTTATTATATTCAATATGGTCTTATTGAGAAAACCAGCCTTACTTTGACTCAATGAGACGAAAGGTGTATAATTGTAATTAGTTATTATGACTCATGCCCGGGCTTTAACTACGAGGTCATATCGCCTACTACCAGAGCGCTCTTTCGTCACTCTGGTGGACATGAGCACGACTTTACTATGGGAGTCCTAAATTTTACTTATCCTAAATTTTTATTCACCTAGGGCAGGGGTCTTTAACGAGTACCTGACATCGTACAGGATCGGGACCATCGCTTAACATCCCATCCGAAGGACGGCGTGCTTAAGTTTATTTTACCTCTCAGATAGAGACCTCGGTCGGGGTTCGAACCCACGATCTTGAGCTCAGAAGGCAAGCACGCATACCACTGAGCTACCATCGAATATATTATATATACGATGGTAGCTCAGTGGTATGCGTGCTTGCCCCCCACGATAATTATATATGTATATGTTATATGTATATGTTATATGTATATGTATATGTTTATATTATATAACATATACATATAATTATCGTGGGATGCCAACAAATAATAAAGCAGTACGGGAAATTCTCCTACCTTTGTGACGTTTAATTCTTCATTAGGCCAGCGTAATGAAAATCAGCTACATACCTGAAACATGAAAAAACAAATATTAAAAACGAAGAATTTTTTTTTTAACATTTTTATATTCACAAATTTATTGAATATTTTTTCACAGGCTGCAAAATAATAATGTAGTCTATTAATATTTTATTTATTTACCATTAATCCAGTCAAATTGTTCTAAAAATTCTTGAATGGTTACAAAAATTAGGGTAGTTTCAATTTTTCGATGTGTTGTCTGAATGCATCCACATGCATTCATGCAACCTTTTCTGCAAGTATATGAAATGCATTGATTGCTGGGTCCTTCTTTGCTATCCTAGGGAAGAGGTCTGTCGATGTCTGCATCCATTGCAAGGGGTCTTTTACATTGCCATATAGAATGTTAACTGGATTTAGAACCATTTTGTTTCTTTTTAAACATTTTTTCAAAACGTTATATCTCAGAGTCTATACGACCTGGCAAAACCAGTTTCACTTTAAACTTCAGCTATTTACCTGTACTACAAATTTTATTATCTCAAACTTTGTCGTAGGATTCACCGTTTAGTTGCTACCAAGCAATAACCAACTAAGAATTTGAAGTTTTCTAATTTTTTGGAAACAATTTTAAAATTCAAAGAGCTCTATCTCGGGAGTTATTATAGCTAAAAGTTTCGTTTGACCGATACTTTAGGAGATATTTGGAAAAAACAGGGACAAGTTCAAAAATTTAGCGCTTTTTTCAAGATGGCAGCGCCCGCGATGGTGGGGGGTTAGAGAACTTGAATTTTTCAACACTGTACCAATCCAGACAACATATCGAAAAATTGAAACTGCCCTAATGTTTGTAACCATTTATGACAATTTGACTGGACTACATATCCGAAACAGAAAAAAAAAATGGAAAATTTCAAATTCTTGTGAAATTTCAAGATCAAATTTATGTCTAATTACATAACTTTCCGTATATTTTTTACAGCTGTTGAAGTAATACATTCTCGTACAAACACATCAGAAGCACCGACTAGTTTAATTTTTTATTCCTCCGGCATCCAGTTATTACTAGTACCACCATCCAAAAGTCAAAGATATCAATGGAGATCTACATTTTTAACGACGCCTCTATCACAGATGAAGCAGCAATTATTTAAAATATAAAAAGTTAAATAAAAATATTCTAGGTATATTAAAAAGTTGAGATTTTGAGACGATAAAAGTAGTCGTTACAATCATTATTGATATAAAATGTTTACTAACCTGTAATTAAAGTTTTAATTATATTTTTTATTTTCTTTTTTATTAGTCAAGAAATTATTTATGAAATCTCCCAAAAACTCTCTTGATGCATTTTCTCTATAATAAAGACGATCATAAAATATTTTATTTATTGCATTCTACAAATACATGTCTGGAGGTCCGTATCAAGGGTTGAGTTACCCCACTCTACTTTATTTTTAACTTATTATCTTATAATTATTATTTACAGACAGAAGGCTGTCAGTGGACAGACAGAAGGCTGTCAGTGGACAGACAGAAAGCTGTCAGTGGAGAGTCAAAAGGCTGTCAGAGGACAGAAGGCTGTGAGAAGTCAGATCTGATTTAATCCACCTTAATGAAGGAATAACTTAATTGCTCAAATGAAATATAATAACTCGATTCTAAGAAAAAAAAAAAAAAAAAAACATTAAGGAATAGTCAAGGTCCACGTCGTAGATTTTCCGAGAAAACGTCGGGATAAAATCATTTTTCATTTTCTTTTCGATGCTGCCGTAGCTCTTGCATTTGCTCGGCACTAGACTTTTTAGGTTTTTTAAATTCCTTTTGATGCGAGCTTTCCTCTGATTTGCGTTTTCTATAATTCTGCGCATATTTACGATTCATATGAGACGACATCTTTAATTTTTTTTTGCAATTTTCAATTTAATACCGATTTTTACATATATTTCGGCGAATATTTTTGTTGTTTCACTTTGAGTCCTAGTAGTGCTCCTCAAGATCTTTACAATGACACCCGAATCAACGTCCTATCTAAACGCGTTATCACACTACACTAATTCCTAATTTTACACAACGCTAATTCGCAACAATCATCCCCCGGCGCCCACACTAGTCCGATAACGTCATAGGCAAAACAAGCAAAACACTGCACAACAAACACGTACAGACATGCTCTATCCATCCGTTATTATCGCATTATTAGTCTCGTAGTTATTATCGATTGAAATCTGACGTATTTCTTGACGTATTTTTATTATGTAACACGCGAATAGACGTTTTCACGTCAAAAATACAATATTAATAAAAAAAAAGGTTCGGTGGTTCGGTATGGCCGATAATAGGCTAAGGGTCTTCACCACTCGGGTCTGCTACACCACAATAAGAGAAAAAAATGAAAGAAGTAATTTTGACTCGGTTACATCTAGGACACACCAGGCTGACCAATGGACATCTGATGGCTCCTGAACCCTCTCCTCTGCGGGGTGGTCTATGTTTCAGACACCTCCTTGCCGAATGCATTCCGAGAATTTCAACCTAGCGGTGAATATTTCTGAAATCCTATCTGATGATAGCTCCCAAATTAAACTATAAAACAAAATTGTCTTCTTCACGTAGCCCTTCTATATCGTTTACAACAATCTCGATCACTATAGATCGACCATTTCGATTATTATAAATTTTCGCCTATCCAAATTAGCCCGCTAGTATCCCCACCGACCCCCGTGGTCGAAATACCTTAAACAATATTTAAAAGAAAAAAAACATTAGTATATTAGAGTTTTCCTCAACTTCTGTACATCTGAAACTATTACTGTTGAGAGGGATCTACCGGAACATCTTCCAAATAGCTAGCCAGATATTTATCTGTAATCATGGCACAGATGTGGCAGCCTAACAGAAAGTTTTTTTTTTTACTTTCTTATACCTGTTTTCACATTTTAATGTCTCGCGATGAAGTCTGCCTGTGCCTGTGTCTCGATAGTTTTGAGCTCTCTACCGAAAAAAAACTAATGTAGCTACGAACTTGAAATTTGGAATGAAGGGATCACATATTCTAACTCAGATCTCATTACATTTTGGCCGAAATCAAACGAAAATTGAGACCAATTTACCCCGGGACCTAACTACATTTTACAAGATATATCTTATGTTTATTACCTAATCTAAAATCTTTTGAAGTAATAGTGGTAGAAAAAACGAAAAAACATATTTTATATGAAATACTATTTTTTATAGGTCTAAATGTAGTTTTGAAACATATATTTAGGCCCGAAAACGGTTATTCTTAAAAAAAAATTGATTCTTACCAAAATTGTTTCTTATAAAATTTCCAATCGCTAATAAGTCCTCAGATTAGAGGTAGGATCAATAACACAAAAGTTATAGTGGCCCGAAGAATGTCAACTAAATGTCTATAAAGAATATATCGAAGTAATTTTTCAATCGTAATTCATAGCAACGAACTTTTTTTGGGGGGCTTATGTTCGATGCATATTAGCCATGTCACTGTGTTATCTAATTATTTACGACATCCATGGCCCCGGGAGCGAGTTCTATCTACGAAAAAAAACTCACTCCCGAACGGGATTCGAACCCGCCTCCATGGCTCCCAACGAACTTTAAAATATATGTGATGTGGCCATTACAAGACTTTCTTATACCAAGAACGCTAACAGATCACTCTGTCACCCCCTCCCCTTCTCAAAATCATTTCATTTTGCCTCATAGTACAGCGTTAGTACATAATACAGCGTTATCTTAAAAGTAGACATTCTTATACTCAGTAATGCCAGTATGAAATAATTTCCAGAAGGGGGAGAGATAGTGATCTGTAAGCGTGGTTGGTATAAGAAAGTACTGTAATGGCCACATCACAGTTTTTTCCGTACTAGACCAAGTTATACTAGAACTCTTTGCTTGTTTAGATGGGTCTGTTCCACTCTGAATTATCGCAAACGTCTTTCTACGACTGCTCTTATTATCTGTATAATTCACCCTAATGGAAAATTACTTATGTACAATTATTGGTTCACTTAAGACCATTTTAACCAAACACTATTAAAACCCATTTCAATGAAATGTAATTTTCTTTTATTACAATAATTTATCAAATTGCAGTTAAATGAGTTCATAAATATAATGTTTATTTCTATTTATACTTTATTTATATTTATTCTCAGTGAAATTATTTTTTTTTAAATTGCATAAATAGTGCATTAAGGCAGGCGAAGAAGGGTATTTGAAATCCATTACAGCCCCATTTACTTAAAATGGTGGCCCATCAAGAGCAGTGCCAATTTTCAGAAGTACTACGGTTTATTGACCATTAGAAACAATCCAAACGTAAATATCTGTATCGTAAGATAAAAACCTCATATTTTTTAGGAATTTGAATATTTTTTTTATATACTTGAATTTTCTTAGAAATTGTATTATTATTATTTAAACTTTTTTTTTTCTGGGTATGCTCATCTCTATACATAAAATCCAAACTTCGTTTGAGTGTCTCTTAACTAATAGCTCAAAGATCGGATCGTATATTCATGAAACTCGCAGCGTTATTCAAGGAAAAAAATAAAGAAAACGTATGTTTTTAAAAAATTGTCTATTTCACAAATAATATATAATATGGGAGTACTTTCGGTATTGCTACCATCTTCAGCCACGACTTAACAAATACTGAGTATTTGTTAAGTCGTGGCTGAAGATGGTAGCAATACCGAAAGTACTCCCATATTATATATTATTTGTGAAATAGACAATATTTTTTAAAAACATACGTTTTCTTTATTTTTATCAAGTGTTTCACAATATCTCTGCAAAAATGTTAAGTTATTCAAGGAAGATATGCGGAATAAAGACTTTATGAATGGCATTTAAACATTTTGTGCACAAGAGTGACCAAAACATGAAATGAACGGTTCATCAAATTTCACAATCAGTATACGTTTCATACATAGCATATAATATATGCTAATAGATTGTCATATTATGACAATCTAAAATTTCGAATGGGAGAGCAGGTTGTGCATAGGGCTTTGGTCACTTGGTCTTACCACGGTTGCGGGTTCGAATCCCGTCCGAGTTTTATTTCTTATTTACAAGTCTTGACTTGAGGTCGATTCAATAAATATGTTCTCTGAAAAGGAGATTTTATTGAAATAAAAAACATTTGAAATAAAGAAATAAATTATAGATACTGATAATGAGAATGTTTCCCGAAACGTCTGCAATTGCTAGGTGGTAAAAGTAAAAAAAAAAAAATGGGAGAAATGTAGCTGTAATAAATATATTATACATAAATAAATATTCTTCTTACACAACCCCTAAGTATGTATGTTCATAAGTACATAATCAGAGCTTATGGACCAAATTAGGCCATATTTATCACATTATTTACGTTTAAAGTTATTTATTTCTCTAAGATAAAAATCCTTGGCAGTTTTTCTTTGATAAATAGACATATTTTCATATTTGTCGAAGGATTATCCCCTATTTTTCATCTGTATTTTCCTATGGAAGTGACATACGCATCCAGAGTAGCTCTCGGCTTCCTGTTGACTCCATCTTCTTCACCGATAATTTATTCTATAGAAAAACTTCTTTTTTTTCCCACCAGCCTCGTGTTTTTTTCCCTCCGCCTTGGTAATGATGAAACTTGTAAGTTATTTAATAAGTACACCATATATGTTTCATTATAAACATTTTATTATACAACTCAACTCACATATTTTCTAACCTACCTCACATCTGTCGTTGATATTGTTTTTGATCATATGGTACATTACATACCCCCTTTCTTAGGAGCTTCATTGCTCCTGCAATGATAGACCGCCACATTCCTGATGGCAGCCTTCTGCCCTGCTCCGAAGTCGTCCTCATACAGACCTCATATTCTTTGGGAACCCATTCAATCTGATGACTTTCTTGATTTTGAAAGGTCCTTTAACAACAGAATTCTTCCCTCGATATCCGGCCTGCACCAGGATTTGGCTCTCTTCTTTTATTTTTGGGATAACATTTGCACATTGGATAACATGTTTACCAAAATAGGACTTCATATTTTCCTTGCATTTCTTCATCTTTTTCTTGGAGATGGATCTCTTCTGAATCATGTCGGCGGAGATTCCAAACTTTTTGTCAGCCGGAAAGATAGATTCAACTCCAAACGCTTTGAACTGGGGAGAACAACCAAGGCACGCTGTGTACGATCTATTCAGATGCCTTACAGCTGCCTCCAAACAGTTTTCCCATCCTCCTTTAAAGTTGGGATACAGAGAGATGAACCGTTTGATGTCACTTATTTTACGGTCGGCCAACCCATCTCCAACAGGACGATACGGCGCTGTGGCAACTAGCCTGATTTGTCTCTCTTCGGCGAATTTATTTAAAGCCTCAGAGGCAAACTGTAGTCCGTTATCACTAACTATTTTCTTTACTTTGCTAAGGTGGGGATATTCTTCAAGGAATTTTATTACAGCATTTGCGCTTTCCTTGATTGCCTTGGCGCTAACATATCTTGAATATTCATCCACAGCGGCAATAAATGGTTGTGTCTTTCCATTTGATTCGGCTTCCTTCAGTCTCTCAGCAAAGTGCAAATGCAGGCACTGGAAAGGCTCTGTAGCTGTATCCGGAACAACCATTATGTCTGGTTTGTGCTTAAAGTTAAATTTTGCAATTTGACAATCATGACAACTTTTGACGTATTTTGAAATACTTTCTTTCATATGGGGCCAATAAAACCTGTCCCTTATCTTGATATATGTTTTCCAAAACCCGTCGTGACCTCCTGAGTCGGGATCGTCATGATAAGAGCGAAGAATATCTGGCACCAAATCAGGTTTAACTTCAATTTTCCTTTCGCTATTGTCTGTGCAAGCCTGATTCAATAAACGAATTTGAGGTACCTTAGAAATGAAACATGATCTTGAATAAATATCATTATCCACTCCTTCATCACCGTCTATATTATTAATTCCTTTTTTTATTATCTCGCTCGGCTTCTTTCTTCTCTCCTGAGAGCTCCAAGATCTTCCAAAAGATTGGAAAGTAGCGGCGGCCGGCTTCAGCCTGACGAGAGCTGCCCGGAGTTCCTCCCTTGTCTCTATGTTCAGGATGGACAACTGGCTCTGGAGATCTTCGGGTAGTCCCAACATAACCATTATGAGAAAGGCCCTATCTGAGAGACTGCCGTAGGCAAGATTAATAAGACGTTCTTTCTCCAATAAATACTCCAACATTGTCCCTCCACGATAGATATAGTTATTGCATCTTATCGCTAGTTCCAAAAGGTTCTGTTGAAACGAACTCAGAAATGAGCTTTTCCAAAGGGCCCATTCATTTGGAGTTTCTTTGGCCATGAGGGAATGGTACCATTTCTCTGCAGTACTCTGGGGTACCAGATGGGAAACTAGATTACTAATTTTCAAATAGTCACTGTCCCAGTTGTTGGAGGAACAGGCTTTTTCATATATAAGTAGCCAGGTTTTGGGATCTTCATTTTTTCCGTCGAATTTCTTAATACCCATCTTCTCCGGTTTACTGTTCAATAACTTCAGCAAAAGATGCCATCATTGCTTCCATCATTTTCTGTACCCCCTGCTGACTACTTTGTATCAGCTCCTGGTTGAGGCGCTGTTGATATTCTAATAGCGTCAACAACATCTGCCGCTCCGAACTTTGACCAAGGGACACCGGTGGATCCAAAGAATGAGAGTCAACCCCTTCTTCTTCATGATCCGAATCTTCTATGGCCTGAGTGGAGGATGAACGATAAGCCTCAGCCAATTCTTTAGTAATGCTTATTGATATAGACTTTTGCCTGAAATCCTCTTGGAGGGTATGTCGAACACCCTCAACCGACAGAAGCCCTGTATGGAATTGCAGGTCTCGAAATGCGGGTTCAACTGTAACCCAATCATTGCTATTTTTTTCTTTGAATGCATATAAAATGCATTTGTCTCCAAATTTCTTAAATCTGAACTTGAACTCTATGGAAGACATAATTTATAGTATAGTGAATAATACCTTATTCACTTCAGTCTTCAGTTCGTGATCCTACCGACTGCGCCAAATGTAAGTTATTTAATAAGTACACCATATATGTTTCATTATAAACATTTTATTATACAACTCAACTCACATATTCATCTAACCTGCCTCACATCTGTAGTTGATATTGTTTTTGATCATATGGTACATTACAAAACTTCTAGGGCCATTTCATGCCTTGCTATGTGTCATTGATGTCAACTTCAAGTGTTCATCATGGTACAGTTAGTTAGATATTATGACTCATGCCCGGGCTTTAACGAGGTCATACCGACTATGAGAGTCCTACTACATTTTGCCTACCTATTTGGGTTTTTGAGTCGACCCTCTTCTCTTTGAATTGAGCCCTTCTCTGGTCCCCCCGGCTCTTCGACTGATTTTGTTGAAAATTAATGGGTGTTCTTATTATGAGGTTTTGAATTTAAATATAAAATTTCATGTCGATACATTCAATGCATCGGCAATTATTAAGATTTTTGAATTGAGCCCTCCTCTGATCCCCCTCCCCTTCAGCCGACTTGTGTTAAAATCAATATCTATCGTCCTTAGAGGGCTTTAGATACACATGTAAAATTTCGTGTCGATACATTCATTCTATCGGCATACTTCTACTGGGGAAGTAGAAATGGTGTTTCCAGGTATAGAAAAACCTTTGAGGCACCGGTAACTGAGAGGTCGAAACCCGGCCAAAGTCCTTAGGTTTTATTTATCTAAGAAGTGAAAACACCTTTCGGTCCCGAGCCTGTACAAAGTAAGGGTGTTAAGGACCCCTACCCTAGGTGAATAAAATAGGGTAGGCAAAATTTAGGCCTCCCACAGTAGAATCGGGCTCATGTCCACCAGAGTGAATTAAAAACACTCTGGTAGTAGGCGTTATGACCTCGTAGTTATAGACCGGGCATGAGTCACAATATAACCCCTTTAACACGATCAGCTACCGATTTTATTGGCACAAAATTTAGTATGAGGATTTACGAGCCTCTATGTAACTATTGAATATTAGCACTAACGGTCGACTTGTTTTGGAGGGGGAGCGAAATGTTAGTTGATTAATTCGTTCTGGGGAAATACATAGCCAGTGATTCACCGACGACTTTTTGACGTGTAAACATCTTAGCTCTTGGTAGGGGCTATGTCAGAGCGTACGTTTCGTTGATGTGCAAGCGTAAGTGTGTCGGACGGTTGCGTGCGCAGCGCACACACACACAACTACACACTTCTTTATTTGTGATGTCAGCTGTTTTTGAGCATTTCTACGTTCATGGAATAAGAAAGTGAAGGAAATGAATGAATGTAAAGGTAAATATATAATAAAACCAATAACAATAAAACAACTCTAAAAAACATGATTAGATATCATTGTATTTTTACAACGATCATATTTACCGTTGTAGTGAATTTAACTAAAATATCAATATTACGAACTATAAAATGATCTTTCGGTAAGAAACTTTTAGGTTAAGATGATTCGATAGCTTTTTGTCATATCGATTTTTCATAACTTTATCAATACATTTAAAAAACTAAAACTAAATGTACTGTAGGTAGGTTTGTGCCAACATGGCGCTCATATCATTTGACCTAGATCCTTGAAAAGTTCAGGAAATGTTCAGACTGAACATTTATTACAATAAATAATGAGAGCCAACGATAAATTTAATAATGTGTGACGCTAAAACTTAGAAGAAGATATTTATTTGCAATATATTGGCCGGCTGCCGGCAATACAGCAATATCCCAACACCCTTCTCTAAGGAAACAAAACATAATTTCTTAGCTACAATGATAAATCATCTATATAAGTACCATAGATACTTCTAGAGTAATGTAACCGACGACGCTAAATGCTTTCTTAAAACCACTAACAACTAATCTACCATGTGGATACCAACCTCATCGGGCAAGTGACTAACATTCCCCCCTTGTTATATAATCGGCCAGAAATTCGATGTTGAGTTTTCACTGAAATTTAATGTTTTTTGACCTCTCTATAACCTGATCTCTATAACCTGATTACAAAAATTATAAAAAAAAAATCCTGTCTCTCTGTGACTGCGATAACTCCCGGGAGAATGAATATATCGACAAGAAATATATGCGTATCCAGAACCTCATAAAAACGACGCCTAATGATTTCTCCCAATTAGCAAAAGGGAACCTTAAAAACTAGCCATGTAATGAATATATCGACGTAACATTCAGTATGTACTTTCAAAACCCCATTAGGACGACAATTATTGACTTTTAACCAAATCGACCAAAGGGAACATTCATTACATCGGCAGTTATTGGGGTTTTTGAGTTGAGCGTCTCCCATAATCCCCCTTTCCTTTAGTCGATTTGGCTAAAAATCAACGTCTTTAGATGTTGCTGGATTCACATGTAAAATTTCATACAAATTGCAGTTGTTACATTCATTCTATCGAGAGTTTTCGTGTTCAGAGACGCACAGACACACAAACAAACAGACATTTTTTTTTTTTTTTTTTCATATTTGTAATTTGGTGGTCGGAAAACATGAAAAAATTCCATTGAAAACTCCGCATCGAATTGTTAACCTATTACATAACCTAACTACGGAGCAGTTCGCCGTTCTTCAGGATCTCAGGATCAGTCCTCAACACATCCTACATGATTTATCTAGTCTACTCGCAAATACTGAAAAATGTTAAATGAAACTCCTTGTCATTGAAACTATTTCTTAAAAATTTCTGGATTGTACGTAGGTACTAGAAATTATAAGATTTCCCTAAAAAAAAAAATGTTTTCAACCTTCCCTCCCAATCAGTAATCTTGCGTATGACTCTTGTTAATACAGTGACAACATGTTTAATTAGCTGAAGGAACCAACGCAGTACATGGATAACTCTGACAGATCCATAAAGATATATTAGATTTATCGCAGTGGGACATTGGGACAGTCCCAAGGCTCCAAGTTAGTAGGATAGCCTGTGGGGATCCAATTGATGGTTGTCCCGCCCTCTTCCAGAGGTCAGCAGTCCCAATCTTAACCATTCTGTCATCCGCCCAAGGAGCTCGTGTAGACATTTGGAAAAGTAAATAGTACCATTGCTTCTAAACATTTGTGACCTCCGTAGGACAGCGTACTCAAGGTTTTGTTACCCCTCAGATCAGGGTTGAATCCGCGATTTTAAGCACATTAGGAAAGCATGCTACCTCTGAGCTACCGTAGCCCTCAAGCAAATGATAGTATAGGTATTATGTAACCTTTTGTTAATGACTTTGTCGATATCACTAATTTGTAACCTCGAAATACAGAGAATTCCATACAATTTATGTAAATTGTTGGTATTTGATTAGTTAGCGTGGTTGGTATAAGAAAGTCCTGTAATTGTCACGTCACATTAAATTATTAGAATTATTTAATATTTTATCAAATTTAGAAAATTTGCTGGCATCCTAAAATTATATTTTTTGACACAGAGAATCCAAGTTAAGTAACCATAAATTAAAATAAAATTATACCTTACCTGCAATTTCCTTTATATTTAAAAAAAATAATTATTTAGATTATCTTTACGGAAAGTACTGTAGAAAACAGAATTTAAATAAATAAATAAAACAAACTTATTTTTTGAAATATTGTCTATTCCACTAAAGATATTTATAAAAATACAACTACCGGTTTTGGCCTCACACCATCGTCAGGTCTAGTTATGAACTAAGTGAGTTTGCAGAGTGCGACCCCTCCAATACATCTCTGGTGAAAGGTGCCCCTTCAATTAGGGAATCCCCCGGCTTAACCGTTAGCTACATCATGAAATATTTGACAAAACACTAATTTTTCTTAATTTACATAAAATAACATCCTTTGACTAATAAGTAAAAAATAAAACTAAAAAACATAACAGATAATAACATATATATGGAAACCTATAATAATAACAGATAATAACAAACATAGGTATATGTGGAAATAGAACCGGTTCAGGGTGTTAGCAAAGGGGAATAGTTAAAATAAATTTGGTCATTTAACTGCGATGTATTGGAGGGGTCGCACTCTGCAAACTAACTTAGTTCATAACTAGACCTGACGATGGTGTGAGGCCCAAACCGGTAGTTGTATTTTTATAAATATCTTTAGTGGAATAGACAATGTTTCAAAAAGTAAGTTTGTTTTATTTATTTATTACAAATTCCACAATATGTCCGCGTTCCTCAACTTACAAGAATTTAAATAAACATTTCTGAAGTAATTTGCTTGTTACAAAATTTGAGTGATCTTTTAAATTTTATTTGAACAAGACATGAAGTGCTTGATGTACTGATAGTAAAAGCAAGACCGGCAAGTAATGGTAAAGTTGAAAATTAGATCTTATTGCTTGGATTCAATGGAGTGTAATCGATAAGATAAAGGCTGAGAAACCAAGGAAGGGCTCTTGTAGTTAGTGAGGTGCCAGCCGTCAGTTGAAATACCACCACTCCTGGACCATGGCCAAAACTCGATCTCAGATTTATATTTGATTTAGGGGGGGCACCTTTCAGATTAAGCCTACCATCCATCATTCCAACATACAATTTTGATTTGACCTAAATGATTCAGCAACGATAGGCCTATCATTGTTCAGGGAAAAGGGAAATACTCTGAACAGAGACCCAAATTGACTTTAAAATGGATAATGAAAAATAATTAATTAAAACAAACCTACTCTATTCCATAAGAAATATATACATAAAATACTGGTTTCGGCACCACACCATGATGCCAACTTTTTTTCTCTTTAAGAGGCGTATAGACACGCGAGCAACGAGCCGAACATTAGTCAGTGCGCAGGCGCTCGACGAACAAGGGAGGCTCGGGGTCTGCTCCACCTGTTGTCGGTTTTTTGACGAACCATCAAAGGAATGTTCGGCTCGGGCTGCGGTGTGTGTGGACTGGTACCAAGCCGAACCGTCCCGACTTGACCCGAGCACTGTTGTTTATAACCAATATATAACCTTCTCACATATTTAGGTTTTTGGAAGTGCACGTTCTTTTTTTTTTTAGTTAAATATTATTCAATAAATTATATTTTATTGTGGATTCTGAAGACTGGTCTCAGGAGCTTCAAATTCAGTTTGCTCAGGCTATGAGATAGTACCCAGTCATATGAGATTTAAAACACAAATTACATTTTAATAAAATGAAGAGATTGGATGCTTGGGAGGAATTATTCAAACACTTTTCCTAAAAAATTGTTCATTTTAAACAATTTACATGTAAAAATAAATTACGTATAATAAATTCGTATCCGTATTAATTGTACTACAAATATGTAAATTAATTACGTAAGTAGCTACCTACCTTGAGCATTTTCTGATTGAAGATTTTGAATAGTAATAAAATGATATACAAATAAACGTAAATTTGTTATCTGCAGGTTAACTTGTGCAGGTTATGTTCGTTAGTATGGTTGTGGAGCATCCAAATGCTCGGCTCGTCTCTGTTCGGCTTGGAGTGTGTTCGTTGAAAACTGAAAACGAGCCGAACAGTGCTCGGTTCGTTGCTCGCAAGTCTGTACTAGCCTTTACATTTTCGCACGAGCCGACAGTTATTAACCTGTATATGGCCGAAAACGCAACGCATTATTTTTTAAACTATTAAATTGTATTTTTTTCCACGAAATGTTTTTACCCTTGCTATTTTTGGCTTAATCCTTAGGGCCGGATGTAAACAAACTTCTAGTGACTCCCCACTCTTCGGTTTTATAATTTGCCCGCATTTGTAGTGTGTTTTCAGTACTGACTCGCAGCTTGAGTCGACCAGGAAATGGCGCAAAAAAAGTAAGCTTTTCTAGTACTATTAAATTTTTTTTTTTACATTGTTGGTTTCTTTGGTTTCTCCAGGAGCTAGCGTAAATGAATGCGTAAGAAATTTGCATAAAAACCTTTTTCTAATTAGGATTATTTGACGTCTAAGTTCCGGATTGCGTTTTCGCAACACCGGTCACAAAGATTGTGTTTTCGCATGTCATCACTTAAGAGATTTTATTTTTATTTTTCTTATTTTATTATTATTCCTTCCTTTATTTATAACTAACTATATTTATTTATTTTTAGACAACATACTGCTCATGAGCTCTTGTTCATATTGCAAGAATTGGAGGAAGAGGAAAACTATGGGTTCTTGATCAGGCAGATATTTCATGTGACATCTATCTATCCGGACAAAAAAATGATGGTGCCCATATTTCTCTGGACCGTAGATGTGGCCCTGCAAAATGTCTGGCTTCTCCAGGAAAAAATTTAGATTTTATTCAGTTCAAAAGAAGTCTGCCAAACGAACTTGTAGAAAGAAATGGAAAACTGCCTAAAAACTCGGCATATGTTCAACTAAAGTAATGAGCAGAGTTTCCTCGGGAACCCGATATGACAAAATCGGACACCTCATCGGAGAACTCAAGAAAAACGAACCTGCTGTGGAATATTCAAATCCACATCAAAGCAGTGCATCCAGTCTAGACATCACCAACTATTCTTATTTTTATTACATACATTTTATTTTTTTTATTATTCAAAATATTTTTTATTATTCATAAATGTTTTCCTGCCAAAGCTGAATATTATTATAAGTAAGTTTATTATTATAGGTATATTTTTTTTTTTTTTGGATAAATGTTTATTTTACACGGTGAAAATTAAATTAACTATTCTAGAAAGTTACTTTAAAAGAAAAATCTATTGAATAATTAAAGCTATTGTTTGTTATTGCGTTGTTGAGTAATGTTGATCGGCTCCTGCTCCCTTAACAGTTTTAGAGTTATGGTGCAAGGAATCTTGCGATACGGTTGTTCCAAGTAATGGGCCTTGCTCAACTCGCTCGGGGTTCCAGATAATCAAAAGAAAGCAGAAGCAAATCTAGTGAGGACGAAGAATGAAATAAAATAAAGAAACCAGTCTATACTATATCCAGTTGAAACCAGGGGAACCTCCCGGTGTATTTTTTGGGTGGCCAGCTCCCAGAAACCCATCAACTATCATTAGGTATAGTTGTAAACTAAAAGTTTGCTGAGTTCTTACACATCATGTTAAGAAAAGGCGGCAATTCCAATGGTTCTGACTTTTATGACCACTACTTAATAATGGTTTTCGCCATTTTATATAAAAACGACGATTTTCAAGCAAAAATGTGCAAGGAAATGCGTTAAAGGATATGAAATTTCCTTTCGAATGAGCTTTCTTTCCTGTTTCCTGGACAAGCCATTAAGTTAAAAAATCTGAAAAAACGCTAATAAAGTAAAAGTTGTCTAGGTTTTGGCCTGTTTCAGATTATAAGAAATTGTAAAGAAGTAATGAAGGAGACAACTATTGCAAATAACAATTAACATTTTTGCAAATTTAGAAAAATTTGCTGGCATTTCAGAATTATATTCTAGAAGAAATACAAATGAAGTAATCATTAATTGAAATTTTTTATATACGTGCACTTGAGGGCGCCGGCAGCTCAGTGGTATGCGTGCTTGGCTTCTGAGCTCAAGTTCGTGTGTTCGAAACATGACCGAGGCCCTTGGTTTATTTTATCTGGGAGGTAAAATAAACGTAAGCACGCCGTCCTTCGGATGGGACGTTAAGCGATGGTCCCGAGCCTATACGATGTCAGATACTCGTTAAAGACCCCTGCCCTAGGTGAATAAAAATTTAGGGTAAGCAAAATTTAGAACTCCCACAGTAGAGTCGGGCTCATGTACACCAGAGTGACGAAATAGATCTCTGGTAGTAGACGATATGACCTCGTAGTTAAAGCCCGGGCATGAGTCATAAAACCTAAACCTATACGCAGAGATGGGCATAATCATAATCAATGATCAAGATTACGATTATAATCAAGAAAATTGTGTGATTACTTGATTACACGATTGTAATCGTAATCACGGCCATGATTATGATTGTAATCGAGTAATCATGTAATCGTAATCATGAAATCATAATCACAATGTCCACATGATTACACAGCGCAAACCATCGCCTTCGATTTCCTTTCGTTTTAAATTGTTTTATTTTTACACTAATAAGTAATTTTTTTTAAGTTTATTACGTAACCAAAGTGCTATTACCATTTTTTTTTAATTTGATACCCACTAAATCCCCCGATTATAGTTATTGTGATTACATGATTACTTGATTATGATTACATGATTACTTGATTATGACTTTATGATTACATGATTGCAATAGTAATCACGATTTCTGATTACGATTATAATCATGTAATCATGTTTCATTTTAGCTAGATTCACAGTGCGATAGTATCAAGTATAAAATAGCAATGATGATTAAGTTTTATTTTCTCTGTAATCATGTAATCATTGATTACGATTATGCCCATCTCTGCCTATAGGTACGTGCGCTTTCTTCAAAATTGCACGTCATAATTTTATTATTAGTACCCTTTTCAGAAACTACGGTAGAAATCAAATTTTAGTATAAGACCAGCAGAAAATGTCTACAGGAAGGATAATACATTTATTATTATTATCTACATATTTTTAATTATTACATTTTTTTAAATATATTTTCTTATTATCCCATCCTGTTAAAATAGGTTTCTATCTAGTCCTGACCGGACTTCACTCAGTAAGTCATGTCCATATCTGCACCCTAATGTAACATTATGTTTCCATAGAGCATAAGAGAAAGCCATGTTACTGGTTGTGGAATGCCAGAGGGACTCTGGGGACCAGTGTATAATTAATGTACGTCAAGGTTCTTATCTGTGGACATTGTACAATGATCAGGGTCAGTCAATTACATTGATACCAATTATATGATAACAGTTACTGAAGGAACAGGTGGACTTAACTGATATCCTGAAGGGATTTACTCATCTGACCACCACCAATTACAGCCACGCCAGTAAAAGTTTTCAGTGAATTGTACGGGTTTTCTGGATAATCAAAGAGTTAATTTAAAAGGAATTTCATATTATATAGAGCTGACAGGAATAATGTTGATATCACAATATCAGGGCTAGACAGGCAGCTCTGATAACGTAAATCACGATGTAATCTTTTACCAACAACTTCCAGTACTTTTTACCTCGGCTCATCAGTTTAAAACTAATTTAAAAATACAACAACTGGAAACACTAGCGGTGTACTTCCTCAACACGAATCAACTACGATATCGCCCCGCCTTTAAAACCAATCGACTCTTATGTCTAAAAATCATTAGTTGATTTACCAGGTACAGTAAAATCCGGTTATAACGATATTCAAGGGACTAAGAAAAATATATCGTTATATCCGGAACCAAACTGTTAGACCTACATACAAATGTATGGGCTTGTTAGTGAAACAAATGGTGTTTTACAATGATCATAATGAGAAAGTTTACATTTTTTTATTTACTTTTTAAAATTTACTTATATGTATTAACTTTCCACAAAAAAATCAGTTATTTTAGTTTGCTTGCTTTTTTAAAGTACAAATTTTTGCTTACATGGTTATGAAGTTCCGAAGTCACGATCCCTATGGAGGCAAAGGAAAGACTAATCTGAAACTAGGAATATACCCACTAGAAGGGAAGAAGAGAATTCGAAGAAAATTCGACAAGGGGGAAATGGAATGACTCATTGCTCTCGGAAGGAGTAAACAAGAACCGTGTTTAAACCCTTTTCTATAATGTTTGTATTTTTCATCCTTTCACAACTCATAATGTTTTACCCAATTATGTATGTATGTACATACATATTATATCGTTATAACCGGAATAAAAAATAACTTTTTCTTATGTTTTAGATCGTTTTATACGGAATGTCGTTATACCTAACATCCTTATATCCGGATTTATTTCTTCACTTTTAAATAGCAAACCAAACTAGATACGGGTTTTACATCGTTATATCGGGAAAATCGTTATATCAGGAATTGTTATACAAAGTAGAGAGTAGTTACATAATCGGTAAAAAATTTGACGAGGAGTTTTCAACGGAATTTCATGTTTTCCAACCTCCAGATTCAAAATATAAAAGAAAAATGCTGTTTGTCTGTTTACAACACGGTAACTCTCGATATAATATATGTTTCGACACGAAATTTCATACGTGAATCTAGAACCGTGAGAAAACTGCCTAGATTACATTCATTATATCGGCAGTTATTAGGGTTTTTCAGCTAATTGAGCCTCCACCCTTTCATCCCTTCCTTCCCTTCACGTTTTTTTTTTTTTTTTTTTTTTTTTAGGTGGATTGAAATTAATTAAAGTCATAAGATGCACATATAAAATTTTGTGTTGATACATTCATTATATTGGGAGTTATGGTATCCAATAGTTTTGGAATGAGGGGGTGTCGGGAGACATGAAGTTTCGCAGAAAACATCAATCTCCGGCCTATTCCATAACTTCCACTATAATATATAGGTATAATATACCCTACATATTATAGCGGAAGTTATGGAATACTCACATATTATGTGGAGAAATAAAATGAGCTACAATATGAAAATGGCTGATATAGTGAGAAGTGATTATTTGATATATAGTATGACCACTCACAGATTTTTTATTAAAAGTAGCTAGCCAGCTTTCGAGGTTTCCCTCATCATCAGGCAGTCTACAAAAGAAACCATCCTTAATATAATATAAAGGCAACAAAGATAAATATATTAAATTGTAAAAAGTTAAAAAATTAACCGTACCTGATAAGAAAATAAAAAATAAACAAATTTTAAAAAATTTTGAATGAAAACTAAATAATTTTATAATAAAAATAAATAAATAAAACCATCTAAAAACTTTAAAAATTTAAAATATCATGGATGGGGACAAACGAGTTATTCATGTCCACCATCTGAGTCACAACTGGGAGAACGGAGTACGTGAGACTGGACAAACCTGTCATCCCCTCTCTAGAGTTGAGGAGGGGGGACTCTCTCTTCCTTCTTTCCAATTTAATTTCTATACTCTCTAAAGTATCCATCTTTCTATTTATTTTAAATTGTTAAAGTTTTTAGATTGTTTTATTTATTTATTTTTATTATAAAATTATTTAGTTCAAAAAATTTTTTTTTAACTTTAATTTTTTATCTGATATGGTTATGTTTTAAACTTTTTACAATTTAATATAGGTATTTATCTTTGTTGCCTTTATATTATATTAATGATGGTTTCTTTTGTAGACTGCCTGATGATGAGGGAAACCTCGAAAGCCGGCTAGCTACTTCTAATAAAAAATTTATGAGAGGTCATACTACATTTTATTTGACAACCTGTGAAAAAAAAAAAAAAGCTTCCGTGTAGTTACAGTGCAATATTTAATTACAAACCCTCCATTAATTTTTTAACTAATTCGTTCCTTTGTACAAGTCATATGCCATTCCAAAAGAACGTATTGATGAGGATATGAGGAATGATTAAGTGATTGGAACTAAATATGGAATAATGATATTGGTAGTGACAGGGAAGCTGGATTAGTGAAAGTTATTTGAACAGGTATTTGGTAATTAGCGCTATGAATCGTAGCACTATCACTTACAAGAGCTGCAACGAAGTTGAAGAGAAACTTAGTAACAGGAAAAAAGTTGGAAATGGAAAAATAGGGTTATTTTATTATTTTTGAACAATGAGAAAAAAATTCCTTTTCCGAAAAGAAGGTTTCCTCTAACCTAAAAAGTTTTTTGTTGAAGTTTAAATTTTCTTTTTATATTTCTTATACTAATGGTATAAGAAAGTCGTCGGTGAATCATCGCCAGTGTACTTCTTGAATTGAATGTATCGACACGAAATTGTATATGTGTATCCCACAACCACAACCATCTAAAAACGACACCTTGTGATAATAAAAAAATATTTTAATAAATATATAAATAATAATTTGAGGGCGCCGGTAGCTCAGTGGTATGCGTGCTTGACTTCTGAGCTCAAGAACGTGGGTTCGTAACCCGACCGAGGCCCTTAGTTTATTTTATCTGGGAGGTCCTTCGGATGGGACGTTAAGCGATGGTCCCGAGCCTGTACGATGTCAGGTACTCGTTAAAGACCCCTACCCTAGATGAATAAAAATTTAGGGTAGGCAAAATTTAGGACTCCCACAGTAGAGTCGGGCTCATGTCCACCAGAGTGACGAAAGAGCGCTCTGGTAGTAGGCGATATGACCTCGTAGTTAAAGCCCGGGCCTGAGTCATAAAACCTAACCATATTTCCTGTAGAAATTTTATCTCTCTGGTCTTTTACTAAATTTTGATTTCTACAGTAATTTCCGAAAAGGGTACTAAAAAAATGTCAAAAGTTCAAGACGTGCAATTTTTATGAAAGTGCACGTAATTTAAAAAAAAATTCAATTAACAAACTTTTCATTTGGATTTCTAAAGAATGAATATAAATAAAGCCACCAGAGTGACGAAAGAGCGCTCTGGTAGTAGGCGATATGACCTCGTAGTTAAAGCCCGGGCATGAGTCATAAACCCTAACCCTAATATAAATAAAGTCATGTTTTTTAAATTTTTTTTCAATAATATTAAATCTAATCCAAATGTTTTTAAATTATCTTATTGGGTCAACAGGGAAAATGAATAGCATATAATTTACGAGAACAAATAATTGAGTTTATTTTCTTACATATACATTATAAAATTAAAAACTAAACATTCAAACAAAAATCAAAAGAAAAATCATAAAAACTAAATTCTTAAAACTATTTCAATCCTTTTTTTTTTATTATTATTATATTTTAGCCTTTTTCCGTATCAAAGTTATATATTTTTTGGGCATATATATATTTTGTAATTATAAATAAATAACAGTACCTCCTTTGTGGATCAATTTTATTGTTAATTCACAACTACTTAGTTCATCACATCTTAAGCCTGTGATTCAGTTGCTTCTTAGATTTTATAGGAAAATAGAAAAATAAATAGAATTAAATGTATGTATTTTTTATACATTATAACCTATTATTATATTATTTTCGGTCAGATCGGTTTGAGGAAAATTGGGATCAGGGGTAGACTTAACACAAAAACTGTAATAACTGCCGTTGTAATGAATGTATTGACACGTAATTACATATGTAAATTTAAAGCTCTATAAGGACGACACCTATCAATTTTCAATGGAAGGGTAGCGGGCGGTCGAAAGGGGGCTCAACATAAAAATCCCAATAACTGCCGAAGTATAGATATATTGACATGAAATTTTATATTTAAATTCAAAGTCCCATAAGGATGAAAGCTATTAATTTTTAGCAAAATCGATGGAAGGGAAAGGGGACCAGAGAAGGGGTCTCGCCTCAATAACCCTGATAGCTGTCTATGTAATGAATGTAGATACATATGTAGATACACAAAATTTAGTATGAGGATTGAGAACCTTGTCATAGTAAGCTCTCATGATTGCATAATTCGTGCTGGGGCAGTTCACGACTTTTTGTTATCCTAAAATGGCTCCAAGCAGTGGTACCTGGTTTGGCTCCATAGTTGTCTAGTTAGAACTTTGTGGCTAACCCACCAACTGACATCCCAAGTGGAGTCAACCAGTGTTAGGCTAAATCCTATTACTAAACCTGTTCCTTACAGACCAAGTGCAGTGAAGCGCCAAACCGAGACCTCCCTCACAAATTTTGCGGCTATACAACTTTCCCTTATCTTCCTGGAGGTCCCCTATTTTTCATTCTACACTCCCTAGAGGCTGGGTTTCTCTGGGTGTCCCTTCATAGTGATAGTTTTGGTAAACAGGCCGTTATCTAAGTGAATTGTTTCTGAAGGCAGGACTAGAAAAAATTCCGCTTGGGCTAGTTTCCAGTTCGTAGGCTCCAACAAACACCAATCATAGTTTTATCGTAAATATGTTATTTCCAAGACATCGAACGTGTTACTTATCTTATTAGCAACTTTCCAAAAATGGCTTGGGCTAAAAAATAAAAATATATATATTTTTTTTTTTTGAGAACGACTATTCGCTTGACCTCGCTGATCAACTGGCCCGGTCAGGAGCTGACAGAAAACCTATAGGACCAGAACCCTTCTGCAGGATCTCTAAGAGCATCGCAAGGGCGGCAATAAATGGTTGGCTGACCAGGAATCACATCCAGTTCTGGAGAGGGGTCCCAAAGCAAAGACATTCAAAACTCTTTATAGCGGAACCCTCAGAGAAAAGGAGCCGAGAACTCCTGAATATGAGCAGAATGGATCTAAGAGCTATGACAGGGCTGATTACAGGACACTGTCATATGAACAAGCACCTACACAATATGGGCATCGCTAGAAGCCCTCTGTGCAGGAAATGTGGCGAGGAAAATGAGACTCCGGTTCATATTCTAAGCCGATGCGGGCCACGGGGTTTTACTGCTTCGGGTCTGCCATAACGGAACCGAAGCAGGTAATGGAAGGAACCTGCAGAAGAATCCTGGACTTTTTTAAAGATAGAGGGCTGCTGTAGGGACCAACACACACAGGGCACACAATATGCCTACTCTGGCCGCGGTGACACAAAAATTTAATAATTAATATATCGACACAAAATTGAGTAGCCAAGATTCAGGACAATGAGGTAGAGACAAGAGGACCGGTTGTCCGATTGAGAGGGGGAGTGTGTGGAGAAGAGAGATGTTGTGGAAGTTGCCGCACCGCAGAGACAGGACTCCTTACAGAATTAGTGCGAGTGTCGCACGTGCTGGCCCGGCTCCAGGACAATGAGGTAGAGACAAGAGGACCGGTTGTCCGATTGAGAGGGGGAGTGTGTGGAGAAGAGAGATGTTGTGGAAGTTGCCGCACCGCAGCGACAGGACTCCTTACAGAATTAGTGCGAGTGTCGCACGTGCTGGCCCGGCTCCAGGACAATGAGGTAGAGACAAGAGGACCGGTTGTCCGATTGAGAGGGGTAGTGTGTGGAGAAGAGAGATGTTGTGGAAGTTGCCGCACCGCGGAGACAGGACTCCTTACAGAATTAGTGCGAGTGTCGCACGTGCTGGCCCGGCTCCAGGACAATGAGGTAGAGACAAGAGGACCGGTTGTCCAATTGAGAGGGGGAGTGTGTGGAGAAGAGAGATGTTGTGGAAGTTGCCGCACCGCGGAGACAGGACGCCTTACAGAATTAGTGCGAGTGTCGCACGTGCTGGCCCGGCTCCAGGACAATGAGGTAGAGACAAGAGGACCGGTTGTCCAATTGAGAGGGGGAGTGTGTGGAGCGAGAGATGTTGTGGAAGTTGCCGCACCGCGGAGACAGGACGCCTTACAGAATTAGTGCGAGTGTCGCACGTGCTGGCCCGGCACCAGGACAATGAGGTAGAGACAAGAGGACCGGTTGTCCGATTGAGAGGGGGAGTGTGTGGAGAAGAGAGATGTTGTGGAAGTTGCCGCACCGCGGAGACAGGACGCCTTACAGAATTAGTGCGAGTGTCGCACGTGCTGGCCCGGCTCCAGGACAATGAGGTAGAGACAAGAGGACCGGTTGTCCGATTGAGAGGGGGAGTGTGTGGAGAAGAGAGATGTTGTGGAAGTTGCCGCACCGCGGAGACAGGACTCCTTACAGAATTAGTGCGAGTGTCGCACGTGCTGGCCCGGCCCCAGGACAATGAGGTAGAGACAAGCGGACCGGTTGTCCGATTGAGAGGGGGAGTGTGTGGAGAAGAGAGATGTTGTGGAAGTTGCCGCACCGCGGAGACAGGACGCCTTACAGAATTAGTGCAAGTGTCGCACGTGCTGGCCCGGCTCCAGTCAGTCTTGTTGCAACCTCACCTTGTCTTACATTAGTCACCCCGCTCCCCGCTCTGGTTTATCATTTAATTTGTCACATCCTCCAACTCTGTCTCCTAAACACCAACCCAACGTTTATTGATCATCATCATTTATCCAACTTTTCATTTATATTACTCTTCCTGAATATATATGCCGATGACCTTTCTTCTTTATTGCCTTAAGCCCCTTTGCCGCTCTTGGGGTTTTCTTGATATACTATTTTCAGTGAAAAAACATGTCTAAATTAATCTACAATAATATGTGATAGTAAGGATAATTTGGGACGTAGAAATAGGAGGCGTTAGCTTTCCACTCGTTTATTTCCGATTTTCACTACTACTGCGTCTTTTCGTTGTTTCCGGCACTTTTTCTTCCAGAGGTGTCTTCTTTTTTCTTCGTTGGACAATATTTCGGGACAATTGCAGGTCCCTTCTTCTGGTCACTATGAACATTCTACTCCTGGAGACCCTCCTTTTTATAGCCAAAACCTTGACTGTGGCGGTCTCTCTCACGCTTCTAAGAACTAGTTGTTCGTACAAATAATTTAAGTCCAAGGTAATTAGCTGATTGGTCCTCCGTAGCCAATATTATCCATAAATATTGTCCAACGAAGAAAAAAGAAGACACCTCTGGAAGAAAAAATGCCGGAAACAACGAAAATTGGAACATCCCAGAGAAGTTTAAGAAACACATTACTACTGCGTCATCATAAGAGGCACATCCTACGCGTACAGAGTGGAATCTAGTAAAACACTGTTTTCAGTGAGATGCACGTCCAATGAGACATTATGTTCATATGTGATAGTAAGATGTTCGGATGAAATTTCTCATAGAAATTAAAGACGTTGTCTTCCTACCAGAACCAGTTTTCAAAGCAACTGTGTCATCATCAGTGGCACATCGCACCAATACAGTGTGGAGTTTAATGAAAACACTGAATGCGGTTGTGGCCACACTGTACGTGTGGGATGTGTTTTTTTTTAATTTGATAATGTTACGTATGTGTGTGTCTGTGAACATACTACCGTTACATAACTCCCGATAGAATGAAATGTAGACACGATGTTTTATATGTGTATCCAGAAACACATAAGAACGAGACATTGATTATCAGGCAAATCGGTCTCAGGGAACGGAGGGATTAGGGGGAGGCCTTATACATTAATAATGCTTAATACGCACTCTAGTGACTGCCGTTGTAATAAATGTAAAGACACCAAAAACAAAACAATTTTGGATAGGATTAACCATTTTTTTTTAATCGAGCAAACGTCTAAAAAATGGGTTTCAAAACAACATTTGACTATTTTCGGCATTTATCTCGCAAATTAGGCAACCAATTTCATATAAGATGTGTCTTCCATTTTTTTCTACAGCTTATATTTGAAGAGATTTTTGATTAGGTCATAAAATAAATTTTGTAGAATGTACTTAGGCCCTGGAGTAACCTGCACTTAATTTTCGACAGATTTTGGCCAAAATCTACACAGATATAAGATGTTCATTTCAAATTTCACGTTAATAACCAAGTGAGTTTGAGATTTTATAAAGTTCCAATTACATACACATGGACATCATCTGGTCGAAACATATGCAGGGGTCCTTGAAACGTGAAAATTCGTTCAAAACTCGATCTCGGATTTTCGAACGATTACATTACTTCCTTATATAGGTATAAGAAAGTAAAAGGTATAAGAAAGTAAAAAAAAAAAAAATGTATCTTGCGTGCAAAAGACAAAGAAGATTTGGAACTGTCATTCGGCGCCGGAAAAGTTTATCCATAAGAAGGATTTGTCTTGTTACAAGAACCGTTTGGTTTTAGGACCTAGGCTCAGAGCTCTTATCAACTTGTGTATCAACTAGGAAACCAACGCGTCTTATGTATTTGTATTTGTTCACGCGTTGGCTTACAGTTTTGTCCCTCTCCCTCCTATTTGTTTATGTATAATAATATTTATTTCCGTTAATCTATAACATGGTAATAGGATACATCATACGAATGTATATACTAAGATAGCTTATACTAATTTAGATACCTAAATATTTTCTCTTACTTATACTAATTTAGATACCTAAACATTTTCTCTTACTTATACTTATTTAGATACCTAAATATTTTCTCTTACTTATACTTATTTAGATACCTAAATATTTTCTCTTACTTATACTAATTTAGATACCTAAACATTTTCTCTTACTTATACTTATTTAGATACCTAAATATTTTCTCTTACTTATACTAATTTAGATACCTAAATATTTTCTCTTACTTATACTAATTTAGATACCTAAATATTTTCTCTTATTTATACTAATTTAGATACCTAAACATTTTCTCTTACTTATACTAATTTAGATACCTAAATATTTTCTCTTATTTATACTAATTTAGATACCTAAACATTTTCTCTTACTTATACTAATTTAGATACCTAAATATTTTCTCTTATTTATACTAATTTAGATACCTAAATATTTTCTCTTATTTATACTAATTTAGATACCTAAACATTTTCTCTTACTTATACTAATTTAGATACCTAAATATTTTCTCTTATTTATACTAATTTAGATACCTAAATATTTTCTCTTACTTATACTAATTTAGATACCTAAATATTTTCTCTTACTTATACTAATTTAGATACCTAAATATTTTCTCTTATTTATACTAATTTAGATACCTAAACATTTTCTCTTACTTATACTAATTTAGATACCTAAATATTTTCTCTTACTCATACTAATTTAGATACCTAAATATTTTCTCTTAGAGTGTGACCCACATGGATTAGAGAAATGATAAAAAAAATACATAAAAAAAAAAAACAAGAAAAATAAATTAGTATATAAATAATAAAAAATAATGATTGAAACGTAGATTCGATAGACCTTGGAGAGGAGATCTATGGAGATTATTAAGGGTTTGAATTGAGCCCCTCCAGTGAACCCCCTTCCCTTCAACAGATTTTGATGAAATTTAGCAGGTTATGTCCTCATAGACTTTAAATATGAAATTTCATGTCGGCACATTCATTACAACGGTAGTTATTGGGGTTTTTGAGTTAAGCATCTCCCCTCATCCCCCCTACCCTTTGGTCGATCTTGTTTAAAAACAACAGTTCTAGTCGTTAGAGTGTTCTGGATTCATATATAAAATTTCGTATCGATGGTAGAATGGAAATTTGTAATCTAGAGGTCGGAAAGCATTAAATTCTGTTTAAAACTGCGCATCCGATTATATAACTTCGCCTTTACTTCGTATAGCTGAGGAAGTAAAAGAATCATTCAGAAAATAAGAACTGAACGATAATAAATAAAAGAGGCGGTATATTTATGACCACTTTTTTTTTTTTTTGTTTTATTGCCAGGAAATATTTGAGGAGAATACATATATTTTTATATTTATTTATCACCAAAACCACTGTCTGATATATATGATATGGCCTCCTGCCAAACGTAAACAGCTCTTATGCCGTAGAGGGACGGAGCCAGCAAACGGGGAGGCAAGCAATTCAAACATAATCTACAAGCTGAGAACAACTAAAATACACTGTATTCTAAACAAGGGGAAAAAATTGTATTCAATATCGAAAAGAAGAGAAAAAGTATATATCATATAATTTTAGGTTTTTTATCTGAGAGGTGAATAAACATTGAGCACGCCATCCTTCGGATGGGACGTTAAGTGATTAGTCTGCACGATGTCAGGTACTCGTTAAAGGTTCCTAACCTAGGTGAATAAAAATTTAGGATTAGGGAAGTAGGGCTCATGTTAAAAGCCCGGGCTTAAGACGCAATAACTAACTTACTATAAGTTTTGGAAAAGTTCAGGTTCCCTGGCACAAATTAATCAAATAAGTTTTTGCTCGTCCTATTACACCAATTGATCGTTGTAGTTAAAAAATCAACAGTTGACTTACAGAGGGACTATCATACTATTTATCGACACAAATATTCAATACATCGGCAGTTATTAGGGTTTTTGAGTTGAGCTCCTTGTCTGATCGTGCCCTTTACCTTCGGCCGGTTTTGCGGAAAATTACTATTTGTCGTCCTTATGGGGTTTTGAATTTATACAAGAAATTGTGTGTTAATACATTCATTACCTCGGCAGTTATTAGGGTTTTTGTGTTAAGTCTCCCCCCTCTCCTTCGGGCACTATGCCTGAAAATAATAAGTGTCGTCTTTACTGTGTTCTGGAAAATTTAATACACATAAAATTTCGTGTCAATAGATTCATTTTATCGGGAGTTATCGTATACCGGGAAACATGATTTTTTGTTGAAAAGCTGTATATCGACATATTTCATACCTGTATCCGGACAACACCTCTTGATTTTCAGTCAAATCGGCCGAAGGGGAGTGAGATTAGGGGGGAAGAGAACTCAAAAATCCCAAGAACTGCCAATGTGATGAATATATCGACACAAAATTTAGTCAGGGTTCAAAAGTTCGTATGTAAGTCAACAATTGATAAGTAGACCAAAAAGTCGATTAATTTTGAAGGGAAACCAAAAACTTAGTTGATTAATTCCGTGCTGGGGAAGTACAATGCTAGTGATTCACCGAGGGTTTTTTTTATTTTTAGGGGCTCGAAAATTATGAAATTCCTGTGAAAATTCAAAATCGAATTACTGAACTAGTACATAACATTCCCTATGGATTGCTTGGGGAAGTAAAAATATAATATTCTTTTTTCAACGCTTAAAAAATGCTAATAACGTTCTGTATGAAAATACACAAAGGAGTTTAGGGTTCGTAACCCGACCGAGGCCCTTAGCTTATTTTATCAGCTTATTTTATCTGGGAGGTAAAATAAACTTAAGCACGCCGTCCTTCGGATGGGACGTTAAGCGATTGTCCCGAGCCTGTACGATGTCAGGTACTCGTTAAAGACCCCTACCCTAGGTGAATAAAAATTTAGGCTAGGCAAAATTTAGGACTCCCGCAGTAGAGTCGGGCTCATGTCCACCAGAGAGACGAAAGAGCTCTCTGTTGGTAGGCGATATGACCTCGTAGTTAAAGCCCGGGCATGAGTCATAAAACTTAACCTAACCTGACCAAAGGAGTTTATGAATGGCCTCCGGGGCCTGAGATTATGATTTGTAATGGAAGTAAAAAACATAACATTCTTTTTTCAACGCTTAAAAAATGCTAATAACATTCTCTATGAAAATACACAAAGGAGTTTATTTATGACTGGCCTCGGGGCCTGAGTTTATGATTTTTCATGGAGCCCCGAGTTTATGAATTGTCCCGGGGCTGGAGTTTATGATTTGTCATGGAGTCCGAGTTTATGATTGATCCCAGTCCCCGAGCATATGACAGCTATGGGCTGAGAGCTTATGACAAGTTCCTTGACACGACCCTACCATACAACCCGGGGCTTAGCAGGGAGCTTATCCGAATAATATGTAAATGTGATATGATGAATGAAATTTAAGCCGATTCAATCTGTTAAAAAAAATTGTCGCATGCGAGCCATTAAATATACTTATAGATGTTGGAATGTCTCAATATTGATAGCTTTGTTGGCCTCATCCAATCTGGATACCATAACTTAACTTCAACCTACATAAATCATCAGGTTCTTTATCTGGGAGGTAAAAAAATCGTTAGCACCCCATCCTTCGGATTCTGTGAGTTCAGGTTCCCATCTATACACAGAAGAAGTTATGTAATGTTGAATTTTCACCAGAATTTCAGGTTTTCCGACCATCGCTTCCAAAAATAAATGAAAAATGCCTTTCTATCTGTGAACACGATGAATCCCATAGAATCAATATATCCACACGAAATTTAATATCTCTTTCCACAACTCCATAAGGAAGACAATTGATTTTCAGTCAAAGTGATCAAAATAAAAGGAGGATTAGATACAACATTTCATATGTGAATTAAACCCCATAAGAACGACACATATTAATTTTCAGCGGAATCGGCAGAAGAGAAGAGGGGTACAGGAGGGTGTCTCAATTCAAAAACCCTAAAAACTGTATATGAACTGAATTTATTAAGAAAAATATACAGAAAAAGGTATGTTTTTTTAAAAAATATTGTCTATTTCACAAAATATATAGAATACGTATATGAGAGTACTTTCGGTATTGCTAGCATCTTCAACCACGACTTAACAAATACAGTATTTCTTCTCTTCTTTTTTATTAAGGGTTTCACAATATCTCTGCAAAAATGTTATGCATGCGTGCTTGCCTTCTGAACTCAAGGTCGTGGGTTCGGAACCCGACCGTAGCTCATAGTTTGTTTTATCTGGGAGGTAAAATAAACTTAAGTACGCCGTCCTTCGGATGGGACGTTAAGCGATTGTCCCGAGCCTGTACGATGTCAGGTACTCGTTAGAAGACCACTGCCCTAGATAAATAAAAATTTAGGCTAATAAAGCAAAATTTAGGACTCCCGCAGTAGAGTCGGGCTCATGTCCACCAGAGTGACGAAAGAGCGATCTGGTAGTAGACCTTGATATGACCTTGAAGTTAAAAGCCCGGGCATGAGTCACAATATATAACTAACTAACTAAAGAGTTACTCTCTGCAGTGTGGATTAGTTATTAAGTAACAAGTAGAGTCATAAGTAAGAAAGTCTGTAGGCAATACTTTATAATATAATATATTACACTGCAGATAAAAATGGTAACAAAATCTAAATAAGAACAGTTGTATATCAGAGTCGGGTCAGAAATTTCATCAATGTATATTGATAGTTTATCCTTTAAAAATGTGGTTGAAGAAAAAATGATTGATGTGTACATCGTTGCTGAGTGTAATAAATCTGTCTACTTGCTTGTAATAAGTTATTACACATTGAAATATTGGTCTAGAGAAAGAGAGAGGGCGGTGCTGGTATCTGTATTACGGTCATCCTGGGTTAGCTAAGTCCTCCATATCCGACAGATAATATCTCCTAGGAGATATCAACAACCTCCCCCTCTCTTACACTCAAGTAACTGGATTTTGTAATTAGTTTTTTTTTAAACCAGTATTACTTGGGGTAATTGAAGTGATCTCTAATTTTGTTCGAGCTCAATTTTCATGGCAGATCGTTCAAAAAACCGGCAATGTACTTTTCTCTCCTCTTCCAGAACCAATCGATCGTTTGGGCTAAAAATCTATATTTGACTTATATAGAGGCTTCTGAATCCTCATACTCAGTTTTGTGTCTATAAATGTATTACTTTCCTTGAGTCGATATCGCTGAAATTGTGTGAGATGCCTTCTTTATGCGGTTTTGAAATTACATATAAAATTTCATGTCCATATATTCATTAATCGACAGTTATTAGGATTTTTGAGTTGTCTCTCTCTGATCCCTCCTCCCCTTCGGCTGATTCCGCTGAAAATGATCGTCCTTATAAAGCTTTGAATCTACCTGTACAATTGTAAACACTTGGTTTAGCCCTTCATGAAGTGCTCAGTCTCTCAGTTTCCTTAATGAACCAGAGAATGCTCTCATAGTCCAATCTTCTAAAATCCTCCTCTGCAATTACATCACAACCAAAGATTCGGAATCTCGTTCGCGCATATCCCGAGCGGATGCCCAGGAAGTGTGCCGCCGTCTCGTCTTCTTCTCTACTTCTGTCACAGATGGGACCTAAGAAAGAAACAACAATTGATCACTCAAGAAGGAAAGTGTTTTTGCTTTGAGCTTCTTAAGCTACTTAACAGAGATGAGAAAACCACATAAAGGTGCTTGAAACTAAATAAGAGGCTTAACTATTAAATGGAGCCCATTTCTGGGGCTAAGAAAATCCTTGTCTGTATGTATATAAGCAGATTGTTGAATATATCCTAAAAGGTAAAATAAAGTTAAGCACGTCGTCCTTTGGATGGGACGTTAAGCGATGGTCCCGAGCCTGTACGATGTCAGGTACTCGTTAAAGAAGACCCCTGCCATAGGTAAATAAAAATTTAGGACTTAGAGCGCTCTGGTAGTAGGCGATATGACCTCGTAGTTAAAGCCCGGGCATGAGTCATAATAACTAACTATACTACAATATTCATAAATTTATTACAAACATTTGTACACTATCAATAACATAAATATAATTTTTTTCTTCCCCATCTATACAAAGTATAGGAGAAGTTATGTAATGGGACAAATCTTCGATGCAGAGTTTTCAAACGAATTTCATGTCGACGACTTTTAGATTTCAAATATGAAAACAAAATCTGTCTGCCTGTATGTTTGTGAACACGATAACTCCCAATAGGAAGTATCGATACAAAAATTCATACGTGAATTCAAAACATGATGACACCTATTAATTTAATAATAATAAAAATAATAATTTTTATTGTTTAAAGGGATCACCCCTATACAATTGAGTCAGTGATCATTACTTTTACAATATTAACATTTCCAAAATTATAGATTGCTCAGCTGAACAATAATGACCTATATAAGGGAACCTTTAACAAACTAAATAAATAACATAAATAAATAAAAAAAGTATTAATAAAATGAGTAATTACAAATTAATAATAATAATGATACAAAGAGAGTAAATATGGAGTGGGGATGTAGGTATTGAATATCAATATAATATGGAAGTTGAATACATTATTCATTAACAATGAATGGTCTAAGTTTCAAAGCGTTGATTAAATATTAGAAAATGTTTGAGATATCATTCTTATTATGGGCCAAGAGTAATGTATGAAAGTTGGATCGGTCTACACTGATACTCTGAGGCAGGAAGTGGCTTCTAATGGGGGAGTATATCGGACAGGATATTAACAGGTGGTATACGTCTTCCAATTCATTTTTATTGCAGATTGTACCAAGTTCCTGGGGATTAAGGGTGTATCAATTATTTTTGTAACTGATTTTAACATAGTACTTGCCAGTTAGACGGAGTTGAGCCAGTGCTTTGATGTGTGAGAAAGGTTGATCTGGGTTGTAAGTATTACACCTATTAATTTTCAGCGGAATTGGTGATTTGCTTGTATTTCAGTGTTACTTATTCAGACGTTTACTCAATTTTCCTATCTTTTGACAGTTTCCTTCATGAACACATTTTTTTTATTCAGCTCGTTTTAAACTAAAAAGGGGAGCGCATTAGGGTAAATTTATTTTAGCTTTTAAGAAGGTGATAACGTTATCATTGTGATCAGTTCCTTAATGGATTGCTCCTATACAAAATGGTTACAGAAAGGACTCAAGATGAGCTTAGATTCGAAATTTCCCTTTAATTACTTAATGAATGATTAAACTCTGGAAGAGGGAATGCCTGCATTCATCCAATTAACCTAAGGTACGATAGGACGGGGGGTATTAGACACTCAACCTAGGTCCAAGGGCGGATCCAGGATGATCATCAGGAAAGGGGGAATTTCGTTGGTTCAAGATTTGGATGTTATATCCTATTCACAAGATTTTTGGAAGGATGAAGGAGGCTAATATTTTGGCTGGTTTGATGAATTAATAATCAAGACTGAAATATTATTATAATAGTAACAGGTTGAGTAACAGTCTGAGACTGTAAACGAATGACTTAAAGTCTGTGCGCAAGACCACAAGAGGTCCTTGGCGCATCACTAAGACGTGTGAATCAGTGTGAAGGGTAGTAGGGGAGAAAAGGGGACTCTGGCGCAGGGCTAAAGGGCAACTGGGTTAGTATCCTTTTTCAGTGCAGGGGCAACTCTTCCCTCCTCCCACCGCCCCTCCTCATCATCCTTACTATATTAATACCTTCTTTATACTAATTCATCACATTACCCCCCTCCCAATTTTTATTTCATGATTTAATCTTACATCCCCTCATGTCAGTAAACACATCCAATGTGCTTCCCCATATTGATTGTAATCTCCTCTAATATTTTATTGTAATCCTACTTCCCCACATCAATTATCCTAAAATCATAATTCGTAAATCCTGCTTCCTCAGATCAATTGTACTTCTCCTTCTAAACCTGGAATATTTTCAGAACAACCTCAATAGGAACCCTTACACCGGCACCCCATCCAAAATATTTTTCAAGACCGGCATACATTCACTTTTACTTCCTCATACTAATCCTCCTTCAACCCTCAGTTCAGCGGTATAGTCAATCCATCTCAATTTTCTCACTTATACTTCCCCACATAAATTGTCTAATTTTTTTTCTCTACTTGTCTACATCCGAGCAATTTTCTTTAGATTTCATCATAGTCCAGTAATTTTAGCTTCGGCACCATCCTGCTTCGCCCAACTCCTACAACCTCTCCTCTAGATCGGCTAACATTTTCATCATAACCCGGTCTACCCATACATACACCTACACCCATTAACCTCTCACTCGCTCTAGGGCTAGGTCTAGGTCCAGAGGTCTCATGGAAACATTCTTAGGCGGTATATTTAACTTACATTTATTTTCTTCGTAGGCTGCTTCTCATCTCCAACACTTTCTTAGGATGATTCTCACCAGCATCTCTACATCAGGTATCTGTAACAGACTTTACAGGGGTGTGTATTTCTTTTAGTTCGCTTTATTGATTAATCAATAAACCGGTAAGCCTCTTCACCAGCGTCAAGGTAGAAATACGTCGAAGAGGTGGGGTGGGATTAGGGAAGGAATAAAAGCTCGAGTCAGGGCTTCTCTTCAATCTTTAGGTTTTTCTTTTGTACAGGTTTACGGGTTTTACACCACGCCAGTGACCAATTAGGTTTACGGGTTTTCACACCACGCCAGTGACCAATTAGGTTTACAGGTTTTCACACCACGCCAGTGACCATTCAAAAACCAAGAGATATCAGATCAGTCTAGATTAAGCCTCAAGAGGATTTTAGGAATGGGATGGGAATAGGAATGTTTTCCGATATTTAAGTGCCCTCGGAAAAACGGGTAGCCAGGTTATACCTCCCAGCACTAGGTTTGAATTGAGTAATGTCCATGAGCTAAGGTATGAACCCCATCAGATAAAACTACTCTTTTGTCATCCTCGGGGGATAAAGCTTTTTTATTTATTCTAACGCTAAACAGCTCATGTTTCTTAGACTGAATCATTTTCATGTCTGTATATACTATTTTTCCTTCAAAAAGTGATTTCTCAAAATCTTGCAACGATATATTTTTTTCAACGGCTGCTTTCTTAACACCTTTAATACATTTTTTAATTTTTTTACTTATATCCATAGCATATATCTTCGGTTTTAGTCCTACGAATTTATTAATGATAACCCCATTAGTCTCATCTTTAAACTTGCCTAGAATTTTTTTATTTAAAACAGAATAGCAAGGATGATTCTGCGGGAAATCAGACGTATCAAAATAATTCTCCATCGCTTTCATGTCCTGATACCAGTCGGGTGTATTAATTAAATAAACTAAGCTGTCCGTATCTGTGTACATTAATTTTAGAGTATTAGGATTATATTTTTTCATCATTACATTATAGTGAAAATCGTACATCACAGTTTTGGACAAATCTAAAATCGACATGCCTACATATATAGGCTTATTAAATAATAATTTTGTTTTACTCATAGTTACAGATACTAAGTTTTCATGATAAATTATCCTGTCTAGAAAGTTAGCTTTGGCGATCAGTTTCATTAATTTTTTAGAGTCTGTAACTAGCATCATGTTCATACGGTTTCTTATGTTCTCCATAGTTTTCCCGAAGACAGCGTTATTCAAAAGTTTGTAAAAATCTTTTTCAAAGTCATTTTTCGCCTTTTTACGAAGCTCAGTATTACAATCAATGTATGACTGTAACCAACGAGACTGTCGAAATTGTATCGCTCTATGAATTTTTTTAACTTTTAAGCCATGTTTAATCGCTTGCTTTAAGTTGACGTAATGCACAACATATCGCTCGCGAGGATTGAAATGAGCAACTAATTTGTTTACTTTCCCGCCTGGAGGACTCACTGTCTCAGGTAAAAATGGTAAATCGTTATGAGCTGTGTGTAACTCGGAGGGATAGACTACGTCAACCTCCAGAATACATCCTAATTCTCCATTATCAGCCAAGTTTTCAATATTTATGCTTTCGGGGTCTTTCACCCATTCAAAACCCCCATAAGGTAGAGGTCTACTCATCGCATGTCCATAAAGATTATTTGCGTCTAAGTATGCAATATAAGAGGATTCCTTTTCCGGATCATACTCGGGCATATAACTATTATTAGCACTCGCATACCGGTGGGATACTTGACATAAACCTCCCCTGATCCCCCGCTCAAAGAATAATATCATGTCATAATCCATTAATTGTTCCAACTTCACCTTAGTATGCTTCAACATCGCATCCCATGTCATCCCAGGAGCAGTGAAATAATGTGCGGGGTCCACCTTATGACTATTAAGCATAACATCTCGGAAATTCTGGAAAATATCCGCGAGGATGAGTACATCCGTTTTAAGATAGATGTCGCTGTATTCTCCAAGGGTGGAGCACTTGAACATATCCCAAACACGTAGCCCACGCTCATAGTCCTCTTCACTCAACGGGGTATCAGTCAAAGTATTATAAAATTTTTCCCGGGGAGGTAGACATTTCTCATCCAGTTTTTCCCAAGCATCAACATAATCGTAACAGAAAACCCCTTTTTTGATCACAAGAGGAAGCTGATCCTCAGTAAAGTACTTAGAGGTTTCCCTAAAGGCTGTTTTTGGAAGCACGCTAGCCATATAGTCAAGACTACGACCTAAAAAGCGATAAGAGTCGATAAATCGAAGCTTAACACCGTGAACATGCTTAGTGAAGCTTATATATTTCTCCTCAGTATTTGGAATCACATCAACCCGCTCTGAATCTTTACCCAGCTCCATAACTATAATGTTTGCATCATAATTCGATAGATTATGAAAAATTACAGGTATATATGAGGGGGTTTTACACCGTAGGTTGCAACTATTACAGGCTGCTCCTCTATATTTTCCGGTCAAGTGATCATGATCCTTTACTTTAGGATTAATCTCAGAGAAACTCCCTTCACAAAGGTAACAATTTTGATCTTTTTCCCACTTCATCTCCTCGGCTTTGGTTATAATGATGGGAATATTTTTTTTATAAATTTCTGAAATTTTGAAAGCTAATGAATCGATGTACTTGATAAAGTGAGCACCCGCATCTTCACCTCTATAAATGTATGGAGGTATATTCATAGAACCATCGGATACTACGTGCACGCAAAAAGACATGGGCACATGTCGCTGATAAGGAACAGTCGCCTTTGATGTATCTTCAGAGAGGGG